>JAANYP010007042.1:0-397807 GCA_020465985.1 Centrapalus pauciflorus | reverse complement strand
TGAAAATGAGTAGAAGACTTGATCTTGAAAGAGTTGCACAAGAAATACTTTGAAATATTTGAAGAACACCAAAATTGAAATTTTTGGTCTTTCACTTGGCCTTGGGGCCGGATATAGGAGGAGAGAAAAGAGAGTTTTTGTTGTTGTAAGTGTGGAAATGAATGAAGTTCAAGTCCTCTATTTATAGCCAAAGGAAGGAGTCTTGTAATAATGAAAGATATGGGAGGTGGAGATTGAGTGGAAGTTTGCACAAGCATGGTGATGAAAAGTTGATGTAGATGGTGCAAGGTAATTGAAATAAAATATTTGAGGTTGTGTACCTCCTATGGTGGCCGGCCATAGGAGGTAATTATAGTGTATTTTTTTTTTTTGTATAAATGTATTTAAAATGTATTCTTGTATTTTCCTTTTCTTGTAAATTCAAAAATACTTTTGAATGCATTGTTTTAATGAATTGTTTTAGTCTTGCATAATTAAGGTTAAGTAATTGTATTAGTGTATGATTAGTGTTACTAATCATAATTTAATTTCGTACTTAGTTGAATTAATCCCTCATATCGTAAATTGATCGGATTAATTGATTTCCCGATTCATCGCACCGATGAATTTGATTCTTATTGAGTTGAGTCTTCTAATAAGCCTTGTTAATCATTTGATTAAGTTCTAATGACTATTGATTAGGCTATAATTGACTATTAAATGTGGATTAGGGTTTTGTTGCTAACCTGGTTCAGTGCCGGATGTTACAGTCTCCCCCTGTTAAGGGAATTTCGTCCCGAAATTAGCTCGTGTTCTCCACTGCTTGAATATCTGAGAACAGGTGAGGGTATTTTTCCCGGAACTGATCCTCGCGTTCCCACGTAAACTCAGGACCTCGCTTAGAGTTTCATCTGACTTTTATTATCGGGATCCGGCTGTGCTTTAGTTTCTTGACTTCTCGGTCCATTATTTCTACAGGTTGCTCAATGAAGTTCAACTTATCGTCTAACTCCAGCTCGTCCATGGGTATAACGAGTGATTCATCAGCCAGACACTTCTTAAGATTGGACACGTGGAAGGTATTATGAACGTTACTAAGCTCTGGGGGCAGGTCGAGTCGGTAAGCTACCGGGCCAATTCTTTTGGTGATCTTGAATGGTCCGATATAACGAGGATTGAGTTTTCCTCGTTTCCCAAAACGGATTACGCCCTTCCAAGGCGAGACTTTTAACATTACTTGATCTCCCTCTTGGAACTCCAAATCCTTCTGTCGAATGTCTGCATAACTTTTCTGCCGATCCCGCGCGATTTTTAACCGGTTACGAATCTGGGCTATCTTTTCTGTGGTCTCCTGGATGATTTCCGGTCCAGTAATCTGACTATCTCCTACTTCAGCCCAACAAAGAGGTGATCGACACTTTCGCCCGTAGAGTGCCTCGAATGGGGCGGTCTTTATGCTTGAGTGATAGCTGTTGTTATAGGAAAACTCGACTAATGGCAGGTGTCTGTCCCAACTTTTGCCAAAATCGATGACACATGCCCTTAACGTGTCTTCCAGCGTCTGAATCGTCCTTTCACTCTGACCATCCGTTTGTGGGTGATAGGCTGTGCTCATATCTAGGCGTGTACCCAGTGCTTCTTGCAATGACTGCCAAAATCTTGATGTGAACCGGCTGTCTCTGTCTGATATAATTGATACTGGCACTCCATGCCTTGAGACGACTTCTTTAAGATAGATTCGTGTTAACTTATCCATCTTATCAGTCTCCTTAATGGGCAAGAAATGTGCGGTTTTGGTAAGCCGATCCACAATCACCCAAATAGTGTCATAACCTCCAGACGTCTTTGGCAACTTGGTGATGAAATCCATGGTGATGTTTTCCCACTTCCACTGGGGTATTTCTGGTTGAACTAGCAATCCTGATGGTTTTTGGTGCTCAGCTTTAACCTTCAAACATGTTAAGCACTTGCCGACGTAGGTAGCAATGTCAGCCTTCATTTTTGGCCACCAGTACATTCCTTTCAAGTCGTGATACATTTTATCTGCCCCTGGATGAATAGCATATCTTGTCTTATGCCCTTCATCCATGACCAGCTTTCTTACTCCTCCGAATTTTGGTAACCAAATTCTGCCCAGGAAGTGTCGACATCCATCCGGCTTGATTTCGAACTGCTTATCCATCCCTCTCAAGGCTTCATCCAGTATATTACCCTCCTTGACTGCTTCTTCTTGTGCCTCGCGGACTTGAGAGTTTAGGTTTGACTGTATAGTCATGGCCAAAGCTCGGACTCTCAAGGGTTTAACCCGTTCCTTTCGGCTCAGGGCATCAGCTACGACATTCGCCTTCCCCGGATGATAACGAATTTCGCAGTCATAGTCACTAAGTAGTTCAACCCAACGACGTTGCCTCATGTTTAACTCTTTCTGGTTCAGAATATGTTGAAGGCTCTTATGGTCTGTGAATACTGTGCATTTAGTTCCATACATGTAATGCCTCCATATTTTGAGAGCAAACACCACTGCTCCAAGCTCCAAGTCATGAGTCGTATAATTCACCTCGTGAATTTTGAGCTGCCGTGATGCGTAAGCAATGACTCTATCCCTTTGCGTGAGCACACAACCTAATCCATTGTGTGAGGCATCACAGTAGACCACAAAATTTTCAGTCCCTTCAGGTAAGGACAGAATTGGTGCACTACACAACATTTGCTTTAACTGCTGAAACGCCTTTTCTTGCTCTTCACCCCAGATATACTTCACATCCTTTCGAGTCAATTCCGTTAAGGAACCCGCTATCTTTGAGAAGTTTTCGATAAATCGCCTATAATAACCGGCAAGTCCTAGAAATTGGTGGATTTCCGTGGGGGTTCTAGGAGTCGCCCAGTTCTTTATGGCCTCGATTTTTGATGGATCAACTTGGATTCCCTGGCTGTTGATCACATGCCCAAGGAATTTTACTTCTCGCAACCAAAATTCACACTTTGAAAATTTGGCGTATAGCTGCTCTTTCTCTAACAACTCCAAGATCAACTTGAGGTGTTGTTCATGCTCTTCTTTACTTCTGGAATAGATTAGGATATCGTCTATGAACACTATTACAAATTTATCCAGATATGGTTTACACACCCGATTCATGAGGTCCATAAATACGGTTGGTGCGTTGGTTAAACCGAATGGCATCACCTGGAATTCGTAATGTCCATAACGAGTTCTGAATGCTGTCTTGGGTATGTCTTCTTCCCGAACCTTTACTTGATGATACCCGGATCGCAGATCAATCTTAGAGTAGAAGCTAGATCCTTGTAGTTGGTCAAACAGGTCATCAATTCTGGGGAGAGGGTAGCGGTTCTTTACCGTTAACTTGTTTAGCTCTCGGTAGTCTATGCACATTCTGAAGGATCCGTCTTTCTTTTTCACGAACAAGACCGGAGCTCCCCAAGGTGAGGAACTTGGTCGAATGAATCCTTTATCCATCAACTCTTGTAATTGATTGGATAACTCTTGCATCTCAGAAGGGGCGAGTGTATATGGGGCTCTTGCGATCGGTGCAGCTCCCGGCGCCAAATCGATTTGGAACTCTACTTGTCTAGTTGGCGGAAGTCCAGGCAAATCTTCCGGGAAGACCTTCGGATAGTCACAAACCACTGAAATATCCTCAAGTCGCTTCTCCTCTGCCTCTTTTTCTACAATTTGCACCAGTACTGCATGACAACCTCTCCTAAGGCACTTTAATGTTCTTAGGCCGGATATGACATTCAACTGTCGATTCTTTCTTTCTCCTTGGACTGTTAGGAACTTCTTCTTGTGGAGTGGTATCCGTACCACTTTCTTACCACACAAAATCTCGGCATGATTGTGTGCCAACCAATCCATACCAACTACTACGTCGAAACTTCCGAGTTCTATAGGCATCAAGTCTATTTTAAAGGGATGATCTGCCAGCTTCAGTGTGCATTCCTTAATGATACTACTTGCCTCTATTATTTTACCGTCAGCCAGTTCTATAGCATAAGAGTTGTCTAAGGGAAAAGGAGCGGCATTCAATTGCTTACTAAACTTATCAGATATAAAACTCCTATCAGCCCCAGTATCAAAGAGTACGTAAGCATAAATGTCGTTTAATAAAAACGTACCTGATACCACGTGGGGATCTTGACGAGCGTCACCTGCTCCCAACACAAAAGCTCTCCCCTGAGCTCCTCCACCATTCCTCAGTTTCGGGCACTCACTCTTGAAGTGCCCAGTAACTCCACATACAAAGCAGCCTTTTTGATTGCTGCCACTGGTTCCCGGGGCTCCCGTTTTACAGTCCTTAGCCATATGCCCCAAACGTTTGCATTTCTCACAGTGGGTTGGACAGGGACCCTGGTTGTGATGGAAGGTGCATTTAGTGCAGAAAGGCTTGGTACCGGTATAACCTCTTCTTGGCTCAGCTCCAGCTGCGTAAGCCTTAATGGTCTCGGGCTTTTTGGATTGTGAACCCGCATTCTTCCCCGTCTTGTCTTCCCACTTTCTTTTGTTTTCCCCGGCCTTGGCTTCATTTCTCCGGGCTACTTGGTCCATAAGATTATTGGCCATCCTGATGGCATCCTGCAGGGTGGATGGGTTTGAGGCAGTCACATTACCTTGAATTTGAGGAGCGAGTCCCCAAATGTAACGTTCAATCTTTTTGTACTCCGGGGTCACCATTTGAGGGCACAGAATGCTTAGCTCATGAAATCGGTTGGTGTACCCCGTCACATCTGTTCCCTTCATCGACAGGTTCCAGAACTCCGATTCCATTTTCTGAAGTTCGTTCCTCGGACAATACTCGTCCGTCATCATTTGTTTTAACGCGGACCATGTGAGTTGGTAGGCTTCATCGATACTTACAGACTGGACATAGGAATTCCACCAAGTGAGGGCGCTATCTTGTAGGGTGTGAGTAGCAAACTTCACCTTATCTCCCTCAGCACATCCGCTGACGCGAAAGACAGATTCTAACTTCTCAAACCATCGTATCAAGCCAACGGCTCCTTCAGTTCCGTTGAAATACCGGGGTTTGCAACTTAAAAATCCTTTAATTCCACAACCTTTGGCGTGGATTTCCGTTCCTCCCGTGGTGCGGCTAGCACCACCATCTCCATTTGCTGAGCTATTCCTATTTGCCTCATATGTGGCTATAGCGGCAGCCACTCTTTGTGCGACTAGCTCTTCAATGTCAGCAGCGTTCATTGTTCGTTTCGGCGGCATTATCTTAAAATTTTAAAGAAAAGCATAGTGTAAGAAATTGAATCTTAAAGAGGTAAATTCTCCTTAAAGCACAATACTATAATCATCAAACACAATTTCATAAATAACTTGCAATTGTCATTAATCATTCGAAGTTTTCTTACATTAGGGGCGGGTTATTACCCGAAAATTTTGTCCTATACTATTACATGATATTTTCCTAACATTACAAAGATAGATAGATGTGCACTAAGTGTGGGAGTGATCGGGGGTCTCTCCCTTTTCCATTGCGTTGAGGCGCTGAGTCAGCTCCTCGATCCGGGCTTGGCTCTCGGCTAGTTGCTGCCGGAGCTCATTCAGTCCGTCCTGCTGTATAGCAAGGGCGTGCTGGTTGGCCCAATATATGTTGGAGTTTTGCAACTCCTCCCGCTCTAAACGAGCGGTCATCCCCCCGATATCCAGGTTAAGTGACCGGATCTGGTGGTCATGCCTGGTAGACCTTGCGATCAAAAGTGGTATGGTCTGATCGGCGGGCTCTTGAGTGAGCGATGAGACAGGTGCGGAGGATGGTCCTCCGATCTCGAAGTTTGGAGGAACTCCCTCCATCTGCCTCCATTCGCGGAGGGTCTCCGGTATCCAAGTCCATCTTCGGGCGTCTACCCGTCGGTGTGGTGTCGGGGGATTGGGTTGGGGAGTCGGAACAGGAATAGACTCCCTTCTTGGTATGTTTACCCGTTTCCGGGGTGTGTACAACATCTTTGGGCCGTTAGGATAAGGCCTATACGGCTTATAGGATGGTTCGGCCGGGTGATACGGGACGCGAGCAGGGGCCGTCGGTGGTGAAGGATCCTCTTCCTCCATCGGTTCTTCCTCCATGGGTTCTTCCTCGGATTCCTCCATCGGGTCCTCGTCCTCCGAGGGGTCTTCCTCCTCGGTCGGGTCCTCCTTAGAAAATACTTCCGGATTGCATGGGCCAGTAGGGGTATACTCCTCTTCTGAGTCGGACAAGATGATTATCTCTTGGTGAGACATGTTTTCTACTATCAAGGTCCATGCATAGTCTTTCAGTTAGTTACAAGTTACAAAATATTTCTAAAATCAGTAAATCTTATGTGCAGTTATAGTCTAGGGTACTAATGCAACCTAGTTCACTATAACTATGGCTCTGATACCAATCTGTCACACCCCGCTACCCCGGTTGGCAACGAAGCGTGACGTCGCGGAAGCGTGACCATAATCATAATGAACGACCACTATATGGACGTTTTCAAAGAAATACATCGATATAACTTTAAAAGGTAGAAATGTTTTACATAACCCGTAAATAATAAAGAGTAGTTCGCAAGGTACAGAGATTTGAATACATAATTAAATTATCCAAAATAATGCAAATAAATCTCCGACGGTTTGAAAAAGAATGCGACTCCTTAAGTGCGGAAGCTTGAAAGTGGTTACTTCTGAAGACATACTTGCCTTAATTACCTGAAAATACATGCTAAAATACGTCAACAAAAATTGTTGGTGAGCTCATAGGTTTACGCGAAAAGACCAGTTGTATGGACATTATCAGAGGAGTTGAATTCATAAAATCATAAATTCTGTGTATGTATTACACAAACCATCATGCAACCGAAGCTTAATTAGAATGAGTTTGCCCTGTGCAGTATTCCCATACGTAATACCGTGTGTTGAATATATATGCACTCGCTGTTAGCCGAACCGAGCTAACACGAATGGGGGACATGACTCCCAATAGATCTATCCACAATATACTCGCGCTTACAAATAAATGCAATTAACGGTTCATGATATAAGGGCTGATGGAATCCGAACATGTAATACATATAAGAAATAAACAGTTTTGATGTCCATATGAAAAACAGTGCATGTATTTCCACCCCAATAGATAGTGAAAAATAGGGGCTATGAAGACTCACCGAACTTGTGATGGAGAAATATGCGCAAAATGCAAGTTTGCGTAGTTTGATGGGTGATGAAACCGGAGATGGTTAACCGAGTCCTAAATGATAATAAGGACTTAATGTTACTAATATATGATAATATGTATATTTATAGATTTTTATGTCTTAAATCACCCAACATTACAAGTTTAAAAATAAGATTTGCTTAAAACGTCAAGTTTATATATATATAATTTTCCAGCTTTTTCGGAGGTTTTTCGGCCTACTTTGAGGCTGTCTTTGACCAAGCTCCAAAATGTTTTAGACTTTGGTTTTCTAGGACATTAAACTACTATATACAAAGGATTTTTAGAATCAAGAACGGCCATTTTTCGAGTTGTTTAGGTTGGTGAAAAATCTCGTTAAAAACGCTATGTTGGCCATTTTTGAGCAGTCAAACTTTCGGTTTCTAAAATAATTTCTGGAGGTCTTAAACTTCAAAATAAATTATGAAAAATTGCAGATCTATAGTTAAGACATAGATCTAACTTTTGAGACAAGAATCAACTTATTTCGTTGAGTTATGAATTAGTTATGATTTTTCAAAGTCGATACAAATATTCTGCCGAAATTCCGTAGTTTATAAATTTACAACAATTTATGATTCTTGTTGTTTATTCAAAGACTACTTGTATAAGAGTTATAAAAGTTATATAACACATATATAACACATGTTTTCATAATATTAACATGTTTATAATGTGTTCATATATTCATATGCACATTTAAGGAAACAACTAAAAATAAAAACTAGAAACTTATAAACTTGAGTTTTTATGAAACTTGTTGTTGTTGGTGATTATATATATTATGCAAGACTTATATAAACATAAATATAAGATGATATAAGCTAGAATTTACTTACTTTGATTTGTTAGTAGAGTGAAAATGAGTAGAAGACTTGGTCTTGAAAGAGTTGCACAAGAATACTTTGAAATATTTGAAGAACACCAAAGTTGGAAATTTTGCTCTTTCACTTGGCCTTGGGGCCGGATTTTGAGGGAGGGAGGAAGAGAGCTTTTTGTTGTTGTAGTGTGGAAATGAATGAAGCTCAAGTCCTCTATTTATAGCCAAAGGAAAAAGTCTTGTAATTATGAAAGAGATGGGAGGTGGAGATTGTGTGCAAGTTTGCACAAGCATGGTGAAAAAGTTGATGTAGATTGTGCAAGGTTGGAGGATTAAAATAATGAGGTTGTGTACCTCCTATGGTGGCCGGCCATAGGAGGTAATTATAGTGTATTTTCTTTTCTTTTTTTTTGTATAAATGTATTTAAAATGTATTCTTGTATTTTCCTTTTCTTGTAAATTCAAAAATACTTTTTGAATGCATTGTTTTAATGAATTGTTTTAGTCTTGCATAATTAAGGTTAAGTAATTGTATTAGTGTATGATTAGTGTCACTAATCATAATTTAATTACGTACTTAGTTGAATTAATCCCTCATATCGTAAGTTGATCGGATTAATTCATTTCCCGATTCATCGCACCGATGAATTTGATTCTAATTGAGTTGAGTCTTCTAATAAGCCTTGTTAATCATTTGATTAAGTTCTAATGACTATTGATTAGGCTATAATTGACTATTAAATGTGGATTAGGGTTTTGTTGCTAACCTGGTTCAGTGCCGGATGTTACAACATGGAATGGGGGTGGGTCATGCTGGGCTCTGGGCTGAGGCTGGGGGATGACTAGGTGGTTGTGCCTGCGATCTACGATGCCCATGTTGCGGAGAGTCTGCAACTGAATCTGTATAACACCATGCTCCAGCACTCTCGTAAGGCGGCCCTCAATATCTGGAGTCAAAATGCCCAACCGGCGAGCTAAATGTGTGATATAGGCTCCACCAGTGATGGCACTACTCGAACGAACGCCAGAACAATGGCGGAGGAAATAGGCTAACCGGTAAGCAATCTGCACAGGCCGCTCCTCTCTCAAAAATAAGTGCATGCTCTCCAAATCCTTGATCGATACACTGCATGCACCTACTCCCCTTCCACATAAGGTCTCTGCCAAAATCCTCCAAAATAGCCTATGTATCGGGTCTCGGAATGATGTGCCTTTGGCTGAGTTTGAGTATCTACCCGTTGCAAATTCTGCCCAGAAAGATAAATGATCAAAGTCTGTAGGGGCGTCGCGAACAGCATCCTCAAACATAGGCGCATAAGCCTCCTCTGCTGTGTATATGCCCATAACTGTAGCAAACTGATGCAGTGAGAACTCCCTCTCAACCCCTCCTAGCCTGAAGCCTATCATGCTAGTGTCATCGTCAAAAACTACTGTGGCTAAAAATTCTAGACATAGCTCTCGATACACAGGCTCTCGGATAGAAAGAAGACGCTCAAAGGCTGGAGGGTGGTCCAAATCTGTAGGACCATGCTGCATAATGTGCCGTAGGCGATCAGTGATGCCAATCGTGGTCATGTCGGCCCAGCTTATGGACGTTGTCGATGCAAAACTCTTGCCGGCTAGTCTGGCAAACTCTCTCATATCATCGTCCCTGGCGAAAATCAGCCACTGATCGAGATCAGGAGGGCCTGCCACGGCCTCGGGGTCATCCTCTGGTAAAGGAGAGGAAGGAGGTGATGGGATACGTCGCGGTCTTTTGCCTCGCATGATCTGATCAAAAGATAACACATTTCAAAGTTAGTTTGAATTAAAAGTGCAAGAAATGTGCATCAAGCAGATATAGGTGTACAAGGAATAAAAAAGACACAAATAAAGGCTAAAATCTAAGAGAAATTAGGACTATAAATTGCTAAAAATAAATAAAATAAAATAAAAATAAAAATAAAACAAAAACAAAAATAAAAGTAAAAAAAATACTAATAATACTACTCGAGAGTACTGAAAGTAAGAAACGCATGCTAAACAAACCTGTGAGTAAGAAATGAAGATATTACAGAATGCACTCAGGAGCCGAAAAATGAGCATTAAAGCTTAACATGATGATTACTAGCCTAGCGTGAAACATATCCATACGTGATATAAGGACTAACAATGCTAGCTAGATGACTGCCAGGTGCATATAATCAGATAGAGAGAAACAACCCCGTCAACTAATGTATAGCATAAATGAGCAAATAGAACCACAAGTCTCTCTCTTGGTCTTAAAAGCCAACACATGAATTATGACCCTACTAACTTCGGCTTACTTCCAACCCCAACCCATGATATTCAATTGATCAGTACCAAAATATGCATCACAACTAGCGAGAGTGACATATGTTGACGAATGAGTCCCAATGCTACATATCACATGCAAAAGAACGAATGACCATCACAGTAGCACGCAAATAGGGACCAAAACTATAAAGGCAGAATTAAATTAACAATGAACAGGCATGCCTTAACCAATGATATATAACCAAACTCTGATCAGAATGCGTGAGTATCAAGAGAGAATTTAACATGAACCACCACTTTCAAAAACCACCTTAGAAGCTAACAAGTGTTCATTCAATGCGAAACAAGAGCAACCAGATGTAAAGATAAGCATTAAACCTGAATCAACAATGAACTAATCTATGGAATCTTAGTGCTCTCGAGCTGGAAAATGAAACTTATAGACAAGCATTGTGGCTCGAGAGGAACTCCACAGAAAACAATAATTCAACAAAATCAGTAGGAAGAACCACTTAAAAATAAATAACAATACCTGGTCAGACCCTCGATTGAGCAATGAGAAACTGTACTAAAGCAATGAGCAGCCAATAAACCCTCAAAGCAACTCACATAACATATCCAAAGAAAAACACGAAAAACCCAGCTCAAGAACAGGTACTGCACACATTTAGCATAGATAAAGACATTACTACTGAATTCCATATTGCAACAACCAGAAAATAAACGACTGTGACTGTGTGTGATCGTGAACAGAACAAGAAAACCAGAAAAGTCTCTCAAATAAGAACAATCCCACCAGTTGAATGATACAAACAAAACAAGTAGAGAATTCAAAAATAAGAGCCCTAACAGTTGAAGAACCCGAGATGGATCAATAACCAGGAATAACTCGCGACTGTGTGTGTCTGTACACAGCCCCTAAATATGAACCCTAGCATTTCCCAAAATCGAGAATGTAGATGAAAAGGGGAAGAAATAAACCTGAATTGCAGAAATTGAAGCTAAAATCGAGAAGAAGCAGGCTGAAATCGAAGGAATTGGAGGCAGAGACAAAGAAATCGTGTAGAGGGAGCAGCGTACGGTTTTTGGGAGCAAAAGACAGAGGGTGCGTATAATGAAAATGGCGCCTGAAATCTGATTTTATAAACCCCAGCGTACGCACCTGCGTGGAGTAAGTCACGCACCCGCGTGGGTTTGGGCTCGTTTACGCGCCTGCGTGGCCTATGTCACGCGCCTGCGTGCGGATGAAGATCAGGTTACGCCCCTGCGTGAGATGGGTACGCAACCGCGTGGAAGATGGTGTGACTTATGGATTTACGCGGGTGTGTGGGATTTGGCCGCTGGTGCGTGGGTTGTGAAGTGTGTGCGTGGGTTGTATATAATGATAATGACTTCAGAGTTACGCCCCTGCGTAGAAAAAGTCACGCACTTGCGTGAGCCACGCCCCTGTGTGGGTTTTTAAGCGGCTGCGTGAACTAGGTGTGTGGGATCAAAAAGGGGGTGCGTGTGAGTGGGCTTGCACGCGGGTGCGTGGGTGCCCTTTCAGGACCAGCAGCATGCAGAACAGTAAATAACTACATATAACAATCAGCTCAACAATGCAGAACAGTAAACTCCACTAACGAGTGTGCACATACCTCAACAATGCCTCAAACATCGACCCCATACTCACATGCTTGAAGTCTCTGGACTCATTCAGATTTGAAAGAGAACAGAAGATCAGAAGTAGGAATTTATCAAGTTGACTTATAGGGTTGACCGATGGAACCATCACCATGCAATTAGAGTGACAAAGGAATCATGAACAAACACGACAACAAATTTTGGAACATTAGGAACCATCAGACACGGATTTAAAAATAAAAGACATTGTTCCCTTTGGCAAATTCATGTCTAATAACCAAGCTCATGAAGTAACGAACCTATGGCTGCTACGACATACTCCACCCCACACTTCAACTTGAGTATATCTCATGACAATTAAGACCCCAAGAATCGAATACATGACCTTGAGCTTCCAAACACACCAAAATCGAGTAACAAGGACCAACGGATGAAGCAGTTGACTTTAAAAGTCAAACAGATGAAATTAAAATCAACCAACACAAGCAATAATCAAGGCTTAAGTTGCGGCGTGGCATGAGATATGAAACTATGGAAAAACGTCAATGAGGTGCTGAAAACGACACACACAAACTACTAATATCGAAACCACAAAAGAGTAAACCGATTCAAAGTTTTTGACTTATAAAAAGTCAAACTGAACATTGAAGACAATGACCCATCCCACACTTAATTCCCAAACTTCTGGACTCAAACGGGCAACCCAATATGAAAGAGAAACCAACACAAGCAATGTACTATGCAATTACCTCTACTATGCATCAAACACCTCACCCCACACTTATATAATACCCCACACTTGAGCTTTGCTTGAAACTCCGGAGATTATTCAGATGATTAAAAGAATTAAAACAGAACACAGGAACCAACTAAACATGACCAAGTTGACTTTTAGAGTCAAACTGATGAAATCAATGCAATGAAATTAAAGCAATGACCAAACCTCAAGCGTGGACGAAGCAAGGTATATGAAGGTATGGAGAAGCATAAATAAGATGCTGAAAATTACATACACAAACTACAATTATAGAAACCATGAAGGATTAAACAGATTCAGAGTTGTTGACTTCTAAAAAGTCAAACTCAGCAGTGAAGGCAATATCCTACTCCTTATTTGACTCGAAACTTATGGACTCAATTATGCAACACACAATGAAAACGAAACCAAAACAAGCAATGAACTATAGAAAGCATTCTAAGATCACCCAAGACAACTTAGCAAAAATTCAAATAACGAATCATACTAAACAAAACATGCAAATAAAAGCAAACAGAAATCACACCAATATACAAGAGTGGCTTGAGTTATGAATGAGTCTCAAGCAAGACTCGCCACAGATAATTAAGCTGATAGGTCGGCCAACCGTAGATCGGCCTCACAAACATTCAATTCAGCTCGATTGTGATATAGCTTCAACCGATGCCCGTTTACCTTAAAGTTGCCATCAACTCCAACTAATTCAACTGTCCCATATGGGAATACCTCGGCAACAGTGAACGGGCCGGTCCAACGAGAAATAAGCTTACCTGGGAACAACCTTAGGCGTGAATTGTAAAGTAGAACCTGATCACCGGCCTTAAAGTCCTTAGGCTGAATCTGCGCATCGTGCCTCTTCTTGGTCTTCTCCTTGTAAATCCAGGCACTCTCATATGCTTGATCTCTCAACTCGTCAAGCTCGTTCAACTGAAGTTTCATGTGATCACCTGCAGACAACAAATCAAAGTTAGACCATTTAAGTGCCCAGTAAGCCTTATGTTCTAATTCCAATGGTAGATGACACGCTTTGCCATAACCATCCTATAAGGGGTACAACCTATAGGAGTCTTATAAGCAGTGCGGAATGCCCAAAGCGCATCATCTAACTTATCTGACCAACCCTTCCTATGCTCTCCTACAGTCCTCTCAAGAATCCTCTTTAAGCCCCGATTTGTAACCTCAGCTTGTCCATTGGTTTGCGGATGGTAGGCTGTAGCTAGCTGGTGAGTAACACCATACCGCTGGAGAATCTTGTCGAACTTTACAGAAATGAGTACCCCGATCACTAATGATCGCTCTTGGTGAACCGAATCGAGTGAAAAGCTTCTTAAGGAAGGAACATACAACCCTAGCATCGTTGGTGGGTAAAGCCTGTGCCTCAACCCATTTAGAAACATAGTCGACAGCAACTAGGATGTATTTATGACCACGAGAGGGAGGGAAAGGGCCCATAAAGTCGATGCCCCAAACGTCAAAGATCTCACACACCTGAAAGGTGTGTAGAGGCATCTCATCCCGATTTGATATGTTGCCTTGACGCTGACATGCATCACATTCCTTAACCAGATCTTGGGCATCTTTGAATATAGTGGGCCAGAAGAAACCGGCATCAAACACTTTCTTGGCGGTGGCATTGGCCCCGTGATGACCACCTGTAGGACCTAGGTGGCACTCACATAAGATTTGGAATGCCTCATCGCCAAACACACACCTACGAATGATCTGATCGGCACATACCCGAAATGGATACGGGTCATCCCAAAAGTAGTTCTTTACATCTCGTAAGAACTTCTTCTTTTGTTGATGAGTTAATCCTTTAACCAAAACACTACTGGCCAAATAGTTTGCATAGTCAGCAAACCACGGGCAGTCATTTGTTGCCTGAACTGCGCATAAGGACTCATCAGGGAATTTCTCTTTGAACTCAGACTCATTCAAAGGAGGCAAGTCTGAATTTTCTAATCTGCTCAAATGGTCTGCCGCTAGATTCTCAGCCCCTTTCTTGTCTTTGATCTCGATATCAAACTCCTGGAGCAGAAGAATCCATCGAATCAAACGTGGTTTTGCGTCCTGCTTCTGAAACAAGTATCTCAGAGCTGCATGATCAGTATAGACCACCGTTTTCGAGAGAACCAAGTATGATCGGAACTTCTCGAACGCATAAACCACTGCAAGAAGCTCTTTCTCTGTCGTAGTGTAATTACGCTGAGGGTCTGTAAGACTCTTACTCGCAAAGTATATGGCGTGGAACCGTTTATTCCGACGCTGACCTAACACTGCCTCAATAGCAAAATCGCTCGCATCACACATCAACTCAAATGGCGACTCCCAGTCGGGTGCCACCATGATAGGGGCAGTAGTTAGCTTCTCTTTTAACGTGTTAAAGGACTGCAAACACTCATCATCGAAGACAAATGTTGCATCCTTCTCAAGGAGCTTAGTCATAGGGCGAGCAATGAGTGAGAAGTCTTTAATGAATCGCCGGTAAAAACCAGCGTGCCCTAGAAAGCTACGAATCGACTTAACAGACGTGGGAGGTGGCAGCTTAGATATAGTCTCAACCTTAGCCCTATCTACCTCAATTCCCTTACTCGAGATCTTGTGTCCTAATACTATACCCTCTCGGACCATGAAATGACACTTCTCCCAATTAAGGACCGGATTGGTCTCCTCACACCGGGTTAGCATCTTCTCCAAATTAGTCAGGCAGTCCGAGAAAGAGTTACCAAACACAGAGAAATCATCCATGAAGACTTCAACACACTTCTCGATCATATCATGGAAGATGGCTACCATACACTGCTGAAATGTCGCAGGTGCATTACACAGACCAAAAGGCATGCGCCTATATGCGAATGTCCCATAAGGGCATGTGAATGTAGTCTTGTCCTGATCTTGGGGGCTGATCGGGATCTGAAAGTATCCTGAGAAACCGTCCAGAAAACAATAGAACTCGTTTCCAGATAGTCGCTCAAGCATTTGATCGATAAAGGGCAAAGGGAAGTGATCCTTACGAGTTGCATCATTGAGCTTGCGGTAGTCAATGCAAACTCGCCAACCCGTGACTGTCCTTGAAGGAATTAGCTCGTTCTTATCATTCTGAATGACAGTCATACCCCCTTTTTAGGAACTACATGCACAGGACTCACCCACGGGGAGTCAGAGATAGGATATATCAACCCGGCATCAAGAAGTTTCAGTACTTCTTTCTTAATAACATCGTGAATCTTCGGGTTGACTCTCCTTTGGGACTGAATAACAGGCTTGATGTCATCCTCCATCAGAATCTTATGGGTGCAATAAGCAGGACTAATGCCTCGTATGTCGGTAATCTTCCATGCAATAGCCCGCTTATGCTCTTTCAGCACTCTCAAAAGTTGCGCCTTCTCTTTGCTAGAAAGATCCTTAGCAATAATAACAGGCAACTGAGATTGCCCCTCTAAATATGCGTACTCAAGATGAGAGGGCAACTCCTTAAGTTCGAGAGTCGGTGGATCTTCAATGGACAACTTAGATGTGACTGACTCCTCACGATCCATAGGTACAACCTCCTCAGTAGGCGGAGACGTATCAACGGCACACAAATCCACAGGATCGTCAGAGTGGACAACGAAATCAGAGTCTAAAGAAATCGGATACGAGGATAGATCATCATCAGAAATACAATCATCTACATCCGGTGATGTAGACGTCTCATGTCCCGACATCAATGACTTCAACAACTTCTCATTATCTTCTGGATAATGCTCTCTATCAGAGAAGTGTGAAGACTTAACAAAACAGATAGACTCGGCTGTGTCATTAGGCTTTTGCATCGCCTTACCAACATCAAAACTGACTCGCTCATTCCCGACCCGAAGCGTAAGCTTCTTATCAAATACATCAATGATAGCGCGGGACGTAGCTAGGAAAGGTCTTCCCAGAATGAGTGGTACAGTGCAGTCTTCGCTCATGTCCATGATCACAAAGTCGACTGGGAAAACAAACTTATCGACTTTCACCAGCATATTCCCAGCAATACCCTGCGGGAACTTAACTGATCTATCGGCTAGCTGAATACTCATGCGTGTAGGTTTAGGATCTCCTAACCCTAACCGAGCATATAACGAAGAAGGCATGAGATTGATGCTAGCTCCCAGATCAGCAAGAGCATTAGTAACGTGGAGAGGCCCTATGTGACAGGGTATCGTGAAACTTCCTGGATCATCCTGCTTAACTGGAAGCTTGTTCTGGAGGACAGCTGAACATTCAGCATTCATCTCAACTGTAGCTAGATCCTCAAGCTTTTGACGGTTAGAAAGGAGGTCTTTCAGGAACTTGGCATACTTAGGCATCTGTGTAATTGCATCAACAAATGGAATGTTGATCTGCAACTGTTTAAACAGACCCAGAAACTTGCCATACTGCTTATCTTGCACCTCTTTCTTCAAGCGATTAGGGTATGGGACACGTGGTTGGTAGGGATTTGCTGTAGGGACTTTTGGAGATGGGACTTGTGCGGGACTCACTAATTCTGGTGGGTGCACCTCGTCCGTAGTGGTCTCCGGCCCTTTCTCAGCTGAGGGTGAAGAAGGAGGAGGTGGTGTAGGTTTAGACGGTTCAGGACCTTGGGTTGTCTTTCCACTTCTTGTTACGACCATCTTTGCTTCCCCCCTAGGATTCGGAATAGTGTTACTGGGGAGCTCCCCTGACTGCCTCTCATTCAAGGTCTTAGCCATCTGGCCGAGCTGATTCTCAAGATTCCTCATTGCTGATTGTTGATTACGATTGATCACAGACTGCTCGGCCATGTACTTTGCCATCATTTCTTCCAAACTCGGCTTCTCTTGAGTAGGAATGTTTTGGTTCTGCCCCTGATATTGTTGCTGATGGCGAGGATTCTGAAGAATTTGAACATTTTGGTTTGGTACAAATCCTTGGCCACGAGGTTGGAACCTCTGACCTTGCCCCTGCTGAAAGCCTTGGTTATACCCCTGATTATACCCTCCCGAATTACCTTGATTGTAACCTCCTGAATTACCCTGATTGTAACCCGTGTGAGGGTTAAACTGTGGGCGAGGGTGAGAGAACCCTGGAGGTCGAGGACGAGGGGGGTTAGAAAACCCCTGAGGTCTAAAGGTGTTCTGAGAGGAGTAATTCAAATTATTGTTGGGTCTTGGAAAACCTTCGGGTGTGTACTCATAATCTCCAGAAGAAAGGTAAACTTCCTCCTGTTGGTACTCAGCAGCATATGCAGCCTGACACTCATAACCAAAATGAGCTCCACCACAATGTTCACACCCTTGCTGTATGGCGTGCACAGGGTATGATGATGAAGCTTGTGATTGGTCATTTGACTGCTTAGTTAGAATGGCTATCTGAGCAGTGAGATTAGCAATGGCTTCAGCTTGCTTTGAATCATTCGCACCCCAACCAAAGTATTCACTCGGTGTCTGAGTTTGACTTAAGACCAGATCATCGATTATGTCAAAAGCCTCTTCAGGAGTCCTCTTATACACCGACCCGTTACAGGCTGAGTCGATTAGTGAGTGATACATGGGGTGAACATTCTCATAGAAAACCTTGACACGATGATTAAGTGTCATGTTATGATTAGGGCATTTCATGATAGACTCTTTATACCTCTCCCATGCATCATATAGAGACTCGTCAGGTTTCTGCTTAAATGAGAGAATGTCACTCATAAGCTTAGTGGTCCTAGACGGAGGGCAGAATTTAAGTAGAAATTTGGTTTCCATTTCGTCCCAAGTACGAATCGAGTTCGAGGGAAGGGACTCATACCACATCATGGCACGTCCGGAGAGAGAGTAAGGAAAGAGCATCAGTCGAATTACTTCCCTTGGAACTTGATTTGCCTTATACCCACCGCATGCTTTTCTGAATTTCTTCAGGTGGGAATACGGATCCTCAGAAGATAGACCGCAGAATTGTGCGTTATTCTGAACTAAAGCGATAAGGCTCGACTTTAGCTCAAAATTAACGGCATCGAATCCAGGAATAACTATTGCACCTTCCGAGTCATCGGTGACCGGTTGGTTAAGCTCAAGCATTGTCCTTCGGTCTCCCATAGTGAAAGATGAAGAGTCAGAAGAAGATGAAGAATCAGAAGATGATGAAGGCGAAGAAGGTGAAGAACTAGAAATTGGAGGTAACTGAACAAAGATGTCTACGTGATCTTCCTTCACCGGATGAGAAACAATATGGTCCGTAGAATCCGATAAACTTGACAGTCCCTCAACTAAAGGGTGCGATTGTTCACGACGACGGTTACGGAATGCACGCTCAGGTTCGGAGTATGGGCTGACGATATTAGGATTACGACGACTCATACACTGAACACCCTTTAAAGAAAAGTGAAGATAGACAGAAAATTTAACTTTTCAGGGGGATTGCCCCTAAAAAGGATCAACTAAACTACCGGCGTTGGTTGTTTCTTAAAGCTCGCACCGTTCCCCGGCAACGGCGCCAAAAACTTGACGCGTGTAAAACACACCTCAGGTTTTAATATCTAAATGAACCCAAAGTATAAATTACACAACTGGCAGTGTACCAATCGTGTGCAATATAGCTTTAAGAATCACCCAGGATTTATCGAACTCAGGGAACGGAATAAAGATTGGAGACTCAAATACTACAACCTAAACCAATATTCAGCTATTTTTGACGTTTTCAGGAAGTTATCAACTAGAGACAATACTTAAATTTAACTAACAGGATAACTATAGCAAACTAAGTAACACAAGTATAAAAAGTTAAACTAATATTTTTGGATTTTTAATATTAAAATAAAAACTAATTTTAGCAAACAAGAATTAAACTAAACGACTAAAGCAAGCAAGTAACGACAACTGAATCGAACTCTTATATTACGAAAACGTCACCCACTTGGAATTAGAAAACTATAATAAACTGGCGATGGATTGAATTGATTGACTAAAGACAAATCGGTTGATAACCAATTTTTGAATTCAATTAAGCCCGGATTTCAGTTTAATTTACCGATTATTTAATTACTTCAAGTTAAAATATTTAATCTTTATAACCACGTGATGAAAACAAAGCAACTCATCAAACTCCAATATTAACCAATTAATCTTATAATCGCAACACAATGCATAAAGATAATCGATTAACACCGAAATCCAACAAATTGACTTTGTCACTTTAAAAATCGAACTTTATGATTTGCCAATCCTATTATCGCAACACAATGCATAAGAACCAACAAACACATAAAATCCTAGATTAACAATCAACTATCAAATCATTATCGCAACACAATGCCTAGAAGAGATAGTTGACTATTAATTTTTCATTTAAAGCCTCTTTCTTTTTAAAACGCAGATTTAATTAAAACTCTATTATCGCAAAACAATGCTAAAAGATTAATAAAAATCTGATTTTTAACAAGAAAATATGAAATAATCAAGAATCAAACAAATATAAACCAAAATCCATCAATCAATCCAATAATTTACAAATTAATACATAGAATCCGTCATCCCAAGCGGGTGAACAAGAAAACTACTCACTAATCATGATAACACTCAAAATTAAACTTAAATTAATAAAAATCATTACAAATTCAGAAAGTAAAGGAACGAATGTACCAAATCGCGCCGCTACAATAAAGAATTTGAATCCAAAACTCGAACCGATGCTTCTAATCCAAGAAATTCGAAAACTTTAACTAAACTATGATAAAAATTCGTGAAAGATGAAAGAAAACTTTGAAATTCGCCAACATCGTGTCTGAAACGCACGAATTAATGCTGGAATCGCCCCGAATGCTCCAAAAATTGAAGAAGAATTAAACCCCAAGCTAAAACTATGATGAAGTATGATTATCTACTGAAAAACCGAGAAGAAATTCGCCAAAAGTCGTCTAAAAATTGCCTTCAATCGACTATGATTTCCTGCTGCCGCAACTTAGGTTTTTAAAAACGAATTTGGTGGGCTGGGCCCGTCACGCGGGCGCGTAGGGGTAAGTCACGCGGGTGCGTGGACTTAACCTAGCCTACGCCCCTGCGTGGGTAAGCTATGCGGGCGCGTGGCTTGCTTTGACTGCAAATGTGCACGCGGGCGCGTGGGAAGTTCTACGCGGGTGCGTGGATGCTCAACTGGACTTGGCCACACAGGTGCGTGGAGGGTCTTACGCGGGCGTGTAGAGTCACTTTTCGCCAAATCTTTGCTTTCGATCACGGGAGATGGCTGGATCATAAAATCTCGTCATTTTAGCCTTGATTTTCGTTCCCATGTTGATTCAATGGCTTCTGACCTGCGAAATACACATATTAACGAAATCAGTACCTTTTTCACGCGTTTCGGTCTGAAAACCACATAAATTGGAGATAAAATGATATCAAAAACATGTATAATTTTGCACATATCAATTCGCTTTATAACCACCGCATGCTTTTCTGAATTTCTTCAGGTGGGAATATGGATCCTCAGAAAATAGACCGCAGGCACGTAGAATCACTTTTCGTCAAATTTTGCTTTCGATCATGGAAGATGGTTGGATCATAAACTCTCGTTACTTTCGCCTCGGTTTCTGTTCCCATGTTGATTTAATGGCTTCTGACCTGCGTAACACACATATTAATAAAATCAGTATCTTTTTCATGCATTTCGGTCTGAAAAACCACATAAATTTGAGATAAAATGATACCAAAAACATGCATGATTTTGCACATATCAAAATACCACACACTTGAGCTTTGCTTGTCTCCAAGCAAACTGCAACATAAATGTCTTCAACCAGACCTCATCTCTAAATAAACTCTCTAGAAACATGCAAGAACCAATAGCATTAAAGATCCGTAAACTATGAAGTTGAAGCCAAAGCAAGAAACAATGAGACCACAAGATGCAAAAAGTAGAATTGCAATGTCAACAACTTCCCACCTCATTACATGATTTAGCACCTCACAGTTTTCACTCATCACTCGTGTGTACAGGCTCGAGCATTTTTACAAATTTCGCTCAATGTCAGACATGTTAAAAGAATATGAGCATATGCTTTAGAGTAAATCACACCGCCATCACTTATGTTTGAAAATAGAGCACATAAAGGTCTTAACAGGCTGTAACGAGGCTAGGCTAAGGGCATGGGGAATATATGGCCAAAGTGGGGCTAAAAGATTGGGATCCAAGATCAAGCAGCAAGTAATAGAAGCGAGTAACCAACACGGGACCAAATAAATCACTAATAAATTACCCAAATAAACTGGTTTGATTTATCACATCTAATAGCAGCTCAGAAGGACAACAATTCATTTCACTTTCTTATTCCTATTCATTCTCTTTTTTTTTTCTTTTTTTTATATAGCGCTGAATTTCCAGACATCGATTGTGTGCAATCTGTACCAAAAAAGAACTCTTTTAACCATACTAGCATCGCCGCGGTACAACACTAGAAAAGTTAGGAAGAACACAAAAGCAGAAAATTACACATGACTCGAATGCTATCAAAACAAGGCATAATCATCAAGGCTCAAAGAGGATAAACTAATACCTAATTAAATAATTATTATAAAACTAGTTGGTATATATAACCATAGAAATCAAACTTGCATATATGTACTCAATGACCATCAACAATTTTTTATATTAATAAAAGATTGTAAAGAAAAAACTTGAGTTTTTTTTTCCCTTTTTTTTTTGTTATGGTAGTACTTATCATAATCAAAATCAATTCTATCATTGATTAATTAAAATTGTGTTGTATATATACATGCAATTATGTGCAGCTTGGAGGCCCTTCATGGAAAGTACTTGACGACTGCAAGTCGAGAAGCCGCCAATGCAAAGATCCTATCACCATTCATCGACTTAAACGCGCTAATATAAAGCTTCGAGAACCAAGGCCTCGACAATAAAGACCTGGTTGTGTTATCTGGTGCACACACCCTAGGGTTTGCTCAGTGTTAAACATTCAAGGCTCGAATTTACAACGACACCAACATCGATCCCACATTTGCAAGCCAACTTCAAAGCATTTCTCCTCAAGTTGGTGGCGACTCAAGTCTCGCACCACTTGACCCGACACCAGCCTCATTTGACTAGAAGTATTTCACTAATTTGGTGAGTAAAAAAGGGGTTTTGAAATCTGATCAGGTATTATTTAATCGTGGAGAGACTGATAGCCTTGTGAAGAAATACAATGAGAACCGGTATGCTTTTTGGATGCATTTTGCAAAGTCAATGATCAAAATGGGAGATATAAAACCATAAGCAGGGAAAAGAGGTCAAATTCATTATAATTGCAGAAAAGTTAATTAAAATTTATGGGTAATAATAATAATATTGAGATGAAAATGTTAATTTCAAAAGTCTAAACATTTTTTTATGTGGTAAATTGGATGAGTGTATCGTTCATTAATATGTTTCCTAGGGTTTTTGTCCCTGTGGCTTGTGATTGAATTCTGATTTGACTACCTTGTTTAATGATCCAGTGTAATTAATGTTGCAATTTTTTTTAAAAATAAAATGAATATTGTATCATGCATTGTTTAATTAGGTTGTCATACAAAACTATTAATATTCTTATTGCTTGTTATTTAAATATCATTTATATTACATATATACATAGTAGGTGGGTAATTTTGGTCCATTCAAGTAAACAGGTCAAACAAGTTGATGACCAAAACACATAAATTTTACATTGAAATTTTTTTCCAAGAATAATTTGTTTAATACACTGTTTTATAAGTTTTCACTTTTAAAAAAAATTACATTCTAGTTTAGTTTTTTACCACAGGTCACTTTAATCGTCCTGTCCGTTGTGTAAAATTGCCACCTTTATTGACGTGTTTAGTAGATACTTGTTATTAAAAGATTATATATATATATATATATATATATATATATATATATATATATATATATATATATATATTATAAATTAATAATAAATAAAACACTAATATTAAACTTGTATCCAAAAACTATTAAATTATAATATTGATAAATTTGTTACATTCAAATTGTTGGAAAAAAATTGAAGTAGACAAATATATATTAAAAATATTCATGGTACTGTAAACAGAACAAACTAATTTATATGTGTAAATTTGAAATTAAAATTATTATTTTTATAAAAGTAATTATTATTATTATATAAAAGTGTATCGTATCTTTTATATATATATATATATATATATATATATATATATATATATATATATATATATATATATATATATATATAGAGAGAGAGAGAGAGAGAGTCAGGTTCAAATAAGTATCTCTCGAAATCAAGTGCACCCGAAGGTACCAACCTTAAAAAACTTTTTTAAATTCTCTTTTCACATAACCATGTTCAATTTAATGTTATACGCATGATATATGAATTCCACATAGATTCACACTTTCTGTGTCTTTAAAAATTATGTGAATGCTCAATGCATATTTATGTGAATGGTCATCCATGTGAATAGTCATTCATGTGAATGTGAATGGTGTGAATGACCATTCACATGATCTTTTTTACCATTCACAAGATTTATGATGTTGCTTCTTTTGAAAAAAAGTCTTATAATGTTGTCTTATACATATCTATTAAAAAAATATATGTGAATGATCATTCACATTAGGGTACGCTGGGTACGCTGGAATCTCATAGGTACGCTGATGAACCTGATTCTATATATATATATATATATATATATATATATATATATATATATATATATATATAAACCTATGAGATTCCAGCGTATCCTAATGTAAATGATCATTCATATATGTTTTTTTGAATAGACATTTATAAGATAACATTGTAAGACTTTTTTCAAAAGTAGCAACATCATGAAAAACACAAAGACTTTTCACAATACTTAATACCCAAAAATCAGATTTAATTTGAAGATTACTCACCTTGAACTTATGAAGAACACAAAGATGGTGGCTATAATCAATTTCAGCAACTCAATTCCCTTAAATTGGCCTTGATTTTGCTCCAGCACAAGAATTAACACACACACACAACACTTTTCTTAGGATTTGCACAAAAGGGAAGGATAAACATATGTTACACACATATACGCACATATACGGATCCCATTATAACGCGGGTTCGACACCGATACCCGGCCCCAATATTAAAAATCCACTATGAACATCAATAAATCCCATTTAAATCCGTGAATCCATTATTATAGTTTATCCACTAAAATTATATCCCGAATCCATGTACTCCCCGTCCTGACACGTATAATCCACTATACGGGACGCAATTGGACCAACGCAATACTCAATAAAATAATTGGTCAATAAGATAATTACACGTACCTGCTCGGGAGTCGGGGTGTTACAAATCCTCCCCCCTTACAAAGATTCCGTCCCGGAATCTAACTCTGACTCTGGAACAGGAAAGGATAGTGGCTCCGCATCTGGGACTCGGGCTCCCAAGTTGCGCTAGTAACCTTATGATGTCTCCATTGAACGAGTACCAATGATATTTCCTTATTGCGCAACTTCTTTACCTTACGATCAATAATCAACTCTGGCTGCTCAGCATATCTCAACTGATCATCTACGGATATCTCTGATAACGGTACGTACTGATCCTCTTTCACTAAACATGTCCTCAAATGACTCACGTGGAACGTATCATGTACACCGGCTAACTCTGGCGGTAGTCTCAGTCAGTAAGCCTGATCCCTGACCCTGGCCGCGATCTCAAACGACCCTATATACCTCGGACTCAGCTTGCCTCGGTGCCTGAATCGGATCACACCCTTCCACGGAGACACTTTCAGCAACACCTGATCCCCAACACGAAACTCAAGCTCGGAGGTATGGCGGTCAGCATAACACTTCTGACAGCTCTGTGCAACACGCATATGCTCACGGATCACGGCTACTTTGTCACTCGTCTCCTGAAGTAGCTCGGGCCCACTGATCGGTCGCTCACCGACGTCGCCCCAACACACTGGGGTTAGACACTTACGACCATATAACGCTTCAAACGGTGCCATCTTAATCGAGGCGTGGTAGCTATTGTTGTAAGCAAACTCTACTAACGGGAGGTGCACATCCCAGCTACCTCTGAAGTCTATGGCGCATGCTCTCAGCATATCCTCCAGTGTCTGATTTGTGCGCTCAGTCTGCCATCCATCTAAGGCCTATAAGCTATACTCAGCTAAACCCGGGTACCCAGCTCTCTCTGGAAGCTCTGCCAGAACCGCGAAGTGAAACGAGTATCGCGATCGGAAGTAATCGACTTCGGAATCCCATGCCGCGACACTACCTCATCGATGTACAGCCGCGCTAGCTGATCCATCGTGATCGTACCCCGAACAGCAAGAAAGTACGCAATTTTAGTCAACCGGTCCACTAAGACCCAAATCATATCGTTCCCACGCACAGTACGAGGAAGTCGGACGATGAAATCCATCGTGATGTGGTACCATTTCCACTCGGGAATCTCCAGTGGCTGTAGACGGCCGTGCGGTTTCTGGTGCTCACTTTTAACCCGCAAACATGTCATACACCGCTCGACATAACGACCCACATCTCTTTTCATACCCGGCCATCAGTAGAACTCTCGGAGATCTCGGTACATCTTGGTGCTCCCAGGATGAATGGACAACCTCGACTTATGCGACTCATCAAGGATCAACTGTCGCAAGTCCCCAATTCTGGGAACCCAAACTCTGTCTCTCAACGTATATATCCCTCGGCCATCCCTGACCAATGACTCTGTCTGCCCCACCAACCTCTCTCTCTTCACATTTTGCTCCCGCAAACCCTCTATCCGTGCCAATCTCAGACTGTCAATCAGGGTAGAGGTGATCTCGAGTCTCACAGCTCGGGAAGTAATAGTCTGAACACACGCCTTACGACTCAAGGCGTCAGCTACTACATTCGCCTTCCCAGGATGATATTGTATCTCACAGTCATAGTCTTTCAGTAGCTCTAAATTGCGTCTTTGTTGCATGTTCGAATCCTTCTGACTGAATAGATACTGAAGGCTATTGTGATCAGTATATACCACAAACTGGGGTCCATATAGATAATGTCGCCATATCTTTAATGCAAAGACTATGACATCCAACTCAAGATCGTGGACCGTATGATTCTCTTCATATGTCTTTAGCTGCCTCGAAGCCTAGGCAATCACCTTGCCTCACTGCATCAATACACAACCCAGCCCCGTCCCTGATGCATCATAATATACGGCGAAATCATCCACACCCTCGGGCAAAGCCAACACCAGCGCCTGACATAATCGAGTCCTCAACTCGGCAAAGGCAGTCTCCTGCTCGTCACTTCACTCGAATGGTACGCCCTGCCGTGCCGGTCTTGTCAACGGCATGGCTATCCGCGAAAAGTTCTGAATGAACCGTCTGTAGTAGCCTGCTAATCCCAGGAAACTACGAATCTCTGGCACGGTCTTAGGCTGCTCCCAGCTCGTCACGACCTCAATCTTCGCGGGATCCACTTTGATGCCCTCACTGCTCACCACATGGCCCAAGAATTGCACTTCTCGAAGCCAGAACTCGCACTTCGAACACTTCGCGTAGAGTCTCTCTCTCTCTCTCTGCAGCACGCTCAGGACCTCCCTCAAGTGCTGCTCATGCTCCTCAGCGCTCCTCGAGTAGATCAATATGTCGTCTATGAACACAATCACAAATCGATCCAACATGGCTCTACACACCCGGTTCATCAAATCCATGAAGGATGCGGGTGCGTTAGTCAGTCCGAATGGCATGACCAGAAACTCATAGTGTCCATAGCGCGTCCTGAAGGCTGTCTTGGGCACATCCTCTTCCCTGACCTTTAGCTGGTGATATCCAGATCATAAATCAATCTTTAAAAAGAAGCTAGATCCCTGTAGCTGATCGAATAAATCATCGATTCGTGGAAGTGGATATCTATTCTTCACCGTCACTTTATTTAACTCTCGATAATCGATACACATTCGCATGGTACCGTCTTTCTTCTTTACAAACAACACAGGTGCTCCCCACGGCGATGAGGTCGGACAGATAAATCCCCTATCCAGCAAATCCTGAAGCTGAGTCATCATCTCTCGCATCTCAGTTGGCGCCAGCCTATAAGGCGTCTTCGCAATCGGCACCGCTCCAGGGATAAGTCGATTCGGAACTCTACCTGGCGATCTGGTGGTAGCCCAGGTAACTCATCTGGGAATACCTCAGGGTAGTCTCGCACTACAGGTACATCCCCTACCTTCGTCTTCTCCTTCTGGGCGTCAACCACATAAGCCAGGAAGGTCTCGCAACCCTTAGTCACATATCTCTGAGATCTAACCATCGAGATAATCCCTATCTCGCCCTTTCGCCTTTCCTCGTAAACTCTCACGGCCTCTGTCTCAGAAATCAGTATCCTGATCATCTTTTTAGCACAAAGAATATTTGCATGACGGGCTGTCATCCAGTCCATACCGATGATCACGTCAAAGCTGCTGATCTCAATAGGCAGTAAATCGATCAGGAATCGGTGAGTGTCGATCTCGAGTACACACTCTCGATAAACACGGCTCACTAATGCGGTACTCCCGTCTACCATCTCGTCTGCCTCTGGGTGGGAGGCTGCTCCCGCTGCCTCTCGATCTCTCGCTCTCTCATGCGAGCTAACTCCAAGGCTCTGGCAAAGGATGTCGTCTCCTGTAACCCCACGAACTCCCTGATATCTGGTCTCAGGCCGTCAACAAAAGCATCGGCCTTGCGCCTCTCTGTATCCACATGCTGCGGCGCGAATTGGGAGTACTCGTTAAAGCGATCCACATACTGCTGTACAGACAAATCTCTCTGCAGTAAATGGAGGAAGCGGCGCTCCATATCTCTCTGCTCGTCACGGGGCGCATACTAGATCTCCAACATGGCCTTAAACTTCTCCTAGGACATCGCGTGCGTGGCATACCCACCCATATCCACCACTGTGAGGCCCCACCCCTCAACTGATACGTGGCATACCCAACCATATCCTTCGGGTCCACATGAGCAACCCGAAAAGCCGACTCAATCTCGCGCTCCCACGCTAGAACCATCCCTGGCTCGCCTCCGCCTCGAAACTCTGGTGGCTTCCCAGTCATGAAATCCTTAAACGAACCCCCTCGCTGTGTGGTAGATGAAGAGGCACCTGCGCCTGTATCTGTCCCGGTAACTGGAGTACCCGTATCCTGACCACCCCCGGCACGTGGTCCCATACCCTGAGATCCATAAAACTGAGTCAGAATCTTTATCAGCTCTGATTTGCGGACATAATCATCGCCCGTCGGTCTCTCTTTCCCTGCCCCGTTCCCTTCTGAACTCATACTGAAAATAGCCTGTACAGGTTAAACAATAGCATGAAATCACACAGAAATTACCAAGCGTTATACACTAAGCTAGGATAATTAAATTCTCTAGTATCCGTCACCGGAATACTCCCCAAGAATCTGAACACGATCTAAGCTCAAGCATCCACTGATACTCAATACTAAAACCACAAGCTCTGATATAGGAATGGCAAAAAA
Source organism: Centrapalus pauciflorus (assembly GCA_020465985.1). Lineage (NCBI taxonomy): Eukaryota > Viridiplantae > Streptophyta > Magnoliopsida > Asterales > Asteraceae > Centrapalus > Centrapalus pauciflorus. The sequence goes on along the minus strand of JAANYP010007042.1, from coordinate 368,666 downwards.
AAACCGAACCCGACGGGGAAAACCGATCTAAACGGGGCGGGTTTCCCCGAACCCGATTAAGTTAAACGGGGGACGGGGCGGGTATGGTATTGCTAATACCCGCCCCCGTATACCCGATTACATGACCCGTTTAAATCCCGGAATACCCCGATTACTTTTAATAGCAACATACTATTTATATTGTATATATATTATACATAAAAATTATTATGTATAATTTTAAAAACTGATTTATTTACATACAATTTAATGAAATAATGTTTTTTTCGTTATCATTTGATAGGGATACAAATTTAATTTAACATTAGTATTTTAATTTTAACATACATGGACGTTTTTAGCTTAAATTACGAGCCATGTGATTAAATTTAATATCATTGATTTATAAATGGGTAACCCGATTCCCCACGGGTTTCCCCGCGTACCCGATGGGGATCCCCGTTTAGTAACCGCGGTTTTTTAAACGGGGATGATATTTTCATTCCCCGCCCCGTTGCCATCCCTACTCTGATACCATACATGTAACACCCTCAAAACCCAGCTAAAAGCCACGTCATTTACAATACACATGTGGCATTAACGCAATTAAAATCCATTTCACAATGTCAAGGTTTACACAAACATTGATTAATTAAAACATTTCACAAAACATAAACGACTTCGTTTAACGGTTTACCCATCATACAAGACCAAACCCGAACATTCACATACCGACCCGATACAATTCATCCCAAAGTTCCCCACAGAACAGTAATCACATACAGTCAACAAAACGCAGAATCCCTCGGCAACAGCAAGTCAAACTCCTACTTTCGCTCAGGAGCTGGCGGTCCTATCTTCGGCTCTCTTGATACACATATCAGACCCGAATACGTAAGCTTCGCAGCTCGTGAGTACACAAGGGTTAGACACTGCACTAATCACATAAGCACATAACGCATGTCGCATGGTAACTCTACACTACGCGGCATATCACACGCCGACAAGCCTCTAATCAGAGACACTAGAGATCTAATACAGAAAGAGATTCTCATCTCAATTGGGGAATCTCTCCCCCCCTGGAGCCAAGCCACGCCCGTGGAGGCTAACAGGAGTAACGACCGCATATATATATATATATATATATATATATATATATATATATATATATATATATATATATATATATATATATATATGGGAACCCTACGCAAGATTAAACAGAGCTACACAGCTCTCGCTATAACTCATCGCAATACACTATAATGGATCTCATACATATAACACATATAAAGAGAGAAGGACCATACCTGAGGGGCAGCTCGCAGTGCCCAACACAATCACAACAGTAATATATGCACATATCATGACTCGATAGAAGTAGGCCCTTTGAAAAAGAACTCGTGTACTCACCTGGATCACCCCGCACAATCCCCCCGATCTTCTGATCCGAACCCGGCCCGTAACAATTTCTGACAATCCCTGTATGCACAATAATTTTCCCCAGATTAATCCCAATGTCCCATAACTGTTAACATAACGGATTGAACCCCACAAAACAGCCCAAATGACCCCCAAAGCCGAAACCGACCCAAGCTCAACTGTCCCGGATCGCGGCCCGCGCTCGAAATGGTCATCGCGGCTGCGCTCACGACGACATCAGACCCTCTGTTTCTGTTTCAGTTTTGCCCAGAGATGATTTCATCCCTATAACCCGATTCCAACAGTATATACTTATACAAATGACACCAAAACTCTTCTAAAACACATACACACCAATTCCCAATATTTCACAATACTTAATACCCAAATATCAGATTTAATTTGAAGATTACTAACCTTGAACTTATGAAGAACACAAAGATGGAGGCTATAATCAATTTCAGCAACTCAATTCCCTTAAATTGGCCTTGATTCTGCTCCAGCACAAGAATTCACACAGACACAACACTTTTCTTAGGTTTTGCACAAAAGGGAAGGATAAACATATGTTACACACATATACGCACATATACGGATCCCGTTAACGCGGGTTCGACACCGATACCGGCCTCAATATTAATAATCCACTTTGTATATCAATAAATCCCATTTAAATCCGTGAATCCATAATTATAGTTTATCCACTAAAATTATATCCCGAATCCACGTAATCCCCGTCCCGACAAGTATAATCCACTATACGGGACGCAATTGGACCAACACAATACTCAATAAAATAATTGGTCAATAAGATAATTACACATACCTGCTCGGGAGTCGGGGTGTTACAATAAATCTTGTGAATGGTAAAAAAGATATCATGTGAATTGTCATTCACACCATTCACATGGATGACCATTTACATAAATATGCATTGAGCATTCACATGATTTTTAAGGACACAGAAAGTGTGAATCTATATAAAATTCATATATCATGCGTATAACATTAAATTGAACATGGTTATGTGAAAAAAATTTAAAAAAGTTTTTTAAGGTTGGTACATTCGGTTGCACTTGATTTCGAGAGGTACTTATTTGAACCTGACTCTCTCTCTCTCTCTCTCTCTCTCTCTCTCTCTCTGTATATATATAGAGTCAGGTTCATCAGCGTACCTATGAGATTCCAGCGTACCCAGCGTATCCTAATGTGAATGATCATTCACATATTTTTTTTGAATAGACATGTATAAGACAATATTATAAGACTTTTTTTTTCAAAATGAGCAACATCATAAATCTTGTAAATGGTAAAAAAAGATAATGGTGTGAAATGACCATTCACATAAATATGCATTGAGCATTCACATAATTTTTAAGGACACTATGTGAAATTCATATATCATGCATATATCATTAAATTAAACATGGTTACGTGAAAAAATTTTAAAAAAAGTATTTTAAGGTTGGTACCTTCGAGTGCACTTGATTTCGAGAGGTACTTATTTGAACCTGACTATATATATATATATATATATATATATATATATATATATATATATATATATATATATATATATATATATATATATATATATATATATATATATATATATATATATATATAGACACACACACACATTTAGCAAATGGTCTCCACCAATGACCATTTTTCTTTTAATTTTAAATATAAATTTTTTCATAATACACTCTCATCTTAGTGTTATCTTTTATTTAGCTCTTTTATTTTAATAAATATTCGTTTTGTCCTCTTTTAACGTTTATTATTACAACATTGTCTTACATACTTAAAATTATGATTTTAATTATACTTATGTTTGTAGTTGTCTTTTAAAACTATAATATTATGTTTAATTGTATAGAAAAGAGTTTATTATTTAGATGCACGATACAAAATTCTAATGAAATTGTATTTTTTTATTTTAAATTTAATTTTTTCACAATACACCCTTATCTTAATGTTATCTTTTATTTAGCCATTTTATTTTTATAAATTTTCATTTAGTCCTCTTTTAACATTCTTACATATTTAAAGTTATGATTCTAATTATACTTATGTTTGTAGTTGTCTTTTGAAACTATTATGTTATGTTTATTTGTATAAAAAAGACTTTATTATTCAGATGCACGATACAAAATTTTATTGAAATTGTTTTGTAATTAAAATGTAACTATTTAATATTTATATTTTTTATTAAATATGATCATGTATAACATCGAACATTAATATTATAACGTTGACAAACTCTAATCGATGTATTAGAGACATTATCGTTATAAATTTATTTGATTTGATCGTAAAACCAATAAATTAAATTGACGATTAAACCTAATCAATGTCAAAATTTTAAGTTAAGTTATGAATATTTGATTAATTAATTATGGTTTCGCTCCGATTTAAATTGTTTGTAATTTTAGCATTGCAAAATCTAGAAAACCAATGATAAGAACCGACTAACAGTATCATTTGTTTTATTTTCTTGAATCTATATCGGCTTTTCAATTTCACTTTTCGATGTTGGTTCAGTTGTGTTTCTTTGCTTGAATTGTTTGAAAGTATTTTTATTTATTTGTTTTTATATTTATTTTTGTAATTAATATTTTAGACACTGCAGCAATGCACGGGTGTTCAATAACTCGTTATATATAATAAATCAAATTGGTTAATTTTTATTTTTATTGGCTCCTTGCAAGTAAATCTTTAAAATTAATAGTTGGGCCAATTAATTAGCTAAGTGCCTAAGCCTATGAAACTGTTTGGATTGGACTTAGGTTTATTAGGTTTCACAAAATTAATCTAATTAATAACCTAACTATACGAGAGTTTAATAAGTTGGAATCTAAATATTAATTTTTAAATAAATAATAATTAGTTTTAATAAACTTAAAATATATAGATTGAATACGTTAATAAGTGATTATTTGCGTTTAGCGTTAATCTTACCACACTTTTTCATAAGTTATAAATTGTAGCTTATTTGCTTCATAAGTGATTATTTGGTCATTTTACAAGTAAAAACGCAAATCCAAACACTTTAAAAACTGATTATTTGATAATTATGATAGCAACAACATAAGCTAAACCAAACACTACATTTCCTGCAGCACTTTTTGTTACAGCTATAATCTGATTATTAGTTTCCAAAACGCTATAGTACTTTTTTAAACGCAAATCCAAACACCCTCTTAGTAAGTTTAATAAAATCTGTGATTAAATTATTAACTAATTCATTTTTTTATTAGTTGAACTTTAAGAAATGTTAATTTATGATTATAAGGTTAAAGAGTTAGATAGTAAATAATCTAAAATACGGAGTTGCCGATTTTAATCGATCAAAGTTTTTTCGATTTAGTTCCGGAACTTTAAATAATTAAATGAACAACGGATTTAATGAACTGAAGACTTATAAATATTGATAAACATGTGACGTACTTTGATATCAGGACTCTAGTGAGCTTACTTTGACTTAATCGGTTTTCTTCAGTGATTTCATATGTTGCTTGGCGAGAGCAGATTGTAGGTACTATGAGTAATTGATTTAATTTCACAAGTGAGCATGCATGATATGTTTGTACTGGCTATCAAATTTGTTTATATTGTCACATTTATTGATTCAAGTTTCAACTATCATGCTTAATCTTGATCATTGTCATTCGTTTAAGAGTAAATTATAGAAATGGTCCCTGCGGTTTGTTTAAAATTTTGAAAACGGACCCTCAACTTCCAAAGTTGCAGTGGCGGTCCCTAAAACCGCTTTTTACTTACAGAATTGGTCAATCTGTAACTAAATTTTTTAAAAATGACGATTTTGTCATTCTTTCAATTACAAGTTTGATAATTTAAAGTTTGGTCCCCTTTCTTAATTTTTCATTTTTGGTTTTAAATTTAAAATATTAATTTAATAAATTATGATTTGATTCATTATTAATTATATTATTATTATTCTCATAATAATAATAATAATAATAATAATAATAATAATAATAATAATAATAATAATAATAATAATTATTATTATTATTATTATTATTATTATTATTATTATTATTATAATTATTATTGCTACTATTATTATCATCATCAATTATACCTATTTATTTTGTAAAATAAATCTATATTTCTTTACTAAAAATTATTTTTATTTATATACTTAATTAGTCAAGTTATGCATCTTTTTATGTATTCAATTTATTTACTAAAGTTTTATATATTTATATTTTATTGGTTAAACTATTTGTATAATTTTATTATTTGTACTTTTCCATCAAACTATTTTATTAAGTTAATAAATTTTAAATTTATGTACATTTTGATTTATATTTAATAATTCATTACGTTTTGATTTAAGTTTACAAATATTTTGTTACGCTTATACATTTTTATTTAAATTTGTTATTTTATTTGTTTGGACTTAAATATTTTGTTATGCCAGTACGTTTGTATTTAAATTTATAATTTTATTTGTTTGGTTTTAAAAAATGTTTTAAAAGTTATTAAAATACTAAGATACAATAAAAATAAATAATTCTACAAATCATTTTATAAATAAACAAATAATATATTTTTTAATTAGATCTAAAATATAATTTGAATAAATATTATCTATTTATTAATATTAAAGAGGTAAGAAATAATATATTGTATTTATATTTTATATTTATTAATCTTTATATATATTAGAAATAATGAATTATATTTATCTTTTAGTTTATTTTATTTAAAATAATATATTTGGTTACATTAATACGTTTTGATTTAAAATTAGTATTTTTTTTAACCATGCTATTTTGTTATGCCAATACGTTTTGATTTTAATATAGTATTTTTAATCTTTTTGTTAGATATTAAATTCGATCATGTGGAATTTATTTTGTAACAATTAAGTAGTTTTATTTCCATGTAATTTATTTCTAGTCTTTCCTTTTATTCGTAATTCTCTTTTGATTTAGAAGTTGAGGGTTGGTTTGTAATTCATTGATAGTTAATTAAATGATGTAAGGGAAACCCCACGTAGGGTTTTCCACACACACGATTCACAATTGAGAAAAGTATTGCAGCCGTCGTTTTTCTCTATGACATTCTTCTTCAATATTCTTTACAATCATTGAGTGAAATTGTAACACCCCTCCCGATCCCAAAAATGTCACGTCAACACATAATCATAGGTGGGAATATCGCAAGTATCTCACTATGCAGATGTCAGAGGATTAAACAGAAATTACTATATTTAAAACTTTTACATAAAAGGTTAATAGCGTATTCGCAAGCTCAGTATCTCTAACAATATTAATCAACTAACATACAACCATTGATTATTACACAAAAGCAGATACACAAGCCTTCCAAACGATCCCAAGTCCCAATCTAGCCGCTACAGCTATCAACTTCCCATTTGATTCCCTGAACATAGTAGACTCGAATAGTAAGCTCGGAAGCTCGTGAGTACGCGAGGGTTAGACTCTGCACAGTAAGCACATAACACGCGTACACATAGCACATACACACAAAGCAATCTCTAGCCCTGTCCCTGGAAATCAACAATATCATTCAGGTTAAACACATATAGCATGAGATCTGGAGCCCTGCACACACAATCACTGAGGGGACCCTTCCCCGGCTAACAATCGCACACAGCAGTGGTCAGCTAAAAAACCCTGTAGCACGGGCGCGAACCGGCTACAGGCCCTGCCGTGTATATACGCCCCAAGGATTGTTAGGGACAATCAACCCGCGCGATCACTCATCGCGAAGCACCGTCCGTATGGAACTCATCACGGACCCCCGGACTAGATCTCATCTTATGTACATATAACACATGTGTGGGAATAGAATTATACCTGCCGATCGCGTCCTGTCACATTCACAATACGCAACATACACATACACGCTGCTAGATATACAGCTATGACTAGTAAAACGATCCCGCGGTTTAGAAAAGAACTCGGGTACTCACCTGATTATTAAACAGCCCGTCTCAATCCCTGAACTCTACGGCCTCTGATCCGTCTCGCCCCGCTGCCGACTCGTCCCTGTAACTTACAATATTAATCAACTAACATGCAACCACTGACTATTACACAAAAGCAGATACACAAGCCTTCCAAATGATCCCAAGTCCCGATCTAGCCACTACAGCTATCAACTTCCCATCTGATTCCCTGAACATACTAGACTCGAATACGTAAGCTCGGAAGCTCGTGAGTACGCGAGGGTTAGACTCTGCACAGTAAGCACATAACACGCGTACACATAGCACATACACACAAAGCAATCTCTAGCCTTGTCCCTGGCAATCAACAATATCATTCAGGTATAAACACATATAGCATGAGATCCGGAGCCCTACACACACAATCACTGAAGGGACCCTTCCCCGACTAACGACCGCACACAGCAGTGGTCAGCTAAAAAACCCTGTAGCACGGGCGCGAACCGGCTACAGGCCCTGCCGTGTATACACGCCCCAAGGATTGTTAGGGACAGTCAACCCGCGCGATCACTCATCGCGAAGCACCGTCCGTATGGAACTCATCACGGACCCCCGGACTGGATCTCATCTCATGCACATATAAAATATATGTGGGAATAGAATTATACTTGCCGCTCGCGTCCCTGTCACATTCACAATACACAATATACACATACACGCTGCTAGCTATACAGTTATGACCAATAAAAGGATCCTGTGGTTTAGAAAAGAACTAGGGTACTCACCTGATTATTAACCAACCTGTCTCAATCCTTGAACTCTACGGCCTCTGATCCGTCTCGCCCCGTTGCCGACTCGTCCCTGTAAACATGCGGATCCCAAATTGTCAACACTAACCCAATTCCAACAGACACATATAACAAACCCATAATAAACTCGAACCCGACTCGGGCCCAAAAGCAAACCCAACAGAAACCCCCAAAGACCCAACGAAACACGTCCCAAAATCTCAAATGGAACCCGACCCCAAAACCCCCCCCCCCCCCCAACCGGGCCCCAACAGCACCGGCCCAAGCCACGCAAGACCCGGCCCAGTGAACGCGACCCGCGGCCCTGCCATTGCGCTCGTGCCCGGCCTGTAGGCGTCGCGACCACGACCGACTTCATCTTCCTAGTTTGATTTTCTGCTATGTCCAGGAGGTTACACTACAACAAAATGAGCCTATTGCAACCTTGGCAAAATGTTGCATTAGGCTTTCAAAAAGTTGCATTATGCCTAAAGCAACCTTTTAGTAAGAGTTGCATTATGTCCTCTTGCATTAGGTCTGAAGTAACCTTTATGGTAGAATATGCAACCTTTTTTAAAAGAGTTGCATGAATCATAGAAATGCAACCTTTTTAGAATGTAACCTTTTTCACACCCAAATGCAACCTTTTTCAAACTCAAATGCAACCATTTCACATGAAAATATAACTATTTTTAAACTCAAATGCAACCTTTTTATGCTCAAATGCAACCTTTTTACATTCAAATGCAATTTTTTTTTTATTTTTAAATGCAACATTTATGAATTTAATTACAAAAAGTATAAACATTTTAATACACGAATACAATTAATTAAATATCACCAATTCAAAAATGTCGATTACAATAATTAAAAAGTATCAAAATCTTTCACCAATTACACAATAATCTCAAAACACAATATTCCATATAATAATTGTTAGTTATAATTACAAAAGGTATCTAAATCCTCCAAAAAAACACCGGTCTTCATAAATATATCGATGTCCCAAAACAAAGTTGCCTGTCACACACAAATAATAATAAGTAACTAACTCAAACCAAAATAATCAAATTGATGATATAATTATACTTGTCACGATGGTAACGACATCATACCTTGAACCAACATAGACGATAACTCATGCTGGAAACTCACAAACTTGAACAGGCAATTTTTCCATAAGCTTCTTCATCACATCTTCAACTAATTTATCTCGTTGGTTCTCAATACTTCTTCCAAAAAAAACCAACATGGGATTTAAGTGATCAGTTACGGGTTATCCTGTTGAATCAATAATAACTAAGCATATGTGTGTGTTGTATGTATACACATTTTGCGTAGCAGTGTGTGTGTTGTGTGGTGTGTGTGTTATATGCATAACAGTGCAGTGAGTATATATATAAATCGACAGCAGCAATGACATATATGTATGGTGTGTGTGTCTCATTAAAATCGACAGCTGCAATGACATATATATATATATATATATATATATATATATATATATATATATATATATATATATATATATATATAACAGCGTGTGTTGTCTGTTATGAAAATTCAGCACTTAATTATAATGGCTAGTTTAACCAAAATGAATTTTGAGTAGATTAATTCATCCGCTCATACAAGATAAGGCATGAAATAAAACAATTGTAAATTGTGGGTGGGTAGAGGATTGGAGGGGAATGTGTCAAAGTACGGATCTTTATGGCATGATAAAACAAATCATTCAATTTTTATTGAAAATAATACACTATGATTCTATATCATCTTTTGTCAGTTGTGTTGTGTATATGCTTGGGACTTGTGTAATGTGTAGGAGAGGGTCATGCTAATACTTCCAACCAATTTAATTGATTGACTTGTTATGTTGTACGTATCAACAAGATTACAATTTATTAGTCATTAAATACAAACAAGCAAATACCTTAGTCCTTAGTTGACCGTACAAACGATGTGCATCAGTTTCTCTCTAGATTTCTTCCTACAGTTTTCCCTCGAACAATAATGTTACTGAAAAATATAAAGATATATGCCCCCAAGAACAGCAGATTAGTCATGATGTAATACATCCGTTAAAATTATATTATAATCAGAGATTCAGAGGGCACTCTGATGTAGGTTGTTGATATGGCATATAATTTTATAGCTACAACTGCTAATGAGCATAACCAAACTGCCAAATTCATTCATTAACTATGTATATGTTCCTATCAAAAAATCACAGCATATACTTCATCATTTTATGCCAAGTATAACCAAAATTTATGATGGTTTTAAGGTCTAAGTGTACATAGAATTAATGGGTGATATTTAGGGATTAATTTGCAAGCTTAGGAGTCCATTAGATGCTAGAATTAAGGCTAAAAATATGAAGTTGCTGCACCAAAAACAACCATAAAAGCTGCTGTCCAATTCATATTTCCATTCTAAATGCATGATATATGATCATATTTGACAATTGATTGAATGTAAAAGTGTATTGAATTCATTGTAGATGTTTAGGGGTCATTAAGGCGTACGATTTAAGGCTGAATCAAGACTGAAAATACATGAAAATGTAGCTCTAAATAGGGCCTGTTTACACTCAGTGAAGGCTGAGTTTTGGACCTGTTAGCAGTGGCTGCACTTCACTCGCTTCTCAGCCCAAGTACTAGCAACTCCATACCCACAAGCACATTACAAGACTTAGTTTGTGGGAGGCTATTACTTGCAGTTATGGTCCAAGGATTAGAGGGAAAGAATGGACCAACTCAGGGACTTTTTTTAGAACAAAACCAATGCCAAAGTTAAGACCATCTTGAGTCCGATACATGTAGCATATATACATATGTGTGTGTGTGTTTTCAATTTTTAAGCAGATAGCAACAAATAATCAATGGTGTGTGTGTGTCTTTCATTTAAAAACAGAAACAACAGTAGTATACATAGGAGTGCATTAGATTCAAATGGAAACAACATCAGGTTCATACATATGCTGCACATATTTCCTTGAACACCATACCCACAAGCATAATTGAGCTCACAAAATGTGCATAAAACATCAAAATAAACACATGCATGTGCATATGGGGCATCTACGGAGGTATGTATGCTGAATTGGAATCAATAGATATGCATGTGCAAGAGTGGTCAGAGACATACAAATCTCGGACAGTTAGTGTGGTGTTCAAATCATAAATTGAACATCAAATAATACTTTACTCATCAACATAAAGTTATGCATATTCATATCTTGTATAAGATTAATGATTCAAGCAAATTGGAAATGTGTTTTATGCTTCTGTTTTGTCAAAATAGCTGGCCATGAAGGCCAATTGGCCTTTGGCCTTGGTGTCATTTCATCTTTGATGATTATTAACCATTTGGTATGCAATAAAACGCCCTTAATCCACCTGTTTTGGCTGCTGAAAATGATTGAAACACAGAAAAGATTGTTGCTGGAAAATGGGTAAAAAAAACAGAATGTGATTATGCAGCGTTTGTGTGATTGTGTGCGTTGTTAATTGATTAAAACAGAAGAATCTCAACAATATAACATCCTCTTTCCAGCCCAAAAACATAGTATAATTTGATTAATATTGGTGTGTTAATGCATGTGTAGACTCCGAAAGTTAGCATATGACTAAGTGACAGCCTGAACAATAAAAGACAGCAGCAACAGTTTTATAATCAAACACAAACAGAAGGTATTTGTGTGTGTTTAATCATGAATTTGATGCATCAGTTTTATAATTAAACAAAAACATAAGTGATGCAACAGATGCAACACAATTAACAGCAGCAACACCAACCAAAAACCCAAAAATCTCACAGCATTGCATTAACCGATGCTTTTTATACTACTTTGCAGTTGCAATACACTAGCATAAATGACCTATGAAACCAAAATCTACACTTGATTTATATTTCAATCATTAAAGCAGGAATGGAAAATGATTTTCTTAAGTCTCAAAGCATGACATTTACATGCAAACACACACCGCACACACATCATACATAATACTAATGTTTTTAATTCTTTCACACAACATCAATCTTTCTGTTTTTCATTTATTTTCAGCAGCCAAACACAGAGGTATAAATGACAATTTTTACAAACAAATGATCACATAAACATCAAAGATGATATAATATTAAGGCCAAAGGCCATTTGGCATTCTTGGCCTCATTTACGGACATAAACATTACTCTTAATTCTTTGTAAAACTTCATATTTTAGCAGCAATTTAACAAGGATATCGATATATATAGGGAGAAAAAGATATACCTTCGAGGGTTTGAGTATCTGGACCGGAGAAGAAGGGTTCCGCCACTGCTATTGCTAGGGTTTGAGACGCTAGACCAGATGATGAGGAGGAAACAGAGAACCAACAAGAGTCCCCATTGGATAAGAGAACCAACAAGATTCGTCGCTGGATGAGGGAAAGGGAGGTCGCCGCTTGAGGAAAGACAGAGAGAGGGTTGACGGCGAGTTAAGGGGCGGTCGCCGCCGAGGGAGGGAAGGTCGCCGCCGAGGGAAGGGAGGTCGCCGCCGAGGGTTTGGGAGCAACGACTGAATAGAAAACCTAGGGTTTATAGAGGGAAGCAACAACAATGTTTATTTGCAAATGAGAAGTGTTAACAGGGTTTGGGCAAATATGATATCAACATTAAACAATAACCAAATCTAGTTGATACATTTAACAAGAACCAGATCAGAAATGAACATATTTCATCAAATATTTTAGTTTTATATTGACAATGTAAAATAGTTATATATTATATTTTAAAGAAAAAATAAAAAAATTACAATCACATTTTAGATGTAACTTTTTGAAAAAAAAAAGTTGCATTTATTTTAGACATATGCAACTCTTTAAAATAAAGGTTACTTTTAACCTATAACAAATGCAACCTTTCTTATAAATGTTGCCATTTTCAATCAAATATGTAACCTTTTTAAGTTAAATGTTGCATTAGATCTTCTAATGCAACCTTTATATTTTTTAACTTGCTTTAGAATCAAATGCAACTAATTATATAAAAGTTGCTTTCAAATGGTTGCAATAGGCTCATTTTGTAGTAGTGTTAAAACCTCCTTCAACTTCGAATCCAGCCTCACAGACACACCATATCAGTAACATAACTCCCCTTTATGAGCTTTCAACAGATTTTCACATCCCCATAAGATATATCGTGAAAATTAAGAACCAAATTCATGAACTATTACCTTTACACCTTAGAGCTCAAGATGAAGATAGAGAAGATAGTTGACACAATTTTCAGCAATCAATTAAAGCTATGAAGCTGGTTTCTTGCATCTGTTGCTCTCGCCAAACACACACACACACAGTGCACTTTTTAGTTCCCAAAAAAAAAAAGAAAGGAATGAAGCACGCACCTGACGGGCCGTCGTTGTGACCCGCAGATTTAGTCCTTAAATCCTTTATTTAGCTAGAGAAGTAAGGGTCAAATCCACATGGAGTGTGGTCGTAATTAGGATTAGGTTATTAGCCTTACAAGTTTATTGAAAACATTTAAATTGTGAATTTTGGATTTGAATGATTTGTTTAGAGTAATGATTTGCTATTGCTTTGTAACTAAAATTATTGACAAGACAACTAACGTAGTAGATAAACAATCAAGAGACGAATAACCATTCACATGATCACCACGACATAAGTATTACTCACTATAACTTCATGCAACGATCATATAGACATAATCAATTGCGCGACTAAATTAATCAAACTTGTTTTAACCAATAACTCTCGGCATAGCGTATGCAACATTAATACTCGTCTTCCCTAAGCTAATGGACTCGGCATGAATAATATCACCACGGTAAACTATCTTGCTTTTACCAATCGCAACACATAATCATAATTACAGCCGAATGTTTATCATTTGCATACACATAATATATCGCTTAATACGAATACATCAAAACATAAGAAATTAAAGAAGAGTAAACTTAGACGTAGATCCTCTGCAAACGGCTAATGGGATTAGCCGCTCATAGTATGCTCGTCACAATCATAGTACCTGATCAATCAAATGGAGGAGGCGGTGGAGGAGGACCGAAGACGTTGTTGAAGAAGTCGGTATACGGGTTCTGGCCGGAGGTGAACTGTGCAGTCAGCGGAACCAAATGAGGAGGCATCGGGTCTGGGAGGTCCTGCCTACCATGCGCTAGATAGCGCTGATAAGTATCTACAGCTGGGTTATAGGCCTGGTAGTCGGGCATCGTGTAATCCTCATAAGACTGATATGGCATACCGGATGCGGAGTCCTCGTGATGTCGGACTCCCTCCCGATATACCCAGTCATGGTGCTGGTAGTAGGCATTTTGGTATGCCAGGGCTCTCTGCCCGTCCTGCAACTGATCTATCCGACCCGCTAAGTCATCGACCCACCTTATCATAAATATGGGTCATACGCCCATTCATCTCATCTAGTCTCTGGGTCACATCCTATCGGAACTCACCCTGACCCACTGCTATATCCTCTATCCTCCTCATCATGCGGTCAAAATCAAAACTGTAATTACCTCGACTGCGCGAGGTGGACGCACCTAGGTTCGGCTCAGCATGCCGAACTCCCGCCTCATTAGCGGCCTTCTCCTCTCTCTCTCTCTCTCTCTCTCTCTCTCTCTCTCTCTCTCAGATCTCATCCTCAGTGTAGTCCTCGATATACGACTCATTTGTCTCTTTATCGAATATCTCGAACCCTTCGTCAACTTCCTAATAATCAAGGTAAAGAACATGGCGGCCGTAATGAATGTCGCCGAAATCGGGGATAGCAGGGAATCGGGCGAAAGTGAGTTCGTCCTCTCAAGGAACTTGGAGATCAACCAAGCATGGGGGATGATCGTCCTCTCTCTCGTATCGTACATAGCCCATAAATCATTCATAATTGTCTACGCAAAGGACAGTCTGGGCTTACCCTTAAGAAGGGCGTGAAGGACTGTGATATCCCTATGCCTGACCTTGGTCAGGTCACTATCACGAGGCAAGATGTTGTTCACAATAATCTTGTGAAGCACCTTACACCTCGGAGACAAAGCCTTTTGGCTGTAGGAAGTGGAGGACTCAGACTCCAAAATGGATGGGACAAAAACTCTATTAACCTGCTCTGTCCACTCCCCTGACCAAGTCATGTCAATAAAGGCCAATTGGGCCTCAATCCTATACTCGTACCCTTACTGGTTAGACCCTTCGTAGCTTACCCAGTATCTAAATTAAATAATTGGCGACGGATTTGTGTATCTATCGCCACGTCCCTACCATGGAAGGTACCTATCAACTTAAAGTCGTTCGCTGAACGACTCGTCTCCCTCCGTAGGGTAGACATCCACTCAGCTACATTGGCCTGATAAATATCGTGGCCGCCCAACTCAAGCACACTTTCCCACCTTAAATAGTCAAAAAAGTATGGGATCCCGTAGTCCTCAAAATCACTCCTCTTAACTCTCTTTTCAGCTAACACCTTATTGGAATATTTCTTATACAAGAACAAGTGTGTTCTAATGTGTTTGGGGGTGTTGGGATAATAGGAGGTTTGGAGACCAATCTATCGGGACATTAACATTTTGAGTTCGTTGTCTCGTTCTCCTCGACATCTACAATTTGTGTCAACCAACCACAATATGTATGAGATAAATTAAGTAATGTAACCTATAATTGCAAATTGCACAATTACGCTTACTTAAAAAATGCATTTATATATACACTCTTTTATGCTCACATTTTGCATCCTATATATATATATATATATATATATATATATATATATATATATATATATATATATATATATATATATATATATATATATATATATATATATATATATATATATATATATAGTCTATAATTCGTCATTATTTTAAGCACTAAACATTTATCATGTTTTCATAAAAACCATTTAGCACATAAAATTAATTTTTAAGCTAATCACCCAAGTTTTATGATTTTAATAATATATGCACATTTAGGCAACCAACTTTTTAAATTCAAATTAATTTCTAGAAATTAACCATGATAAATTAACAAACTTAACAAATAAACACATATCTCATAAAACATACATCAAGGTTATCATCAAATTTATGAAGTTTCACATACTTTGACTCTAAAAAGTCAAAATCACCATGAAAACTCCATGGATGACCATGAATCTCAAGCTTTCATTTTTGCTCAAAAAGTATAAAATAAGTTGCAATAACTCAATAAAAACACTAACCTTGGTGATTGGAAGCTTATCTTGGTACAAATCTACTTTTTTCTTCACCACTTTCTCTACCCAAAAATCTTCAACATGGATGAAACAACCCACAAGGAGGTGATTTCTAGCCTAGATCTTTGATATTTATGAAAATGTGGATGTTTTGAAGCTTAAATTTGCAAATTTTGGGCACAAAAGTAGGGTTTTTGGGAGAGAGCCGCACACCCAAGCGTAGACTATTGTTCTAGGGTTGTGAAAATGGTGAAATGGGGCTCAAATATGTATTTTAAGTCGATGGGACGCAGGGCCAGCGCAAGCCTGCGCCACCCCCCCCCCCCCCCCCCCCCCCCAACTCTGCTAAAAATTCATTTTTTTTACTGTTTTGTTACGCGGGGCAGTAAATCTTTCTAATTTTTGATATGGAATGTAGTCTAAAATTTTTTTGTGAGGGCTAAATTAATTAATTTTATCGTTATAACATACCCTCCCCAACTTAGACTTTTGTGACGTCCTCGTCACATGAAATTAATTTATCGGTTACGATCATAGAAAGATAGATCGGTACATATTCCTTATCCATAACAATTAAAAACAAACAACAAATAAACAAACAAAATTCAACTTTTATAATTTCAACTTAAAATAAACATCACACTTTAAAATTAAAAATAAAGATAAAGTACTATTACAATCCAAATAAACGTTAATAATCAAACCAAAAAAAATAAACCACCACATCAGAAATAAATCAAACCATACTTAATGTTTTAGCACGCATAATTAAAATAAATATTCAAATAATTATAAAATCATCATTCGGCCGGAGGTGCGACAATCTCTTCAAACTCTCTGACAGTGATCTGAAGATTGGTGAGCCAGTCCAAGTGACTTTGAAACAGCTTCGCATGTTTGTTTTGCTCCTCTTGTAACTTTTCAATATTCTTCACCAATTCTTTGTTTGCATTTAGTATGCTACCCATGACGTCCTTCAGAATGTTGATTTGAGATCTCATCAAGTCTTCGATTGTTACTTTTTCCCATGATCTTTCATCCTCTTTGTCGTTTTGTCTTTCAGGGTTGTTGGGTACAATGAATGAGATTTGGGTTACTTTAGAGGTTTTAGGACAACGAATTTGATAGCCTAAATGGTTTTTCTCAAAGACTAGCCCTAACATTGTGACTCTAGTGAACCAAATCTCGGTTGGGTTAAGGTATTTAATTGGCAATTGTTCTGACACCGCTTTCTTAATAATGAATAGCTCAGTTAGCATACATCAATGCAGATAATTCATGTCTTGACCTGGGAAACTACAGTCCCACAGATTTTCCATTATTATGTACCCTAAGGATATGGTTGGGTATCCAGTCATTAAAGCATGCACTAACAGTATCTCTTGGGATCTAACAATAGTGGTGTCTTGACTTCTGGGAAGCAAGTTGAGGGTAACAAACTTCCACAGCACTTTAGCTAGCGGGCATAAATCCCCCTTATTATAGTGGACATACCCTCTCGCCTCCTCTATTGACATTCCAAATACCGTGGCTAACATCCCATCCCATTTCTTAGACCATCCACCAATTTGACTCGCTCTACCCCCTTGAAGATTTAAAGATGACCAAAATTCCCTAGGCCTTGGAATATCAGCGTCTATACCGAATTCCTCACAAAGAGTTTTCCTAGATATTGACACCTTCTTGTTTCCTACTATTCCGGTGAGCTCAAAGTCATGGTCTTCTTCCTCTTCTGCTTTCCGAACAATAGCGAACCACTTATAACACCTTGCTTTTATTTGCATTTTTATTTTTAGTAATTTTGAGCAATTTGCGTAAAATGATGTAATTTCGAGGTTTGGTATAAATAGGAGCCGAGAGTTCATTTTCTCATTTCTTGCAAGACATATTCCTTTCCAGAGCTTCTCTCTCTAGAATTGAGCTTCTCTCTAGCTTTTCTCCCAAACCGACCGGCCAAATCTCGTGTTCTATACGTTAACGGAAAGACCTCGAAGAGTACTACGTGAATCTCCTATTGCATGTACGATTTCATACGGATTTGAGGTAAGAATCGATCTTTTCTTTTTCTGCATTTTCGGTTTTGAAGATATGAGATTCGAGTCTATCATTTACAGGTGATTTAAAGCTAATTTCGCATGGGTTTTACTAGAATATGATAGATTATGTATAATATAATAAACCGAGGCTTGTTGCTTAGTTTATTTGTGATTTTAGGCTTGAAAATGCATGTGTAAAGCTGTAGCTTATGAACAAACTCGAGAATATGTAGAACAGACTCGAAATGCCAAGAACAGACTCGAATAGGGCTAGATTCGAATCATAGATTCGAATATGGAGATTGCCTTCGAATCTAACTTCAGATTCGAATGAGGTTCGAATCTAATCCCCTGTTCGAGTCTGGCTTCGAGTTTGATACCTAGTTCGAGTCTGGCTTCGAGTTTGTTACTCAGATTCGAATCTGACTTCGAATCTGATGCTCAGATTCGAATCTAAGCCCCTAAATTTCGAATTTTAATTGATAAAATTTACGAACAACGCATAAATTAGCAAAATAAATAGCAAAATATTTAGCTAGAAGTTATGGCTTAGAGATGTTGGAATATTGAGCTAGCAATATTAATTTAGCACATGTTCTGTAATATTAAACTTCAGATATTATACATAAGCTGTTTAGCCCAGCTGCGAGTCAAAGCCAGTGCCAGTCTATATTGAGCCTAGATAAGCAAGTGCAAGCATTATAAAGCAATTTAAAGCGTAAATAAGCCTGAGCAAGCATTACAGAGCATTTCAAAGCATTTTCAATACTGTGAGTAACAGTTATTCTTGTTTACATGTTTTATATGAAATTGAGACATAAATTGCTTCTATGTGACTTCTTTGGAATTCAATAGACTTTTGTGAGTGAAGGCGAACACTGTGGTACAGGTGATGCCCAGCTTAGCCGGATCTTACATTTGATCTATTAATATGCATATTTATCTGCTATCTGTTTATTGTTCTGCATACTATACAGCAAACCTTGTGTTAGCGTTTCTTTGTGCATTTCATAAGCATTATATTTAGCGAGCAAGCAATTCTGATGTTCACCACTATCCCTTGAGCATTATACGGGTAGCTAGCCCCGTATCACAGATTGATCATCTGTCAGCGGTAAACCCATAGTGGTGGCATCTCCGTTCTGCGTGAAATGTCTCAATTGTGCAGCGTTCTTTCTGGGTATTAAGCAAATAAGCAAGCGTGTTTTGAAGCAAGGATGTGACAGGATGGTATCAGAGACATTTAGCAGAGTAGGATTTACGACTCAATGCGTCGGCCACCACATTCGCTTTGCCAGGGTGATAAAGAATATCACAGTCATAGTCTTTGATGAGTTCCATGGAGCGTCGCTGGCGCATGTTGAGCTCCTTCTGGCTGAAAATATACTTAAGGCTCTTGTGATCCGTATACAGCTGACATTTGGTGCCGTAGAGATAATGCCGCCATGTTTTCAACGCAAAAGTCACAGCAGCAAGTTCAAGGTCATGAGTCGGATGACTCTTTTCATGATCCTTAAGTTGGCGAGAAGCATATGCTATGACTCTGCCTCTTTGCATCAAAACACACCCAAGCCCTTGATATGAAGCATCGCTAAAGACCACAAAGTCTTCATTGCCTTCGGGTAAGGCCAGAATAGGTGCTTCGGTGAGTTTCTGCTTTAAAGTTTGGAAGGCGGTCTCTTGAGCTTCTTCCCAAATAAAGGGAACATTCTTGCGAGTAAGAGATGTAAGAGGCATGGCTAGTTTTGAGAAGTCCTTAATGAATCGACGGTAGTAACCCGCCAATCCCAAGAAACTTCGGATCTCGGTAGCTGTTTTGGGAGCTTCCCAATTTTGAATGGCTTCTATCTTAGAAGGATCCACAGAGATTCCTTCACCAGATATCACATGACCAAGGAATTGTATCTGTCGCAACCAAAATTCGCATTTAGAGAACTTGGCGTAAAGTCGCTCCTTGCGCAGCAACTCTAGCAGCTCTCTAAGATGCACAACATGCTCAGCTTCAGTTTTCGAGTAGATGAGAATATCGTCTATAAAGACGATAACAGACTTATCGAGCATTGGTCTACAAACGCGGTTCATCAGATCCATGAACGCCGCAGGAGCGTTTGTAAGGCCAAAGGGCATAACAAGAAACTCGTAATGCCCATATCTGGTACGGAAAGCCGTTTTAGGGACGTCTTCTTCATGAACTTTGAGCTGATGATACCCAGATCTAAGATCGATCTTTGAGAAGTAACTGGCTCCTGAAGCTGGTCGAAAAGATCGTCTATTCTGGGCAATGGATATTTGTTCTTTATTGTTACCTTGTTCAACTCCCTATAATCAATGCACATCCGGAGAGTCCCATCTTTCTTCTTAACGAATAAAACAGGAGCTCCCCAGGGAGATGAACTTGGTCGTATGAGTCCCTTGTCAAGCAATTCTTGCAATTGCTTCATCATTTCTTGCATCTCAGCAGGTGCAAGTCTATACGGGGCTCGAGCAATTGGTGCCGCGCCGGGCACTAAATCAATTCTGAACTCCACCTGACGGTCTGGTGGAAGTCCAGAGATGTCCTCGGGAAAGACATCTGGAAATTCAGAGGCTATCGGTACCTCGGCTAAAGTTTTCTTTTCAGACTTAGCATCTATTGCATATGCTAAGTATGACACGCAACCCTTAGCTATATGTTTCCTAGCTTTGACTACAGAAATTAAACATAAGTCACCTTTCTTTCTATCACCATAGATGCAGATACTGCGGCCATCCGGTGTAGTGAGCTTTATCAACTTCTTTTTGCAGACAATGTTGGCGTCATGATGATCAAGCCAATCCATACCCACGATGACGTCGAATTCATGAAAGTCCATCGGGATAAGGTCCAGTTGGAACGTGCAATTATCTAACAGAATTATGCAGTCGCGGTAAATTTTATCGGTGGACACGCACACGTTACTGGCCGTTTCGATATCAAATATAACAGGCAGAGTTGTCGGAGTAATTCCAAGCTTAGATGCCAATGCACTTGATATAAAAGAGCGATTGGCTCCTGAATCGAAAATAACTCTAGCAGGGATAGAGTTAACAAGAAACGTACCAGATACCACATCTGGTATTTCCTTCGCTTGCTCGGCTGTTATTTGGAATGCGCGATTCTGACTCCTAGTTGGCTCGTTACGGCGACTAGAACCTCCTCGCGATGTGCTATGCCGGGCCGGTTGATTTTGTCTTTGCTGTTGTTGTTGATGTTGTTGCTGAGGTCGGTATTGCTGCTGCTGCAATCGCGGATGATGCTCTGCACTCGGGTAAATCATGCTGAACGGATGTGTACATGCATGCTCATTATGTCCAGGGCGTAAACAATTGTTGCAAACTTTAACTCTGTTAGGACATTCTTCACTGCTATGTCCTATTTCGTTGCACACATAGCACCTTACATCATTGGGGTTACAACGCCCAATGTGTGACTTCTGGCAGCGGCGACACTGCCTCGGCTCAGAATGTACCGCATAAGATCTAGATTGCTGCGCCGGAGGCGAGCTGAACTGTCGGTACTGAGACTGCTGTGGCTGAGAATATCTGGATGAAGATCCAGAATAGCTTCCGGTGCGCGATTTCTTGGGCGGTGATGGACATGTCGGGTTAATAGAGGAAGTAGGAACTCCTCCAGCTCGAATAAAATCCTGCTCGAGAATTCGAGCAGCTTCAACACAGTCAGCATAGTTGGTATATCCCCGGTGCTTCAAGAACTTCTGATATTCAGGATGCAGACCCATCAGAAAACGGTCGATCTTTCGCTCTTCAGTAGCGACTTGATAGTCAGACAGCAAGCTTAGTCGGGTGAATTCAATCTCATACTCAGTCACCGATTTGGTTCCCTGAGTAAGAGACATCAGCTTCTCTTTCAAACGCTTCTTTTCATCAGCTGGGCAGTACTGACGAAAGAAAATAACTTTGAATTCATCCCAAGATAGGGACTTAATCCAGTTGGCTCCGTGCATATTTTCCTGAGATCTCCACCACATAACAGCGCCACCCTCGAACAGTGTTGTAGCGAAGCTGACCTTTGATTCTTCAGCACAGTCACTAATGAGAAAAATCCGCTCGATGCCAGTGATCCACTCAAGCGCTTCGATCGAATTTGCAGCACCCTTAAAAGGTTGAGCTCCGCAAGCCTTAAAGTAACGGAAGTTGCAGCCCTTAGGAGGGACTACAGGGGCTTCCTCCTCGTCGGTGTCGTCGTTGTGGCGTCCAGTGTCATCATGCTGTTGTTTCCTACGTTCTTCTCTACGCTTAGTTTCGGCTTCATCACGAGCACGAAACTGATCTTGTAAGAACTTAGCTTGACGCTCATTGTTCTCGTTAAGCATAGTTTGCATGATTTGCATGATCTGTTCAGGAGTGAGTCCACCTCCAGCTCCTTCACCAGATCCAGACATGTTCTGAAATTATATAAATAATACTTGCATAAGAATAGGCATAACTCCTATTCTACCCCATTTCCCAATTCCTAAAGCAAAGTCAAAGCCTATCTCAGGTCAAGTTAAAGCCTAGACATTCGAAACTAATATCTTTGCTTAAAAGTTTGAGTCCAAGTGTTATTGCTAACACTTGAATCCCTCAAACTAATGCTCTGATACCATCCTGTCACATCCTTGCTTCAAAACACGCTTGCTTATTTGCTTAATACCCAGAAAGAACGCTGCACAATTGAGACATTTCACGCAGAACGGAGATGCCACCACTATGGGTTTACCGCTGACAGATGATCAATCTGTGATACGGGGCTAGCTACCCGTATAATGCTCAAGGGATAGTGGTGAACATCAGAATTGCTTGCTCGCTAAATATAATGCTTATGAAATGCACAAAGAAACGCTAACACAAGGTTTGCTGTATAGTATGCAGAACAATAAACAGATAGCAGATAAATATGCATATTAATAGATCAAATGTAAGATCCGGCTAAGCTGGGCATCACCTGTACCACAGTGTTCGCCTTCACTCACAAAAGTCTATTGAATTCCAAAGAAGTCACATAGAAGCAATTTATGTCTCAATTTCATATAAAACATGTAAACAAGAATAACTGTTACTCACTGTACTGAAAATGCTTTGAAATGCTCTGTAATGCTTGCTCAGGCTTATTTACGCTTTAAATTGCTTTATAACGCTTGCTCTTGCTTATCTAGGCTTTTAATATATTCTGGCACTGGCTTTGACTCGCAACTGGGCTAAACGGCTTATGTATAATATCTGAAGTTCAATATTACAGAACATGTGCTAAATTAATATTGCTAGCTCAATATTCCAACATCTATAAGCCATAACTTCTAGCTAAATATTTTGCTATTTATTTTGCTAATTTATGCGTTGTTCGTAAATTTTATCAATTAGATTCGAAATTTAGGGGCTAGATTACACGACACGGTGTGCCTTTGTCAATTGTTTCCGACCGCGACAGCCGATTCACTTCGAGGTTCTGGAGTGCATTACAAGATGGATTAGGCACTAAGATCAGAATGAGCACAGCGTATCATCCGCAGCCTGATGGCCAAAGTGAACGTACGATCCTTACACTCGAAGACATGCTGCGGGCTTGTGTTTTAGAGTTTAGCGGTAATTGGGATGACCACTTGCCGCTAGCAGAATTTTCTTATAACAATAGTTACCACTCATCCATCAAAGCCGCACCTTTCGAAGCCTTATACGGACGTAAGTGCCGAACTCCTACGTGTTGGCATGAAGCCGGTGAAGCACCAATCGCCGGTCCCGAGCTACTTCAGCAGACAAATGAAAAGATCCGAATCATACGTCAACGATTGGAAACCGCTCAATCTCGACAGAAATCGTATCATGACCGACGTCATAAGCCATTGGAATTTCAGAAGGACGACTATGTTGTATTAAAAGTCTCGCCGATGAAAGGTGTGTTCAGATTCGGCAAGCGTGGCAAGTTAGCACCACGATTCGTTGGTCCTTTCAAGATCACCGAGCGTGTTGGAACTCAATCTTATCTGTTGGACTTGCCGAGCGAACTGTCCAACATACACCCTGTATTTCACGTGTCGCAACTTAGGAAGTGTAATGAAAACGAAAGCGAAAAGTGGGCTGATCATCTGAGTTATAAGATTAATGAGAAGCTGCAATGTGACGAGCCTGAAGTCATTCTAGAGACAAAGATGAAGAAGTTGAGAAATCGAGAGGTAGCAATGGTGTTGGTGCAATGGAGAACTTCTCACGGAATTTCTCAGACCTGGGAATCTGAGAAAGACATGAGAATTCGATATCCGCATCTGTTTGAGTCTTAGGTACTTCGAGGACGAAGTGCAAGCGTGGTGGGCTCATACTATAACACCTTGCTTTTATTTGCATTTTTATTTTTAGTAATTTTGAGCAATTTGCGTAAAATGATGTAATTTCGAGGTTTGGTATAAATAGGAGCCGAGAGTTCATTTTCTCATTTCTTGCAAGACATATTCCTTTCCAGAGCTTCTCTCTCTAGAATTGAGCTACTCTCTAGCTTTTCTCCCAAACCGACCGGCCAAATCTCGTGTTCTATACGTTAACGGAAAGACCTCGAAGAGTACTACGTGAATCTCCTATTGCATGTACGATTTCATACGGATTTGAGGTAAGAATCGATCTTTTATTTTTCTGCATTTTCGGTTTTGAAGATATGAGATTCGAGTCTATCATTTACAGGTGATTTAAAGCTAATTTCGCATGGGTTTTACTAGAATATGATAGATTATGTATAATATAATCAAACCGAGGCTTGTTGCTTAGTTTATTTGTGATTTTAGGCTTGAAAATGCATGTGTAAAGGTGTAGCTTATGAACAAACTCGAGAATATGTAGAACAGACTCGAAAATAGATAGAACAGGCTCGAATAGGGCTAGATTCGAATCATAGATTCGAATCTAATCACCAGATTCGAGATTGCCTTCGAATCTAACTTCAGATTCGAATGAGGTTTCGAATCTAATCCCCTGTTCGAGTCTGGCTTCGAGTTTGATACTCAGATTCGAGTCTGGCTTCGAGTCTGATGCTCAGATTCGAATCTAGCCCCTAAATTTCGAATCTAATTGATAAAATTTACGAACAACGCATAAATTAGCAAAATTAGCAAAATATTTAGCTAGAAGTTATGGCTTATAGATGTTGGAATATTGAGCTAGCAATATTAATTTAGCACATGTTCTGTAATATTGAACTTCAGATATTATACATAAGCCGTTTAGCCCAGTTGCGAGTCAAAGCCAGTGCCAGAATATATTAAAAGCCTAGATAAGCAAGAGCAAGCGTTATAAAGCAATTTAAAGCGTAAATAAGCCTGAGCAAGCATTACAGAGCATTTCAAAGCATTTTCAGTACAGTGAGTAACAGTTATTCTTGTTTACATGTTTTATATGAAATTGAGACATAAATTGCTTCTATGTGACTTCTTTGGAATTCAATAGACTTTTGTGAGTGAAGGCGAACACTGTGGTACAGGTGATGCCCAGCTTAGCCGGATCTTACATTTGATCTATTAATATGCATATTTATCTGCTATCTGTTTATTGTTCTGCATACTATACAGCAAACCTTGTGTTAGCGTTTCTTTGTGCATTTCATAAGCATTATATTTAGCGAGCAAGCAATTATGATGTTCACCACTATCCCTTGAGCATTATACGGGTAGCTAGCCCCGTATCACAGATTGATCATCTGTCAGCGGTAAACCCATAGTGGTGGCATCTCCGTTCTGCGTGAAATGTCTCAATTGTGCAGCGTTCTTTCTGGGTATTAAGCAAATAAGCAAGCGTGTTTTGAAGCAAGGATGTGACACCACTGTTGGATCAAACTAGTATGGATATATGGAAGTTCCCATTGTATAGCTCTAGCCCATCCTAGTCGCTCAAAACACTCTATTATTTCAAAATTATCAAAGTCAGACTCTTTTAAGGTACTCTCTATGAGAAACCTAGGGGGTTTACCATTATTTGTGTTTTGTGGAATTTCAGGAAACTCCACATTGAGTGGTCTTTCAAAACGAACATTTCTAGGGTCGTGTGTTCTCATCCTAGGTTTTTGGGAAATTCCGGGACGGTTACTGTTTGCATGGAACTGGGTTGACATCTAAAAATAGTGCAAAGACAAAGTATTAAAAATGTGGTGTTTTTTACGTAAATGATGCATGATAATTTTAACTACCCTTTTCGACAATAATTAAACTAATCCTAAGTCTCACCAACAATGTGAGCCCAATCTAACCCTAACAAATGCATGAACTTTAATAATAAATAATCAATGAAAATGTAACATTTTACTACAAAAAGTTTATAAACTATAATAAATACGGAAAAATGCATAATTTTTACAAAAGTTTTGCAAAAATAATTTTATATTAATTAAATGAATATTAGAAAATTATTAATAACCCTTTTTTCTATGAAAACCATGTAACTCCCAAAAACCTTAACCCATGCATGCATGATGAAACTTTATGAAACTAGGGTAGAATGAAGTTAAAGGGATTATAGGGAGTATACCTTGCTAGTAATTTAGAAGAACTAACGCCGGATTGAAGATTTGTCGTGAAAAAGATGAATTTTTGAAGGTTTTTAGGCTTAGAAATCGAGATTCGCCGTTTCTGTAACTGGAATTAGGGTTTTGGAATTATGGGGACGATCGGTACCATTTTTATAAGATTTTGAGCACGTCGGGCCGCAAGGCAAGCGCAGGCCTGTGGATTCGCGATCTGGGCCGTGCACTGGTCTTGAAACCTTAATTCTTTAATTTTTTTTAAGTTTTACGGGTATTCTTCCCAACTTACGCTCGTATTATCGAGTTAAAATAATTCTGCTATGTGCTTAAATTTTTTATTTTCTGATGCGGGGTCTTATTATTTAATTTAAAACCTAATTTTTAAACACAACTAAATTCAGGAGGATGATTCCTCCCCAACTTAATTGGGTACACATAAGTAACACAAATAAGCAAATAAACACACTTAAAAATAATTAAATTCAAATAATCAAAATACTCTGGGTTGCCTCCCAGAAAGCGCTAAGTTTTACGTATTCAGCCAGACGTACTCCTCCTAAACTAATTAATTAACCTTAGGATCTTGTAGTCTGATGAGTTCAGATACTAACATATCGTTGGTGGCCCATTGAACATATAATTTAAGTCTATGTCCATTTACTTTAAATGGCTCACCATAAAAACTTTTATGTCCTGTATTTCTACCGCACCGTGTGGGTAGGTATTCGTTACAACGTATGGAGCTGTCCATTTACTTTTTAATTTACTAGGGAAATAGTCTAAGTCTTGCGTCAAATAACCAAACATTATTTTCTTTGGTAAATATTTTATTTTTAATCATTCTATCGTGGAAACTTTAGTTTTCTCTTTATAAATTCTGGCGCTTTCGTAGGCTTCTCTACGAATTTCTTCCAGTTCATTCAATTGGATTTCCTATCAACACCGGCATCATGTAAATTGGAATTAGTGTTTTTGATAGCCATAGAGCTCGGTGTTCTAATTCCACTGGGAGATGGCAAAGCTTTAAATGCAGTTCTGTATGCCCATAGAGCATCCTTTAATTTTTGTGACCAATCTTTACGATCAGGTCTGACAGTTTTTTCAAGGATTCTCTTGATCTCTCTATTAGAGATCTCGACTTGTCCGCTAGTTTGCGGATGATAAGGCGTTGCTATTTTATGGTTAACTCCATATTGTTTATGGAGTTTAGCAAAATGCTGATTATTAAAATGTGACCCTCCGTCACTGATGATAGCCCTTGGGATACCGTGTCGTGCCAAGAAATTTCTTTTAACAAATTTGCACACAACCCGGTTATCATTAGTGCGTGTAGCTTCTGCTTCCATCCATTTGGAAACATAATCTACTACAACTAAAATGTACTCGTATCCAAATGATTTAGGGAAAGGTCCCATATAATCAATGCCCCATACATCAAATATTTCGATAATTAATATCGAGGTCATAGGCATTTCATCTCTTTTCGCAATGCCAACAGTTTGCTGGCATCTTGTGCACCCTTTTAGAAATTCGTAGGCATCCTTAAATATTGTTGGCTAGAAAAACCCACACTGCAATATCCGGTGGTCAGTTTTCTTTGCGCTGAAATGGCCACCGCATGCATATGCATGACAGTGTTTAAGAATATCTCCGTGCTCCGAGTTCGGGACACATCGTCTTATAATTTGATCTGCTCCTATTTTAAATATATCAGGCTCATCCCAAATGTATTGTCTTACTTGAGCATATAAATATTTTCTCTGTTGTGAGTTCAGTGCTCTGGCAATCTTCCTGTTACGAAATAGTTAACTAGATTTGCAAACCAAGGAATTTTAGATATAGATAATAATTGTTCATCAGGGAAGGAGTCCCTGATTTGATCAGTTGAGTTTGTTAGGATTAATTGAAGCCTTGATAAATGATCGGCAACAACATTTTCTATGCCTTTCTTATCTTTAATTTCTAAGTCAATATCTTGCAATAGAAGGATCCACCGAATCAATCTAGGCTTGGCATCCTTCTTTACCAATAAATGTCTTAAAGCGCTGTGGTCAGAGTACACAATTACTTTTGCCCCCCCAAATATATGATCTGAATTTATCTAGGGCAAAAACTACAGCTAATAATTCTTTAACCGTAGTGGTGTAATTGATTTGTGCCTCATTAAAGGTTTTACTTGCGTAGTAAATGACCACTGACTTTTTCTCAAATTTTTGTCCTAAAACATCACCAACTGCATAGTCACTCGGATCGCACATGAAAATCAAACGATTGAGACCAATCCGGAGATGCAGAATTGGCGCTTCGGTTAATTTTGATTTAAGCTTATCAAATGCTTTCATACAAGTATCATCAAAATTAAACTCGATATCTTTTGATAGAAGATTGCATAATAGCCTTGAGATCTCACTGAAATCTTTAATGAATCGCCGATAAAAAACCAGCATGGCCTAAGAATGATCTTATTCCTTTAACGTTGATGAGGGGTGGAAGTGAGAAAATTATTGAACTTTTGCTTTATCTACCTCCATTCCTCTTTCGGAAACAATGTGACCTAGGACTACCCCTTCCTTTACCATAAAATAGCTTTTCTCCCAACTTAACACTAAATTGGTTTCAGTGCATCTCTTTAGGACCTTTTCTAAATGTCCCAGACAATCTTCAAATGTTTTATCGAATATGGAGAAATCATCCATAAATATTTCAAGAGAACCACCCACCATATCTGAAAAGATAGCCATCATACATCGTTGGAATGTGGCGGGTGCATTACATAGTCCAAACGGCATCCTTCGGTAGGCAAAAGTGCCATAGGGACAAGTAAATGTAGTTTTCTCTTGATCCTCAGGATGGATTGGGATTTGATTGCAACCAGAATAGCCATCCAAGAAACAGTATAACTTCTGTCCTGCTAATTTTTCCATTATTTGATCTATAAATGGTAGCGGAAAATGATCTTTTAAAGTAGCAGCATTGAGTTTTCTGTAATCTATACAAACTCTCCACCCAGTTACAGGGCGAGTAGTTATCTTCTCTCCTTCTTCAGTATTAATGACTGTAATTCCCGATTTCTTGGGTATAGTTTGGGTTGGACTTACCCACTTACTATCGGATACAGGATATATAATTCCAGCGTCCAACCATTTTAATACTTCCTTCTTAACTACCTCTCTCAAATTAGGATTCAACCTCCTTTGTGCATCCCGAGCTGGTTT
Organism: Centrapalus pauciflorus; assembly: GCA_020465985.1. Classification (NCBI taxonomy): domain Eukaryota; kingdom Viridiplantae; phylum Streptophyta; class Magnoliopsida; order Asterales; family Asteraceae; genus Centrapalus; species Centrapalus pauciflorus. The sequence continues at coordinate 338,535 of JAANYP010007042.1, read as the reverse complement.
GGCTTCTGGATCAGTAATGATTCGGTGCATACACAAAGTGGGACTGATTCCTTTTAAATCAGTTATCGTCCACCCTACTGCTTCTTTATATTTGACTAATACTTGCAGTAAAGCTTTTTCTTGTTCTTCAGTCAGCTGATGAAATTATGACAGGCAAAGTGTCATTCCGACCTAGAAAGACATATTTCAAATGAGATGGCAGCTCCTTCAATTCTAGAATAGGTGGTTGCTCTATTGAAGGTTTGGCTTACTTAGGTAAATCAGTAGGTAATTTTTCAGTCCTATGGGTCCACGGTGGTTGTTTTGATTCTAATGTGGATTCCATGACTACTTCTAACTCAACACACTCAGTATGATTTAACTTGGCAAGCTCATTCTCAGCAAAGAATAACTCAGTAGCATCTTTTGTGTTGATTAACGAACTATGATGCTGCGCAAGTTCGTCCACCATGTCTATAAGATAACATTCTGAATCAATAGCAGAGACACTTGAAGCATTAAACACATTCAGTCTTAATTTCCTATTACCAAAGGCAATATCCACTGCTCCTGTCCTACAATTAATTTATGCATTAATTGTGGCTAAGAAAGGTCTGCCTAGGATAATAGCCGGTTGATTATCTCCTATTGAACTTTCGGTGTCCATTACTAGGAAGTCAACAAGATAGTAAAAATCTTTAACTTTTACTATGACATCTGATAAAATACCTCTTGGGCACTTGGTTGACCGATCCTCCAGCTGTAACATAATATCAGTTGTCTGTAACTAACCTAGATCGTGTTTATCAAACAAGTTTCTAGGTAAAAGATTAACGCTAGCTCCAAGATCAAGCAGTGTCTTCTCTGCACATGGCCTATTGTCACTGGAATCAATGGTGATCCAGGATCTTTCAGCTTAGGAGGTAGAGAACTAGAAATTACTGCACTCAATTGCTCAGTTAGATTGATCTGCTTTGGGAGTGAGACCTTATACTTTCTTTTCTGAGTACAGAGATCTTTCAAAATTTGGCATAAGATGGGACCTGTTGAATGGCCTTTATCAGATGAATATTGATCTTAACTTGATTGAATAAGTCCCAAAGATCCTCTGATTGTGAGCCTCTTTTGCCGTATGGAGAAGATTTTGGATTTTCTAAAGCAGCAGGATAAGGAGGAGGAATTGAAGTGTCCTGACTCTTATCCGTCTCCCCAACTTTAGAAGTTGGAATATCTGCTTTAATTGGCTCTTAAAAAAAACCTTCTTAGGAATCTCCTTCTTCTTTGCATCCTCTTTCTCCTCATACACGACTTCAGTGTCGGTATCTTCTTCTGCCTCTTTCTCTTTAGGCATCTCTATTTTATTGTTTACCTCTCTTCCACTCCTTAATGTGGTTATCTTAACTATTTCATTAACTTCGTTAATCTCATGTTTTTTTATCTTTGTTATGATGATGAGCGTGTGAAGGATTGGGAACATTATTGCTAGGAAGCTTCCCCTTCTCACGCCTAGTAAGCGACTCAGCTATCTGACCCATCTGGCGAGTTAACATCTCCATGGTCTTAGTACTGATAGCTGATTGCTGCTTCATAAATTCAGCAAACTCTGCGAATTGCGCAGAAGTCATATTTGTTTCTACTTGGAATTGTGGTTGATCACGATGATTTGACTTATAATATCGCTCATCCTTAGCTGCTAAAGTTGAACCATATTGATATTATCTCTTTGGTGGTTCATATCTCGGTTTGGATTGATGATCGGTAGGCTGGTCATTTTTCCATCGAAAGTTAGGATGATTTTTTTATCCCGGATTGTATGTTTCCGAAAATGGAATATCCCTTTCTCGATGAGCTCTAAATCCGTAAACTTCATTAGCGAATTCCTCAGTGGATTGCACTTGAGGACATGCTTCAGAATGATGCGATGGATCTCCGCATGTAACACGATTAATTGATACGCTAGGGTTTGAAAAACCCTTCATCAATTGGTCCATTTTCTTTCCTAATTCTGAAATCTCACTTTTGACCTCACGTTTCCAGACATTAAATATGCCCATAACGTGAACACTTATACTATTTTCAGAACCAGCTTGGACTTTACGACCTTTACCGAGTTGACTAAGAAACTCCCAAGCTTCATCGTCTTCTTTACCTAAAAATGTGCCTCCTGTGGCAGCTATAATCATATTACGACTTTCTTGACTCACACCATCAAAAAATGTTTTGATAAGCATCCATTTGGGTACCACGTGGTGTGGACAAGCTCTCAGTAATTCGTTCATACGATCGAACGCTTCGTAGAATTGTTCGCCCGGTTTTTGTTTAAATCCGATAATTTCTTTTCTTTTCTCAGTTGTTTTACTAATGGGGTAATATTCATCAAGGAATTCTCGTTTCATTTGATCTCATGTTGTAATACTATTGGTTGGTAAGGATACGAACCAATTCTTCGCTTTCTCTTTTAACGAGAAAGGAAATAATCGAAGTTTTAAACTGTCGGTGGTTATACCTCGAGCATGGTTTGCTTTACAAATAGTTGTGAACTCAGCTAAATGTTCATAGGGTTCCTCACTTGGCATCCCTCGAAAGATCGGAAGAATTTGGAATAATTGATGACGAACTTCGGATTCGTTCTCGTTTTCGGGATAACGGATTGGAGACGGGTCGGGCACATCACCTGAGCGGTAATGCGACTCAACCGTACGTCTCGGTTGATCACCCATTCTAACAGCTATTCGCTCAGGTTCTTCTTGATCACGATTTCGTGGCAAAATCGGAGGGCTTTCTAAATTAGGAATCTCTTAATCGGGAATTTCTAAATCAGGAATTTCCTGTGCGTTTAAATTCTCTGTGATTAATTGTTGATTTTGAATCCTGACAATCTTTCAGTTCGACCTTGCTACTTTTTCGATCTCAGATTCGAATTGTAGCGGCAATCCTTTAGCCGATCGACGTGTGTGCATACAATAAATAAAATATTACTAGATTAAAAACTTAATTAAACTACTATTTTTGGTGGTAAAATATAGGACTACAATTACCTTTTTGGATTTTTAAAATTGATTTTTCTTTAATAATAAAATAAAGACTAAAAATAACCAAAGAAATGAACTTAAACTTAATTACTTAAAACTAAGGCAACAGATTAACTTTAAACCTTAACTACCGTTACACTCCTCGGCAACGGCGCCAAAAGTCTGACGGGCCGTCGTTGTGACCCACAGATTTAGTCCTTAAATCCACTATTTAGCTAGAGAAGTAAGGGTCGAATCCACATGGATTGTGGTCGTAATTAGGATTAGGTTATTACCCTTATAAGTTTATTGAAAGCATTTAAATTGTGAATTTGTGGATTTGAATGATTTGTTTATAGTAATGATTTGCTATTTCTTTGTAACTAAAATTAATCACAAGACAACTAACGTAGTAGATAAACAATCAAGAGACGAATAACCATCCACGGGATCACCACGACATAAGTATTACTCACTATAACTTCATGCAACGATCACATAGACATAATCAATTGCGCGACTAAATTAATCAAACGTGTTTTAACCAATAACTCTCATCATAGCGTATGCAACATTAATATTCGTCTTAATCCTTAAGCTAATGGACTCGGCACGAATAATAACACCACGATAAACTATCTTGCTTTTACCAATCGCAACACATAATCATAATTATAGCTGAATGTTTATAATTTGCATACACATAATATATCTCGCTTAATACGAATACATCAAAACATAGGAAATTAAAGAAGAGTAAACTTAGTCGTAGATCTTTCGCAAATGGCTAATGGGATTAGCCGCTCATCGTATGCTCGTCACAATCATAGATCTGAGCCATCAGGTAGCTTGCGAATCACCGTCTTCGTTTTCGTATCGTAGATCCACTCCGGCAGGGCTTCGGCACACTTTCACACATGGCGGGGCTCTCTCCAAAGCTGCCCCTCGTCTTGTATTTATAGGGAGGTCGAGATTATGGTTCCACAGGCTGTAAAACGCGTTTTTGCACCGCAATAGCGCAGGCCTGCGCCCCCCCCCCCCCCCCCCCCGCGCCCGGATGCGGCTAGGGTTTAGCTGGCATGTGCTGGAACGTATCTGGACAGTTGGGACACTATGTGTATGTAAAGCGCATATGTTTAAAGGTTGTTAAACTCAAAAAATATATAGATTTGACGTATTATATGTATGAATTAAATTATTTTGTTAAATTTTGTATAGCTTCGTATGAAGTTTTTATAATGGTCACTGGATTAATACATTGAACATATGTAATTTATATGAATATTAACTTTATGAAATAAATAAATTAGAATGTATTACATGTTAATTAATATATTTCGTTATTAACATATAATGTTTATAGGAATATAAAAAAAATTAAGATATAAAATATAAAAAGTAATACATATATGTATAAATTTGGACAAAAAATAGACTAAATTTATAAGTATTTATATAAAGTAAATATAAGGTAGAGACAAATGATAAATATATTAAATGTATAAATAGTTAAAAACTTTTAAATGAAAGAATTTTATTACACCACAAGTCCCTAAAATCGAAAAGTTGTAACATTTGGGTCCCTGAAACTAACGGCGGTTAACTTGAGCCGTTAGTTTCATGGGCATTTTTGTCCTTTTGAATTTCAGGGACCATTTATGTACATATCATACTTTTAGGGACCAAAATGTTACTTTTTTATAATTTAATTTAATTTTCATAGTTTATATATATATATATATATATATATATATATATATATATATATATATATATATATATATATATATTACTTTTTTATAATTTAATTTAATTTTCATAGTTTTCATATATATAGGGTCGGGATCAATGGGGAACCGGAGTCCATCCATTTTTTGTTATAAGTTTAAAAGGGTAATATAGTCAATTAGGTTTATCTTAAATAATAGATGACAACTAATAAATTAATAGAACCCTTAATTATAGGAATTTACTTCCATAACAAATCTATAATAAATTTCAAAATATGTTTTAATGAACATGTTCAGTTAGATTCGACAATGGGTTTTAGTGAACATGTTCAATCGGATTCGACAATAGGATTTACTGAACATGTTCAATTGGATTCGACAATCGGTTTTAGTGAACATGTTCAACCGGAGGTTTCAAATAAAGGTATTTATTATTTTCTTCAAATTGTTCGTGAAGGTTCAATTTCATTTACACGTTATTGAACATGTGCAATCGGGGTTTTTGTGTTTTTAATCGCTGTTAACCGTTTTGGTGATAAACCAATATTGACTGTATTTAACATGTTCAATCGTGGTTTATGGAGTGTCATCATTGCACATGTTCAATATGGGTGTAAGGAATGATATTAACTGAAATGGAGATTTTCATGGGATACACAGAATCTTTGATTCTATTTTAAACTTTTTAATATCATTTTTACCCCCAACATTAATTAATGTGGGAAATAATTTTAAGCAAAATTTATATTATATTTTAATGATTTTAATGATAAATGACTGGCTATAAAATGGTTCCCCGGTATCCCAGTCTAACATGGTACCCCATTGATCTTGAATATATATATATATATATATATATATATATATATATATATATATATATATATATATATATATATATATATATATATATATATATATATATATATATATATATATATATATATATATATATATATATATATATATATATATATATATAGTATTTCTTTCTTTTTATAAATTAATTATCCAAATATAACATTTTATTTTTTATTCCTTTTGTTTTAATTATTAATTATTATTTGTATGTTTATTGTTATTATTAAGGTTAGCTTTTTTGTGTATTACTATAATTATTTATTTAAGATTATATATGATATACATGGTTCATATTTTTTCAACTAGTTATTGAGAATCCAAATCTTTCTCTATTCTTTTTTTCATTTAAGAAGAATAAAAATTAGTTATAGTTTTTTTCGTTTGGAAAATCTAAAATCGAAATGAGTTATTTCTTTTCTCCATTCAAAAAAAAGTTCAAATTAAGGACGCGTTGAAGCTTTTTTCGTTTGGAAAAAAATATAATCAAAATGGTTCGTAGTTTCTTCATTGCAAATACTTAATAAAAATTTTAATTCTAAATGGTTTGAAAAAATTAAGAATTTGAATGGTTAATCACTTTTTAATAAATGGTCCCTGAAATTCAAAAGGACAAAAATGCCCCTCAAACTAACGGCTCAAGTTAACTACCGTTAGTTTCGGGGACCAAAATGTTACAATTTTTCGATTTTAGGGATTTGTGGTGTAATAAAATTCTTTCAGTGACTAAAACCATAATTCCATATAAACCACAGGGACCATTTTTGTCTTATCATGATTATAATAACAACTATTATTATTAGACTAAATTACATAAATGGTCTCTGTAGTTTATATGAAATTACGGTTTTAGTCCCTGAAAGAATTTTATTACACCATAAGTCCCTAAAACCGAAAAGTTGTTACATTTTGGTCCCTGAAACTAACGGCAATTAACTTGATCCGTTAGTTTCAGTGGCATTTTGGTCTTTTTGAATTTCAAGGACCATTTATGTAATTTTCAAACTTTCACGGACCATTTATGTAACTTTCGTACTTTTCATATATATTTAGTATTTCTTTCTTTTTTATTATTTAATTATCCAAATATAACATCTTATTTTTTATTCCTTTTGTTTTAATCATTAATTTTTATTTGAATGTTTATTGTTAATACTAATGTTAGTTTTTTTATATTATAATTATTTATTTAAGATTATTATATGGTATAACTGGTTCATTTTTTTTCAATTATTTATTGAGAATCCAAATCTTTCTTTATTTTTTTTTTTCATTTAAGAAAAATAAAAATAAAAACTAGTGTAGTTTTTTTCGTTCGGAAACTCTAAAATCAAAATGATTTATTTCTTTTCTCGTTTGGAAAAAGTATATATAATCAAAATGGTTCGTAGTTTTTTCATTGCGAATACTTAATAAAAATTATAATTCTAAATGGTTTGAAAAAATCAAGAATTGGAATGGTTCATCTCTTTTTAATCAAAAAAATTAGAGTTAATTACAAAAATGGTCCCTGTGGTTTGTCTTAAAATTTGGATTTGGTCCCTGAACTTTCAATTTTGCAAAAATGGTCCTTATTTTCAAAGTTTGTTTGCAATTTTGGTCCCTCAACCTATTAACTTTTCTAATATGACCAAATTACCCTTATTTTGATGCAAACTACAGAGACCATTTCTATAATTAGGTTTTAACTCTTTTTAATCTTAATTAAATAAATTATTTTTTAGTATTACTTAACTTTAATAAACTATAAAAAATAGAAAAGAATTATTTAATTATTTGTGTTGGTATATAAATGATTTAGATATTTTTAGTCTTAATTAATTTTAATTTACTATAATCAAAGTGTAAACCAATCAAAATTTATAATCGAAAATATCATTTATGTTTGGAAATTATTTTTTTAAAGGTTTCATAAATAAGAAATTTTTTATTTATAATTATTTCATACTGGTTCATACATTTATAATAAAAAATATTTATGTTGATCAAACCACAAAGACCATTTACGTAACTGACTCTACTTTATTTTTAATGTTAATTAACTTTAATAAATTATTAAAAAAATTATTTATGAGTTAACAGTTTAATTATAGTTAAAAATATTAAAGAAATTAAATAAATTAAATTTTAACGTTTAATTTGACCAAGTTAAAAAAAACTTTTAAATGGTCTAAGACAATCGAATTTTTTTATTTAACGTATCAATTATTTTATCGTTTTAATTTTTAATTACACCAAAAACGATTTAAAATTTTAGGTCCGTATAACATCTTTGAGATTCATGATTAACAACTTTTATCATCAAACTTTGGTTTGTCAGACCTTTACATAAAAATCGAGAAATATAAATAGGTTTTTAATCTTTTTTCGTCTTTCAATTTGAATTTTCATTTTAAGTCGATCAAATCTACACCTTAAAAATTTAAACCATTTAGATTTATCACTTTACCATTATCACCATGATTTGATATAAATGTGAACATATTATAAAATAATCTTTGGCCGATTTTATTTAAGAAGAAAGTAAAATATTTGACCAACAAACATATTTTTATTATAAATTTATGAGCCAACATAAATAATTATAGAGTCAAATATTTTTATAATATTTTATATACGAAACTTCTAGAAAATAGTTTCTAAACATAAATGATTTTTTCGATTATAAATTTTGATTGGTTTACACTTTGATTATAGTAAATTAAAATTAATTAAGACTAAAAATATCTAAATCATTTATGAACCAACATGAATAATTAAATAATACTTTCATTTTTTTATAGTTTATTAAATTTAAGTAACACTAAAAAATAATTTATTTAATTAAGAATAAAAAAGAGTTAAATAATTAATTGTAGAAATGGTCCCTATAGTTTGCATCAAAATAAGGGTAATTTGGTCATATTAGAAAAGTTAATAGGTTGAGGGACCAAAATTGCAAACAAACTATGAAAATAAGGACCGTTTCTGCAAAATTGAAAGTTCAGGGACCAAATCCAAATTTTAGGACAAACCACAGGGATCATTTTTGTAATTAATTCCAAATTGTTTGTTGTATTTTATTGAAAAATTAAAATTGTATTGATTTTTTTATCTACGTTTAATGAAATCAGAATGGTTTTTTTGTTTAAAAAATCAAAAAATCATAATAGTTTACCCATTTTTGATCAAAAATATTAAATTAAAATCAAAATGGTTCGCCATTTTTTTAATAAAAAGAATTAATACCAGATGGTTATCATTGTTTGAAAAAATCAAAAATCATAATTATTTTTTGATCAAAAAAATCATCGAAATGGTCCATCATTTATTTGATCCAAAAAATCAATAATGGTTCATCATTTTTTGATTTTTTATTTTACAAAAAAAATCATTACGATTTTGATTAAACAACGAAAAAAAATTACGAACCACTCCAATATTGTTTTTTGGATCAAATAAACGATGAACCATTTCGATAATTTTTTGATCAAAAAATGATGAACCATTATGAGTTTTGATATTTTCAAACAACGATAACCATCAGGTATTAACATGTTTTTTATAAAAAAATGACGAACCATTTTGATTTTAATTAAATTATTTTGATCAAAAAAACGGTAAACAATTATGATTTTAGATTTTTTTAACAAAAGAACCATTCTGATTTTAATTAAACGTAGATAAAAAATCAATAAACCATTTGGAATTCAATGTTTTTGACTAAAAAGCGATGAACCATTTCAATTCTTGAATTTTTCAAACCATTTAGAATTAAAATTTTTATTAAGTATTTAGAATGAAGAAACTACGAAGCATTTTGACTATATACCTTTTCCAAACAAAAAAAGTTTCAACACGTCGTTATTTTGAATTTTTTTTGAATTGAGAAATGAAATAAATCATTTCGTTTATAAATTTTCCGAACGATAAAAACTACAACTAGTTTTTAGTTTTAGTTTTCTTAAATGAAAAAAACAATAGAGAAAAATTTGGATTCTCAATAAATAATTGAAAATAATAACCAGTTATATCATATAATAATATTAAATAAATAATTATAGTAATATATAAAAAAACTAACATTAATAATAACAATAAACATACAAATAAAAATTATTGATTAAAACTAAAAGAATAAAAAAATAAAATGTTATATTTGGATAATTAAATTATAAAAAAGAAAAATACTAAATATGTATATGAAAAGTATGAAAGTTACATAAATGGTTCCTGAAAGCTTGAAAATTACATAAATGGTCCTTGAAATTCAAAAAGACCAAAATGCCCCTCAAACTAACGGCTCAGGTTAACTGCCATTAGTTTCAAGGAACAAAATGTTACAAATTTTCGATTTCAGGGACTTATGGTGTAATAAAATTCTTTCAGGGACTAAAACCATAATTTCATATAAACCACAGGGACCATTTATGTAATTTAGTCTTATTATTATTTATTATTCATTTAACTTTTTACATATTAATTTATTTGTTTATTAAGTTTCTTATATTTTTTAATATAATTTTTAGTTTAAATTACAAACTTATTTATTTCTTTTATTATAAACAATAGTATCAAATTAGAATCCATTTCGTTTTTTAGCTTTTTCGAATGAAAAAAATACGAAAATTTTATATTGTAGTCTTCCAAACCAAATTTTTTTTAACCTTAAGCTTTTATTTGTTTTTTAGAAACGAAAAAAAGTTACTAACCATTCATGTTTTAAGTTCTTTCATTTTCTAAACGTAAAATGTTAGAATATGTTTAGTTGATGAAAAACAAAGTCTAGGGACTGTTTATGTATTTCCTTAATAGTTTGTAAAAATGTATAAATAGGAACTTTGACTTTCCAATTTAGTAGATCTGTCAGATATTCACTTTTGTACGGATTGTAATCAGGGAATAGCGGCACTGTACACGAAGATCTCAATATACATTTTGTAATCATCAAGATCATCAATCGAATCATTTGGTCAGTGTTGATTCTTATATTTGTTCTTATTAATTGCATATTGTTGATTGAATTGGTAGAAACTAGATTTTACAATTGGTATCAGAGACTTAGGGGTGAATCATTCTGATTGAGATTGAAATTTTTTACGTGTTCTTGAGCATTTTTTTCGGAAAAACCCTAAAATCACTAGGGGTTTTGATTCTGTTGATCATTGTAAGTGATAATTGGATCGAAGGTTAAGGATTCATAGACGAATCAATTGAATATAAACTTGATTTGATTTTCAAAACACAGAAAAAGATCTAGGCAATTTTCTGAAATTTTGAAAAGTGTAAAAACGGTTACTGTTCTATTGAAAAACTCAGCCTTAGATCCATTTTTGCACAAAAGTGTTTAACAAAAAGTGTTTGTATTCAAAAACCTTACCTTCGATTACAATTTGAGTGAAATTGGGTAAAATTTGGTTTTAATCTGAATTTCAGACTTGAAAAAGCTGAAAATACTAAGAAACTCGAAATATACACATCCTGTGTGTAATTCGAGTTGAGTACCTTAGTTAATCGAGTTGATTACCTTAGTTATTCGAGTTGTGTATAACTAATATTCGAGTTGACAAACTTGTCATTCGAGTTGACAACTTGTGATATTCGAGTTGACAACATTTTGTTAACAAACTCGAATTTCAGAACAAACACAATCGAGTTTTAGAACAAAACCAATAGAGTTTTATATAAGACTCATTCGAGTTTTATCTAAGACTGATTCGAGTTTTATATAAGATTCATTCGTGTTTTATATAAGACTCCTTCGAGTTTTATATAAGACTGATTCGAGTTTTATATAAGAATCATTCGAGTTTTGTATAAGACTCATTCGTGTTTTGTATAAGACTCATTCGAGTTTTGTATAAGACATTCGAGTTTTGTAATATACTCACTCGAGTTTGATCAAAATACATTCGAGTTTGATCAAACACTCATTCGAGTTTGATCAAAAACTCAATCGAGTTTCTCCAAAAGAATCATTCGAGTTTGGTAAAAGAATCAATCGAGTTTTACCATAAACTCAATCGAGTTTTACACTATATTCATTCAAGTTTCACTCATAACACAAGAATCATTCAAGTTTGACACACACACATTAATCAAAACACAATTCACTGTCTGAGTTAAGTTGCTTATTGCTACTAACAAGTCATTGTGTTGTAGATTTCAGTACTAATCTGTGTTTCAAGGTGTGATCAAATTTTTCAATCTCATTCGGAGTTCATCAGATCTTGGTCAAGTTTCCCAAAGATCAATCAACATGTCTAAAGATGCACTGGCTATGGGATCAGAAACCAAACCCCCAATCTTATACAGGGGAGAATATGTCCAATGGCGGGAGCGGTTTCTTGAATTTATCAGTTTCCATGATTTGTCTGAAGAAATGCTGAAATCATTAACTGAAGGACCAGCAATTTTTATGGAAACGATCCCAGGAGTACCAACTGGCAATCCCCCAATACCACCGAGGACTGTTGAGGTCACAAACTTAACAGAGGCCCAGAAAAAGAGAAAGTTAGGGGACAAGACTGCCAGAAAACTATTGTTGATTTCAATCCCCAATGATATATACACTTGTCTGACAAATACAAAGACTGCTAAGTCCATCTGGGATGAAGTATGCAAAATCATGAGGGGATCAGACAGAGCTGCTACTAATAGGGCTAGGAATAGCCTAATGACGTTTGAGAACTTTAGAGCTCGTGAAGGTGAACTTTTGGAAAACACTTACCTCAGATTTGTGAATCTGGTAAGTGAAGTAAAAAGAAACGGAGTGACAAAGTCCAACTTGGACATCAATGTCAAATTTTTAAATGTGCTAAATCCAGAATGGGAAAAATATGCTATGATCATCCAACAAACGAAAGATATAGAGGAGATGGATTTTCATATGCTATTTGAAAACCTCAACAACTACCAAGAAGTTGTATTGAGGAAAATATCTGGAAAGAAGAAAGCGGAAAAAGAAACTGCTGATCCACTAGCTCTACTGGCGGAGAAAAAGTATAAATACAAGCTGAAAAAGGAAAAAAGAGCACTAATCAGTAGCACATCTTCTGAATCAGAATCTTCAGATTCATCTGCTGATTCAGAAATTGAAGAGATGAAAAAGCAAATGGCTTTGCTTACAAAAGCATTTCAGAAGAAATTTTACAGAAAGCCAACAAACAACAAGATGCGCTATAAAACAGGTTCAAGGAAAATTGAGAAAAAAGATAAGTATGAGAAATCTGGAGAGAGTAATGCACGAAAGACTGACAAATTTGAGAAGTCAGACAAATCAGCCAAGAAAGAGTCGGAACAGAAATGCTATAACTGTGGAAAACCAGGTCACTATGCCCGGGAATGCAGATCTCTTGTAGTCAAAAATTCAGACTACTATACAAGAAAGGCACTCTTAGCCAAAGAGAAAGAGTCAGGCAAAGCTCTTATGGCGGAGGATGATCATTGGTTACAGTTATCAGAAGACGATGATATCTTGGATGAAGATGCCCATATTTGTCTGAAGTCAGAAATTTTCAATGAATCTGAACTGAGTGAATCAGCCATGATAGCTGAAGATGAGGTGTGGGTTGGACTGACTGATGAAGAGGATGCAGAGAGAAGAGAATCTGATTCTGATGAAGAGGAAGCAACAGAAGAAGTTGCATTAATGGCAACTGGCCAAAATGAAGCTGAAAATGAGGAAGATTCAGAGTCTGAAAACTCAGATGATTCAGAAAGACCGGAGGTAAATTCTAATTCAGACTCTGATAATGATGAATCATGCATCTTAGAAGAAAAACTAACTAATATGGCCTTTATGATTAAAAAGTTTGAAAAATCCTTAAAGGCAGAAAAGAAAAAGGTTCATTCTTTGGAAAACAAACTTCAAAATGAACACAATTTAGTTCTAGATTTTTCCAAAGATAAAGCCTTAGCTTTACGAGCTGTCTCAGACTTACAAGATAAGGAAAAAGAACTTCAAAGCAATATACTCAATCTGAACCACAAAATATCTGATTTACAAGAAAGTCTGCGAATAGCTGAGTTAGAAACCTCAAACTTTTCTGTAAAATATCATGCCATATTTGAAGAAAGAACTAAACTTTATGAGAAAATAAAAAAGATGGAGGATGAATTTATTAAAAGAGGGCAAACAGATCAAACAATATATTTAAATCAACCAAAAGATACAGAGTTTTATAACTCTAAATCTGGTATTGGTTGGGAAAATCCTAAGTATCTGACAAAAGCTATATCAAATTCACCAACACTATATGATGTCAGATACATGAATTTAGGATTAAAAATGACATTTATGAAAGCATCTGAAGAAGTAGAATCTAGCGAAGAAATAAAAAGATTACGATCAGACAAAATGCAAAATTATGTTGATTATACAAAGATAAATGAAACAAGCAACATTATTGATACTAAAGAAGAGTTCATTCAAACTTATTCTGAAAAGAATTTGTCTGAATTATCAACTCAGTCTCAAAATTTATATTTACCAAATTCAATTTTAGAACAGATAAATTCTGATTTAGAATTGAAAATTAAAAATTTTGAGACAGAGAATGGAACTCTCAAGGCTGAATTAATTAAAATGGAACAAATGTTGCAAAATAAGCCTAAACACATAAATGTGTCTGATCCACAATCAACTACTTCTCTAGACTCTATTAATTCAGAGAAAGAATTTGATCTGTACATGCACTCTGATGATAATTCATTAGATCAAATGTTTGGTAAAATTGGTGAATTTATCAAACCTTTGACTAACAAACAATCAAATGGTAATAAAGAACCTGTTAAAATTATGCAAAGAATGACTACAGATTCTTTAAAACCATCTGAAAATTCACCATCAGTACAACAAAAGAAGGAGAAAACAAAATTTTTTGTTCAGTCTCCTAGTTTTGAAAAGGGTGAATCATCTTCATCAACGAACTCTATTGCACGTAAAGTCAAATCTTCAACAACTATGAAAAAGTTACAGAAAAAACGAGTTTCTAAATCTACTAATTCTCATACTTCTTTTATGCCAGATATCATTGTGAACGGTTCGAGAAAACAAGTATGGCGAAAGAAGAAAAGAGAAGAGAAAAACAAGAATGGCGCGTGAAAGAAAAAATTGTTACAGATAGAAATAGCAAAATTGAACAATCTGTCTGTAATAATGATAAACTTGTTAATAATTCTTGTATTAAGTTTTCAAGAACAAAATTAATTGCTTTGAATTCTTGTGTTTGTAAGCCTGAAACTGTGAAATATAATAAGCTCGTATGGCAACCAAAGAAAAAGGACCCATTTTATGAACAGAAAAGGGTTCCAAAGAAAATTATTTCAAAAACAATTCCACCGCGAATTGTACAAAAGTGGATACCCAAAAGAACAGTTCAAAAATTGGTACCTAAAATAACTTCAAATGATAAGCTAAAAGCCATATCAGTTAGAAAAACAAAAGATACTATGCATGATTTACCTAACACAAAAGTACCCAACTACAAGTGGGTACCTCATGTACTACTTCGTTTTATAGGTAAACCATGTCTGGTACCTTGACTCCGGATGCTCCAAACATATGACCGGACAACGAGACACACTCACGGACTTTGTAGAAAAGTTCTGTGGGACGGTTAGATTTGAAAACGATCAATTTTGTCCGATCAAAGGATACGGAAGTCTGAAGTATGACAAGATCACCATCCAAAAGGTCTTTTATGTTGATGGTCTTGGACACAATCTATTTAGTATTGGACAATTGTGTGATAAGGGATTAGAAGTCAACTTCAAAGCCAATCGGTGCAGCATCAGATTCGCAGAAGGAAAAGAAATTCTAGCAGGAAACAGGAAAACAAATCTGTACTCCATTGATTTAGCCTCGATCAATCTGAAGAAAGATGTCTGCTTATTGTCAAAAGCTACATCTAAAACAGCATGGCTGTGGCATCGTCGCCTTTCACATCTGAACTTCAATGAGCTAACCAACCTAGCAAAAGGAGGGTTAGTTA
Source organism: Centrapalus pauciflorus (assembly GCA_020465985.1). NCBI lineage: Eukaryota > Viridiplantae > Streptophyta > Magnoliopsida > Asterales > Asteraceae > Centrapalus > Centrapalus pauciflorus. The sequence goes on along the minus strand of JAANYP010007042.1, from coordinate 322,983 downwards.
AAGGGCTGCCGGCGCTCAAATTCCAAAAAGAGCAATTATGTGCGGCATGTGAAAAAGGAAAGATGACAAGAGCCACACACAAATCCAAAACAGAACACTCATCCACGAGAGCACTGGAGTTATTGCATATGGATTTGTGTGGACCAATGAGAGTACAAAGCATAAATAAGAAACGATATGTATTGGTGATAGTTGATGACTATTCACGATACACATGGGTGTTTTTCCTGAGATCTAAATCAGATGCAACCGAAACCATCATAGACTTCATCCGGAAAATACAAGTAAAGTTGCAACTCACAATTCAGACAATCCGCTCAGACAACGGAACAGAGTTCAAGAACAAATCACTTGACTCGTTCTTGAATTCAGTAGGAATTACACATCAGTTCTCAGCTGCTCGAACTCCACAACAAAACGGTGTCGTTGAAAGAAGAAATCGGACACTAGTGGAATCAGCTAGGACAATGTTGGCCTACTCCAATTTACGGTTGTTCTTGTGGGCAGAAGCGGTTGCAACAGCTTGTTTCACACAAAACCGTTCAATAATAAATAAAAGATTCGGAAAGACTCCTTATGAACTGATTAATAAACGAATACCTAATATTAAATTTTTCCATGTCTTTGGTTGCAGATGCTTTATTCTAAATGATAAAGACAACCTTGGAAAATTTAATCAAAAGGCAGATGAAGGAATATTCATCGGGTATTCAAAGGAGTCGGTTGCATTCCGAGTGTACAACAAGAGAACCAAGACAGTCAACGAGAGCGTAAATGTTAAATTCGACGAAGGAGTGGTAATGGCTTCTGAACACACCAGTTCAGGACCCGAACCTAATATGCAGACTTCATTGGAGTCAACTGGACAAAATGCTGAACTTTCTGAATTAAATAAGTTGTTTGAGAATTTTTATGACGACTATTTTGAAAAGCCCAAAACTAATGTTCAAAATTTGGTGCATGACAGGATTACTGAAGATCCAGTCATAGTCTCAGATCTTTCTCAACAACAAAGTTCAAAAGAAACTGGAGAAGCTTCAACAGCAAATGTGCAGTCAACTACTGAGATTGTACAACCAATTGAACCTCCACATTCTTCTGAAACCCCCATTACTTCTGAACATTCAGAAGCTTCTACCTCAGATGTCCCACCTACAACATCTGCAGTAACTCCCGAACCATATTTAGATCTCAATCCCAACCAAGACCCAATAGAACCGTTTCCACATACAGTTAAGTGGACAAGAAATCACCCAATAGAGAACATCATTGGTGATCCATCTGCGTCAGTCCAAACCAGAAGGGCTACTATAAATGAATGCTTATTTTCAAATTTTTTGAGTAAGATTGAGCCCAAAAATGTAAAAGAAGCCCTTCTGGATGCTGATTGGATTGTGGCGATGCAAGAAGAACTCAACCAGTTTGAACGGTTAAAGGTCTGGAGACTTGTTAAGCGCCCAAAAGACAAATCCATAATTGGCACGAAATGGATCTTCAAAAACAAGAAAGATGAACATGGTGTCATCATTCGGAATAAAGCTCGTCTCGTGGCCAAAGGATACAGCCAACAAGAAGGGATTGATTATGATGAAACATTCGCACCAGTTGCACGAATTGAAGCTATAAGGATGTTTTTAGCGTTTGCCGCTCATAAAAATTTTACAGTATATCAAATGGATGTCAAAACTGCGTTTTTAAACGGGGAGCTAACAGATGAAGTATATACATATCAGCCCGAAGGGTTTACTGATCCTTCGAAACCTGATCATGTATATATTTTGGATAAGTCACTGTATGGCCTTAAACAAGCACCTCGTGCTTGGTATGATGCACTTTCAACATATCTGTTGAAATGTGGATTTACAAAAGGTGCAGTTGACACAACCCTGTTTATAAAACATCAGGGGTCAGATATCATAGTTATACAGATATATGTAGATGATATGATATTTGGGTCTACAAATCCAGAATTTTGTAAGAAATTCGCATTTTTAATGTCCCAGAAATTCGAAATGAGCATGATGGGGGAAATATATTTTTTCTTAGGATTACAAGTAAAACAATTAACTGATGGTATTTTTATCAATCAGTCAAAATATATACAAGACATGTTAAAGAAATTTAACATGGTCAATAGTACTCCTATGAAAACTCCCATGGCTCCGGATTCAAAATCAAAACTCGATGCGGACATCTCAGGGAAACCTGTAGATGTGACTCATTATCGAGGTATAATTGGGTCATTAATGTACTTAACAGCCAGTAGACCAGATATTATGTTTGCTACATGTGTCTGTGCTAGATATCAGGCAAATCCAAAAGAATCACACTTAACAGCTGCAAAACGAATTTTAAGATATCTCAAAGGAACTCCAAATCTTGGTTTGTGGTATCCTAGAGAGTCTTCAATTAATCTGACTGCTTTTTCTGACGCTGATCACGCAGGTGATAAGATGGACAGAAAGAGTACGTCAGGAGCAGTACAATTCTTAGGTGACAAACCCGTATGTTGGTCATCCAAGAAACAACATTGTGTTTCATTGTCTACAGCTGAGGCAGAGTACGTTGCTGTATCTTCCTGCTGTTCTCAGGTGTTGTGGATGAAGAGCCAACTACGTGATTACGGGTTTACACCAAAGAAAATTTCAATATATTGTGATTCTCAGAGCGCAATAGCAATTGCATCAAATCCGGTGCAACATTCAAAAACGAAACACATCGACATTCGGTATCATTTCATAAAAGATCATATAGAAAATGGAAATATAGAATTATATTTTGTACCTACTGAATATCAACTAGCTGATTTGTTTACCAAAGCGTTAGATGAAAAGCAGTTTAATTTTTTGGTATACAAATTAGGTATGTTGAATCCTTAAGATTTAATAATTCAGTAGTTTCAAAATAATAATTTAAAAATTTTCATTTTTAAGTGATTTTTATCTGATGTTAAATTCATGAATCATAAAAAGTTTATATTCTTTAGAATTTAACAAGATCTGGACTGTCATGTGCAGGGGGAGCAGAAAAGAAATTTATCTGATTTTGAATAAATCTAATAAAACTTATTTGTTATTTTGTAGGGGGAGCAGAGCTGAGCAATTGAATATTAAGTTGAGGGGGAGCAACTTTCAGAAATTCAAGGGGGAGCAAATGCATTTTGTTAATGCTTTTAATTTTAAATTTTTTTTTTTGTGTGTGTTTTTCATTTTTTTTTGTGATGTTTATGTGAATTTTTTTTTTTCAAGTATGAATTTTTTTTAGTCCATTTTAATTTTTTTTTATTTTTGTGTGCTGTTAAATTTTTTTTGAAATTCAAATTTTGTTTAGTCACAATTTTGTTGAAAAATGGGTGTGTGGGCTAAGTTGGTTTAGCTAATGGGCCGAATTTTCAAAATTTGAAAATTTAATGTGTGGGCCGGGTAAAATTTGAATATAAATATGAATTTTCAAATTCACAATTACTTTTTCCGGAAAATTCAAACTTCATCTTCTTCCACAAGATTTCTTCATTTCAAAGAAACCTACCAAACCCACAACCGACGGTTTTAGTTCATCAAAATTGTGAGTAAAACTTTGTTTTTCTTTATTATTTCAGTTTATATGTACATCTTTTCATTGTATCTGTACGAGTGTGAGTATATGTTCTTAGTTTTATTTTTGTGTTCTTGACCGTTAATGGCAAGTAATGTGCTTAGTCCATGAAACTGAAATTAAGTGTGTGATGTTGTTCATAATGGTAATATGACTATGAATCTGAAGTTTCATAAGTCATTTTTACTTCACACACACACAATCATCGATTTTCCAATAGAACAGTTTCGAGTTTTTGATTTTTCTGAAATTTGAATTTTTAACAACTTTAAAGTTGTTTTTGTTCAAAGTTCAGTAAAATAAAAGTGTTTAAAATACATTTTCGAGGGGGGTACAAGTTTTAAAACACTGAAAAACATCTCTGAACTTAAATTCATAAAAACAGTGTTTTAGACTTGTAAGAAAATAAAAAGACATTTCTCGAATAAAGAGTCATTCGAGTTGCATTACAGTGTCATTCGAGTTGTATTACAGAGTCATTCGAGTTGCATGGAAGTTTCATTCGAGTTGACTTAAGAATAATTCGAGTTGCATTAGAGAGTTATTCGAGTTTCATGATGACTAATTCGAGTTGATTCATATAGAATTCAGAGTTATTCGAGTTTAATGCATATTTCATTCGAGAAACAGTTGGGTTTTTATGCGAGTTGACATGTGGATGTATAACACTTAGAAAATTTTCAGAACATAAGGACTTAAAGCTTATTCGAGTTTAGGACACATGTCATTCGAGTTTTGTTGAGACTTACTCGAGTTTCATATATATATCATTCGAGTTGGTTATAGACATATCCGAGTTTTATATATATATCATTCGAGTTGGTTGAAGACTTATTCGAGTTTTATATATATATTATTCGAGTTGGTTGAAGACTTATTCGAGTTTTATATATATATTATCCGAGTTGGTTAAAGACTAATTTAAGAAACTTGTAGTTTCATTCGAGTTTCATCAGAAAATTTTTCTAAGTGTAGAATTTTAAAGTTTTAAGAAAAATGTCACATTTTTTTAGAAAATTGTTATAAATTTGTGTTTTTCTAACATTGGTCTCTAAAAACGATTGACTCTGGAGTCCTTTCAATAATTTTCAATTATTGTCAGGAATCCCGATGCTTTAAAAAGAAAATCACAAGTTTTTGCAATTTCTGCTAAAATGTTACAATTTTTTCTACATTTTGACGGTTGTCATTTGTGTACATGATAAGACTAACATGATTTTTATTTTCTTACAGGTATTCAAATGGCATCCCCAGTGCAATCCCAGAACTCAAATTCCTCTGATGCCCAGTCATCATCAAACCATACTCTTGTATCTACTCCAGTCAGATCTACCTCAGTGGCCCGTTCATCACAAGCACATATTATCCCAGATAACCAGCTTGTAAAACCAAAACATTGCCTTCCTTTCCGTGACAATAACCATCGTTTAGATACCAAAGTTATTAAAGTAAGCCATCCTATAATTGTGGACATTCTGAAAGGTCATCCACTCGGTTATCTGCTTCAGTACAAACCGTCTATTCCACAAGTATATTTACGACAATTTTGGCACAATGTCAAATTTGTTCCTGCTGACGGAAATCATCATTTTAAAGTGACAATTGATCAGTTCAAGACGAAAATCACTCTTGCAAGACTACGTCACAATCTATTTCTTCCGCGACGTATTGACACTGTGAACTTCCTAGAGTTGGCAGACTTTGAAGATTTTGTTTCTGATGAAGAGCTGGTTCATGATTTAATCTGCCTAGGCTACTCAAAGCCACTTCCGAAGAGCTCAAAGTTTCACAGAAATGGTTTAAATGGCGAATGGTACACACTTTTTGGTATCATAAATCTGTGCATGACTTCAAAACATACTGGGATTGACAGATGCAGCATTCATTGCTTGAGGATATTTCATGGGATAGCGTTCAACAAACATTATGACTTCGCTCAATGCGTATGGGAAGATCTAAAGGAGATAGTACTGGCTAAAACTACAAATAGAGCAAGGAAGTTCGTTCCACTTCAGCGGTTTATACAGATTCTTATCCAAGGGATCTTAAGGGCCAATAAAAATATTCCAAAGCGAGCCAATTCTCAGAGATGCCCAGACTATGTCATGATGAGTTTGCATGAAGTGCCGGACTCCCCAAATGCCAACATAATGCCAATTCCAGAGTCGTTGCTCAAATATGCTGATCAAGAGAGTGAAAATGTGAGGTTATATAGAATAGATCATGCTCCGATAGAGACCCAGGAACCGGGATCTCTTAGCCCAGGAGCTTTAAGAATAGAGGAACCTCAGCAAGGGGCTGAAGTTCAGGTTGCCCATTCTGAGAGTGAGGGAGAAGGTAGTGTGAGGGGGGTGAGGAAGAGGCTGAAAAATCTGATTCAGAGAGAACATTGTCTGATATTCAAGAAGGTGCAGATGAAGGAGATGATGGTGATGATGATGGTGATGATGGAGGTGATCATCATGAGGGTGGAGGAATGATGGTAGATATTGTACAAGTTGCTGTACAGAGTGTGAGGGATGTCCTAAGCCCAGAAAGCCGGGATTTAACCACAACTGCTGTTAGCTCTCCTATGAGAGTTAGCATTGAACAAGTCAGTATCCCACTGACGATTGCACACCCACCTATCCACTCAGTCTCCTCTCAACAGGAGACTGTTTCACTTGAACACAGGGATGAAACACATAGTCTATCCGAAAGTCATTTGGACTTGATGGATATTGAAACAAGTGCACAATTGCCCGTGTGTACGACTTCGTTTGAATCACTGAGTCTAGCTCATATACAGTCTAGGACACTTGAGTCCACTTCATTTGTTGAAGTGAGTGTGGTTGAACTTAGTGTTCCCACCGGAACACCCTTAGTAACGGAAGCATTTGTTGCTCCGTCACTTGAAGAGGGTGGAAGTCCAGTCAGAGAAACGCCAATACCAACTCTGAGCACTGGCCACACAGAAGTTCTTTATACAAGTTCGACTGTTGTGTCAACTGAAAGTCTTCGTGACCCAGTGGTGAATTTATCCCCGTTTGTGACTGAGTCAACATTGACAGAAGCCTTGAATGAAGTTGTTTCTGGAGTAAACACGCATGTATCTAATCAACTGGCTGAGGTAATGGCTCAAATGACCAACATTCAGAAGTTCTTGAAGGGAAAGGATGTTGCGGAGGAGTCTGTTAAGCAAAATGAGTCAAAACAAGCTATAGAAGAGTTGAAGGAAGAATTGAAAGATTTTGTTTTTGAGCAGTTTGATGAAATGCGAGAGCGTATGATCAGTCTAGAAAACACAGTGGTAACGGCGTTGGGAAATCTTTCGGAAAGAGTAGCTGCAGTGGAAGATACCTGCAAGGCTCAAGCTTCCTCATCAAAGAGGAAACATGATGAGCATGACGAAGACTCCGATGATGCTCCTCATGAGGGGGAGAAGAGGAGAAAGCTTGATGAACCGACGCCTGGAGTTTTAATGATAACGTATCCGGAAAAGGAGCCGGAAGCTCAGGAGAAACAAGCTGGGGGATCTAAAGAATCTGCTGGTGAACAGAGAGAGCTGGGATTGATTCTTTATGAAGATGTTCCAGTTCCTTTGAACACTCAGTCCGATATTTATCAGTTTATTGAGTATATTGATTCAGAGGAAGACGTTCAAGAGAAAGATAAAGAGCTAAGTATTCAGGAGACAGGAGAAGAAAGAGAGGAGTATATTGAAGTGTCTGAAGATGATGACATAATCACTTTGACGGATGTAGATTATAGAGCTGAAAGAATCGAAGAAGAGGAAGTGTTAGTCGAAGAAATAATGAAAGATGTTGAATCAACACCAACGGTTGAAAAGCCTGAGGTGGTTGTACAAATTAAAGAAGAATTTGAGGAGTTTCCTGTTGAGAGCAGTGTGGCTCAAGAAACAGTAGTTTTGAATGAAGTGGAGGTGATGGATAGATTTTTCAATGAATTTGTACTTGCTGATGAATCAAAGAAACAACACAGACTAAGATTTCAAGCTCAACAAGTGGTACAGAGGGAGATTCAAGATATGTTAACTCTGTTGAATAAGGATGAAATAAGCAAGAAGAAGGTGAAAAAGCTTGAACTGCCAGAGAACAGGTCTGCGGAGTTTATCAGAAAAAGAAACAAGATGTCGTACATTGAAGATATTCTGGAGAAACGGATCTTTTGCAAAAAGCAAGCTCCATGCTCATTTCACAAGTTATTCCGAGTTCTAGAGCCGAATATGCCTAATCTGGTTAACTATGCCAGTTTCCTAAGAAATAAGACTCAAGAGGTTGAGAAGGTTAAAAGCGAATTCAGAAGTGGATCTGGTGAAGATTGATAAAGAAAGATTTGTCAAGATTTTTTATCCTAAGTTCACAGTCACTAGGTCAGATGGAAATACGTATGTGTTCACGGAAGCTGACATGTTCAACATGCACTTGGTCGATATTGAAGATCTTTTTGACGAACTGTGCAGAAATAAAAGAAATGAACACTGTAGATTTGCGCTAAAGACATTGTTTCACTTTATGCATACCAAATTGGTATTAATGTCAGTGCAAGATCTACAGATTGGGGTTGAAAGAGGCATGAGGAAGATCAACATGACTGCACCACACAGAGATATCAAATTTGCTGGTGAGCTGAAAGAATTTCAAGTTATCATGGTGAAGCATCCAGCAGTCATGTATAAAGATAGGAATAAAAAGTTGAGAGCAATGAGGAGTGTGGAGCTGAACAAGTTTTCTGATGGTACGTTGATTAAAGTTTTGAATGGTTTGAAAGGTAAGCTTGCTGCTGATCAGAAAAGGAAGACAAAGAAAGGAGCTTTATCTGTTAACGACCGAAGACTCATGGTTGAGTTTATTTCTAAAATTGAATGGAGGCTTTCGGATCGGAAAAGTATCAGAAGGTTTGAACAGAAGTTGGGCTTATCGATTTGAAGACTTTGCTATTTTCATCAAAGGGGGAGAATGTTAGAATATGTTTAGTTGATGAAAAACAAAGTCTAGGGACTGTTTATGTATTTCCTTAATAGTTTGTAAAAATGTATAAATAGGAACTTTGACTTTCCAATTTAGTAGATCTGTCAGATATTCACTTTTGTACGGATTGTAATCAGGGAATAGCAGCACTGTACACGAAGATTGTAAGGTCTACGACTGCAAGATCTATCTAGACGCGGATCCGTTAACGAGTGCGGAATCCTCGTTGACGGTCAGACGGACAACTCTCAACCAACGGAAACACGGAGACTATTAGACGCTGAACGAACGACACACGAACGATCCTACGTACTAATTCTCTCCTAAACGGGACTCACCTAGCTGATAAACTCGAGATCGCCTCTTGCTCAATTCCTCACGAATTCTTCAAAAAGTCCCTTAAACATTCGAGTCTATCCCTAATTATAGGCCCTGATTCGAGTCTGTTGTGGGCCAACCTCGAATCTGGCCTAAGGCCCATTCGAATCTGTCCATCTGACAGATTCGAATCTAGCCTATTCGAATCTAAGGACTCATTCGAATCTATCACAGATTCGAATGTATCCTTTTATGCAATTCGAATCTAGCCTTTGACATATATAACTAAGTGTTTGAAACTTATGTTTTAACTTATGCTTGAGTTAATCTTTGACCTTTATGTTTGAACTTCTTGTAATATGTTACATCAAGTTCAAACACACAATCAATAACAGACAAACACATATTAAACATATATATCAAAATACTTGTTTAATACTCAGAATATTACCTAAACCATAATGCAGATCGATTAGACTGCTATCGTCACACAGGGTGTACCAACAGACTCCCCCTTGACGATAGCTTCTAATTATTTACATTACATCAAATTTAAGTACTAGAGCTATATATATTACTACCCGCATATAATCCAGCATCTATACAAACTTTGACTACCTTTTGGAACTTCCTGGCTTCAGATCTCCATGGTTCAGTAAAGAAGATAGGTTGATCATGAAGCTTCTTCAGGTCGTCCTTTGATAGGTTTATCAAGTGCAATGGATCATATACCTTCAAAATTACCTGCTCGTCTTGATCTTCCATGACAGCTTCAGCAGTGTCAATCTCTAGGTACCACCACTTCATGTTGCTCAAAACGTTCTGTGGCATTGGCTTCAATGGGACTTTCTTTAGACACCTCACAGGTTTGTATTCCATCCTGGCCCATGGCCTACCTGTATGAGGATCTATTCTCGACCCATCCTCGACCCTCTTTCCGGTCCTTGGCTTGAGTCGCTCAAATTTGCCTGAACGCCCTTCTTTCCTTATAATTCTTTCAATTACGTTCGCGTAGGGATCATCTCCAATATTGATCAGCTCCTTCCAGGCTAACTCTTTAACTTCAATCTTGGGCAATGAATTAAACGCTTTCAGTGTCCGCCTCATGTATTGAAGGCCATCTCTTCTTTTCAAAATAAACAGCTGCAGTTCTCTGTCAAAGAACCAGCTAATAATTCCTCCTGAGAAGTTTCCAGCACTTGGATTTCTCATCTTCTTCTTCATCTTCAGCTGATCTTTCTTTTCTTCCTTCTTGAACCAAAGATTTATCAGATCAGCTCTAGATGGCTCTTTCTCAGCCTCTTCAAGGTCTTTATCTTCAGCTGAGGCTACCTTGATGTAATCAATATCAATCACATTATGATCTTGGCTTTCATACAGTTCAGTGATTGGTTGTGAATTGATTATTACTTCATTAACGTGATCATCTTCATCATCTAGCACTTCATCATCCGATCTCCAGTCAGCGACATCATCTGGAATGAATTCACCTTCTTCTAATTCTTCAATATCATCTTCAAAATCAAATTCCATTAGCTCTTCTTCAATATCTTTCAGCGCATCGATCATGTCGCTATCTAAAGTCTTTGAAGAACCTGCTTCTCCTCCTGCTCCTCCCTCTCCTCCTTCTGTACTAGGCTCCCCCTGAACTTGTGTAACTTGAGCTGCAGAAAAATCTACAGACTCAATCTCTTTGTTGGCACCGGGATCATCGCCTTCATTATCATCATCTTCTCCCTGTACTTCCTGATCTTTACAACTCGTCTCCCCCTGAGTTTTTAGATTTTTCATAAGTTGCTCTAGGAGGGACCGCATTGCTCGGATTTCAGACGATTGATCAGCAACAAATGATTTAATCTCCGTGTTTTCGTCTCTAACACTTTCAACAATGTTTCTCAGTTCTGTATTCTCCTTATCAAGATTAAAGTTATGCTCCTGGAGTTCACCGACTGCTTTTGTGAGAGTTATGATTTGAATGTTCTGAAAGTCGACACGGCTCTTAAGTTGCATGATTCGTTGGTTGTCGGTATAGGCTTCTGATGTAGAAGGGATGGACTGAATGGGAGCAGGATTGAATGGTTGGGGAATGTAGGGTTCAGGTTGCTGAGGTGGCGGTGATGGTGGAGCTGTATCTTGGGGTTGGGTCTGGGTTTGAGGCGGAGGTTGTGCATCGGACTGTGATGAAGTCCCCTGCATAAACCTGTGACGTTTGGCCCGTTGCCTTGTCACCAACTGAGGAGTCTCTTCGTCTTCAAAATCTGACTCCTCCAATTCCCTGGCCTCTCGCCTCCTCGAACCATCTTCATTGATAATCAATCCTGAACCATAGGTTCCAATTTGAATATGAGGATCTGTAGACACTGATGCTGGAGCTTCAACTTCGATCTCCTCCATTTCTTCTGATTCTGTAGCAGATGATGACTCATCATTGCCAGTCTGCTCTGGCACATATTCGTCAACATCTCTGAAGACATCTTCTTCTCCCTCTGGAGGCTCAAGTAATTCACCCACTAACTCTGCAACTATATCTTCATTTGCATGTGGACCTGCCTCCCAAATTTCATTTAGCGTTTGGCACAATTGATCAGCTTCATTTGGGACATTTGACGGCCCGGCTTCCTGCACTTCTGGTTGCTGACTCGTAGAAGGCCTAGACGCCTGAGTCTGACTCGCAGTAGCTCTTTGTCTTCGCCTTGGATCACGGGGACGAGCACGAGGCTGTTGTTGTAGTGGACGTTGCTGTTGTTGTTGCGGTTGTTGTTGTTGCGGTTGTTGTTGTTGCTGTCGAGGCTGAACTTCTACTTCACCTGCCCAGTTGGCATTATCTGGTGCCACAAAGTTCCTGTCTAAAACAGCTCCAAACAACGGTCGCTCGACCGGAATAGCCAATCTTCCTCGATGGGAGGAACAATCAGCGAATATCCTTTTATCCATAATAGCTACGTTCTGAACGTCATTTGATGGCGGCAAATTTGGCAAGAAGTGCCTGATCAACATCATTATAAATCTCGGATATAGCAGAAACTGCTGATTTTCAGGAGCGGTTATTTGGTGCACAAACTCAGAGAAGAACATCTCCGAAAAGCTATATGGTCGATTGTAAACCATAGCGACTATCCCAGATTGAATTTTCGCAACTATATAATCGAATCCAGCTTTCTTCGGAACAAAGCAAACCATAAAAACATGGGCTAAAAACCTCCATTGCCCAATTAAACCACTTTTCATGTATGACACCTTGGTCACATCAAGACTGTATCCCATTCTCTGGAAGGCCGCTTGCCTTATACTTAGTGGAAACTCTATTGGACCAGCTTCTTCTTCTTGTGTGCCCAACTGCAGCACTTGTCGTAACATATCTGCCGAGAAAACTAACGGCTGTCCCGCAATTCGAGTGCGTAATACTGTCGGTGTGACCGAGCAGTCTACCTGCAGATGGTCATAGAATTGACGAATATACGGTAATATGAGCTGAACATTATGGGATAGAGCAAATCCTATCCTAGATTCCACAAGAAATTCAAGCATCTGCCTGTATCCCTGCGCCTCAGGGAGGTCATGATCCGGATGAAGCACCATATTGTGCTTAGGGACAAAAGCACGAACTGCCATATCTGCACAATAAATAAAACTGTTAGAATTATTAAAAATCAATAAACTTGTTTAAATTCAAATTTGTTTTATTTTGTACTTTATTAAATACAAAATCTAACACAATTAAATTTCCACAAGTTTAATAAAATTTAACTTAAAGAATTTAAATAAAGTACAGATTCGAAGGTAACAGAATCGAAGAGTCCATATTCGACTGTAATGGACAGATTCGAAGAGTCCCTATTCGAGTCTAATAGACAGATTCGAATATCATTGTCATCTCGAATCTAATGATAGATTCGAGAAACCTATGAACAGATTCGAAAGTCCATGAACAGATTCGAAGTGCCGACAGATGAATTTTCAACAAAAACCCAAGATTTTAACCATTTTGAACTTGGTAAATCACATACATTAGTTCAACTAGGTTCTAATCATTGATTTATGTATTTAATTTGATCTTTTATAGGTCCAAACTTAGTTATTTAGCAAAAACCCAATTTTGACCCATAAAACTTCAAAAATCGACGATTTGGCCTTAACTTATGTATAAAACTACCAAAATCTTGTACAATCCGGTTGATTATACCTAGATATGAGTGTAGAATCGAACACAAAAGCTTTAGACTCGATGAAATGTCGTTTATGAGAACTACGGTAGATTCGAGAACAGATTCGAGATCGTCACAGACAGATTCGAGGATTTCAGATTCGACAACAGTAAAGTAATAAATGACTTCACTATTGACCTATATATACTACCTACCTTCGAGTCTATGTGGATTCGAGTCTACTGACAGATTCGAAATACTTCACATTCGAGTCTGTCTTAGATTCGAAATTACCAACACTTAGAAAAATTTCGAAAATTTTGAAATAAGTTCAACTTTTCCAATTTTTTTTTTTTTCTACGGTATTGTGTAACCAGATAAACTATGCCAACTCTTTTACCCTAAGCAACAGATATTTCACGCAATGTTTATTTTATCCAACTTCGAATGCACCCTCAGTAACTTTTGACCTTTTACCTAAGTAAAAATTAAACTAAACTAAAATAAAATAAGCTAAGGTAAAAATAAAATTAAAATAAAATAAAATTTTGACTAAAAAATTTTAATCTAGACTTAAGTTATAAAAACAAATTTACAAGCTAAGCTTAATACTAAACAACATATTTTTGATGAGTATAGTCGAAGAGAGGTTCAATCAGATAGCGATGTCCGATACTAACTTTCAGTACTTAAACTTTCACACTTAGGAATTTTTGAATTCCTTTGATTGTTTGTCGTGACATACCCATTTAGCCGATTGTTGGTATTTTACCCTGTTAAACATTTTACATTTCGGAATATCCCTTGGCCTTTTTATTTATCAGGAAATTATCTTACGTGACTCAGACATAGACATACTTTTATGATCAAGGCACACAGACAAAAATTCTAACTTGTTGGTATTTGCAAACTTTTTTTAAAAGACAAACATCGGACACAGGTCTGTATTCTCATACAACAAAGTGTCTTAGTTCGACTTAAGGTTTATTTTTAAAGTTAGCAGATAGCGGTGACAGGTCTGTACTGACGTACAACAAAGCGACATGTCTGCTAACCCGAATCTAAACAGAGACAACAGGTCTGTACTTACGTACAATAGAGTTGCATGTTTTCGACTCTCAGTTTTTCATGATATTTCTATTCTTTCCATTTTCAGATGTATTTGATGTTGCCATACATCCCCAGAAAGTTTGCACACCTCATTTAGACTTAAAGTTTGTATGTCTTGTACATAAAAATTAAGACCGATTGGTCGTACATCTAGGTTAGTGACACGCTTGACTTTTTCCAGAATATTTTATTAGCCTTGAGATTCCCTATATGTATTATGCCTACCAACACATCAAACTAAATAAAGTATAACACTTAGGATTTAGTTGCATTATGTGTGAAAGCCTAATTACTTAGAGTCTGTAACGATGGTGCTAATTTTCGTCACTTTGTACCTATGTATCTAAGACTTAACTCATTTTCTGATATTCTCTTTTTTTGTATTTTTGTAATTTTCTCTCTTTTTTCTTTTGTTTTTCATAAGAATAAGCAGTAAAATAAGCTAACCTACTAACTTACTAAAAATAGAAACTTACTAAAAATAGAAACTTTCCTAAATTAGAAACTTACCTAAATTAGCAGACTACTGTTAAGAAAGAAATACTACTACTATAAAATAAAATAAAGTAAAGTTACTACTACTAAGGTCAAATTACTCTGGATTGCGCATTCCGTTCAGTTGAATTAAATACTCAAACCGTGACTTATCAAACGCTTTGGTAAATAAATCTGCATTATTATCTTCTGTTGCCACTTTTACCAGTTTGATTAAGTTCTTTTCAGCACAATCACGAATAAAATGATGCCTTATGTCTATGTGCTTTGTTTTACTGTGTTTAACTGGATTATTAGTTATCGCAATTGTAGATTGATTGTCTATCCTAATTGGAGTTTGAGTGTAAGCCAAACCGTAATCCCGCAATTGTTGTTGTATCCACAGAACCTGTGAACAGCAACTACCAGCAGCTACATACTCGGCCTCGCACGTTGACACGGCTACCGATGTTTGTTTCTTGCATTGCCAGGACACCAATCTCCCTCCTAGGAACTGACAACCTCCAGTCGTTGATTTGCGCGTCAAGCTGCATCCTCCGTAGTCCGAATCTGTGAACGCCTCCAACTCTAGATCTCCCTCCGCATGATACCAATGTCCTAGCTTCGGTTTCGACTTGAGGTATCGTAGAATCCGCTTCACAGCTTTCATATGCATCTCCTTCGGATTCGCTTGAAACCTAGCACAAATACACACAGCAAACATAATATCAGGTCTTGAAGCAGTTAAATACATAAGTGACCCAATCATGGCCCGATATAAAGTTGGATCCACATCGGAATCACTTTCAGTACCCGGCCCGAGATTGTGATTCACTTGAATCGGCGTGCTGAAGTGGGCAGTCAACTTAGTTCCCTCCATCCCAAACCGTTCTAATATGTCATAGACATACTTAGTTTGATGGATAAACATTCCTTCCTTCTTTTGGTCAACTTGTAACCCTAAAAAGAAATTCAACTCCCCCATAGCACTCATCTCGAACTTAGACTTCATCACCTTCTCAAAATCTTTGCACATCTGTTCGTCTGATGATCCAAAAATGATATCATCGACGTACACTTGTACCAAGATAAAGTGATTTCCCTTTCTCTTCACAAATAGAGTACTATCTATCCTACCCCTCTCAAAGCCATTTTCTAACAGATGGTTGGATAGAGTCTCATACCACGCCCTAGGTGCCTGATGTAATCCATAAAGAGCCTTATCTAAGCGATATACTCTATCAGGATATTTAGGATCTGTAAATCCGGGCGGTTGTTCTACATACACCAACTCCTTCACTTTCCCATACAGGAAAGCACTCTTAACATCCAGTTGATATACTTTAAAGCCTTTGAAGGAGGCAAAAGCTAAAAACAACCTAATTGCTTCTAACCTTGCTACAGGTGCAAACACTTCGTTGTAATCGATTCCCTCCTCTTGGTTGAAACCCTTTACAACTAATCTCGCCTTGTTGCGCGTGACTATACCCCGATCGTCTCTTTTGCACTTAAAAACCCATTTGGTTCCTATTGCAATCTCCCCTCGAGGTAACGGAACTAACTCCCACACTTCTAGTTTCCTAAATTGTGAAAGTTCTTCCTGCATCGCTTCAACCCAGGAGTTGTCCTTAAGTGCCATTTGCACATTTTTGGGCTCTACTTGCGATATGAAACATGAATATAGACATGTGTGATATGCCTCGGAGTCGTTTATCATCGACAACAACACAGTGTTGTTATTTACACTACTCCGAGTCCTCACACCCTCGTTAGGATTTCCTATGATATTATCTATTGGATGGTTCTTGTTAATCCTAGAGGTCTCTATTTCATCTACCCTTAGATTATCTCCTAAGTTGGATCCTATTTCACCTAAAGGGGGAACAGGCTCAGCTTCCACATTTTCTTCCTCACGGACGTTTTCCTCAGAGGCAGAACTTGAAGCTTGAGTCTGATTCTCATTGGTAGGTGTCTCTTGATCAGCAACTTCTGGAGACCCATCTACAGTCGCAGTAGGCTCGGACGTAGATTCGAACGTGGTCCTCGGAAAAATATGGCCATCGTCATTTAGGTGCAACGTCGCCATGTCTTTTTCGATTGTACCTGCAGTATCATCCAAAGGAATGTTAAATGACTCAAATAACTTATCATAGTCAAATATCCATTCCGGACCAGTTTGGGGTTCATGTGTATAACTTGTGACTTCAATATTATACACAATCTCCACAGTACCACTCGTTTTGTTAAAAACCCGTTTTTTTGGTGAGTTTGGCACATAACCTAGGAAGTATCCTTCGTCAGCCTTTTCACCAAACTTCGGTTGATGTTTTGTTCTTAAAAGTGTGCATGGTACTCCAAACGGTTCGAATCCAGTTAAGTTAGGTGGCCTTTTATTCAAAATTTCATAACATGTTTTGTTCAATGATTTGACTGTAAGGACTCTATTTAAAATATGGCACGCGGTATTCACTGCCTCCCCCCAAAAACATGGTAGGAAGCTTTGAATCCGAAAGCATAGTCCTTGCAGCCTCAATCAATGTTCTGTTTTTACGTTCGGCCACCCCATTCTGTTGAGGTTCATATGGTGCACTGAATTGATGCACGATGCCCTTTGATAGGCAATATACACCAATTACAGAGTTTTTAAATTCAGTCCCATTATCACTACGAATATGTTTAACCCTTGTTCCTGAGGAGTTGGCCACTTTTTCTAAGAACCCGATTAGCTTTGTAGCCTTCTCGTCCTTCGTACCTAAAAATAAAACCCATGAAAACCGTGAGTAATCGTCAGTGATAACTAAGCAAAACCAACTACCTCCTATACTCCTTTTGTTGATAGGGCCAAAAAGGTCCATATGCAACAAATCGAATGTCGAGGTTATGGAGTTCAGCTTCTTGGACTTGTGTGTCTTTTTATGTTGCTTACCCTTCATGCACGGTAGACACTTGTCTTCAAACTGAAAGCTCTTCAGAGGCACACCTTGCACCAAACCATTCTTCGTTATGTAGTTCATTTTCCTCAGGTGCAGGTGAGCCATGCGTCTGTGCCACAAAACCGATTCCGTCTCCGAAGCTTTTGATAGTAAGCAGATCGGACCCATCGAATTATCTGGCTTGTTCATATCGAGCATGTACAAGTCATTCTTCCTTGGAGCCCGCATCAATATCCAATCTTCAGGTATTTTGAATCCCGGCTTTAGCACTAACGCCTCAGTGTCAGTAAATAACACCGAGTTCTTCTTATCACAGATTTGAGATACACTAATGAGATTATGAACCAATTTATCAACGTGATAAACTTGATCCAATGTAATCGTCCCATTAGTGACTTCTCCAGTTCCAGTGATATTTCCACCCTTGTTACCCGCGAATGATACAAATCCCCTATTACCCCCCTTGAAGTCTGTGAGAAGACTTCTTTCCCCCGTCATGTGCCTGGAGCAACCACTGTCGACGAACCACTTGTTGTTTGGACCGGTAGTTATCTCCTGCACATGAAAGAAAAATAGGTTAGTTATCACGGGGAACCCAAGCCATGACTGACTTGGTAATACCATTCTCGTCCACATACTTGAACTCTTTCAAATACCCATCTCGCCTTTCAGGTGACTTGGGCCTTTGAACTGAATTCTGTTGTGGTGCCGAGTGATTTAGATTCACTCTTTGCCTTTGAGTAGGCATTTGTTGTGGTGCTCTAGAATAAGTCTTATTATAATGCATTTCAGACTGTGATCCCTGAGCTTTTACCGGAACATATTGTCTAACAGGAGTATGTGACCTAACTGGAGTGTGTGACCTGCTAGGTGTGGTGCTCCTATAGACTTGTTGAGGTGCTGACCTAGATTGATTAATGACACGATTCGGTGAATTTGTCCTAACCACTTCTTTTGGTCCAACCTTAACCGGTGTTTGTTTCACAACAGGTTTTGGTGCGGCCTGCACAGTTTTCTCGGTACTCTGAGAACTACTGCTGCTTGCCACGGTTGGTGAGGGCTTAACAGGTGTTGGGTTCACTGTCTTAGGGGTAAGTTCTGCTTTCCTATTTGGACAGTGAGAAGCAACATGCCCTTTCTCGTGACATCTAAAGCAAGACATCTTATCCATGGACTTTTTGGTTGGTCCCTTAGATCTAGGTGTCTCACTGGTGTCTACTTCCTTTGGTACATCTATTGTGTCTGACTCTTCGACCTGGTCAGCCCATGAAATCTTCTGTTTTCCTGCAGGTGTTTCACTGGAGGAAGACACAAATTTTACTTTCTTGACCTTGACAGTTGAGTCAGTCACCTTAGGTGTATTTTCTACTGTAGGCTCAGGTGTCGGTTCAGGTAGGTCCTCTAAGTCTACTGAGTTGTCAGTTTTCTCCTGAGACTGAGGCACATAGTTTGCATTGAACGGTGGAGGAATTTCGTGAAAACCTAGACCTACAGGCTTCTTAGACTGTCTTTGGGCATCTAAGACTTTCCCTAGGTTTAGGCTCGAATTCCTAAACTTTTCCAGCTTGCTATTTGCCTCTGCTACCTTAACTTTGGTCTCGGCTAGCTCTATGTCCTTATCTTTCAGACTTTTGGTCAAGGCTTCTACGTGCT
This sequence comes from Centrapalus pauciflorus, assembly GCA_020465985.1. Classification (NCBI taxonomy): domain Eukaryota; kingdom Viridiplantae; phylum Streptophyta; class Magnoliopsida; order Asterales; family Asteraceae; genus Centrapalus; species Centrapalus pauciflorus. Next base: position 303,786 of record JAANYP010007042.1, on the reverse strand, counting down.
CATACATAAGCTCTATCCTAACACACTGCTCACTCAGTTTGTCTTTTAGAACGATTACGTCTTGAGCATCAGCCTTAAGCTTTTCTTTTAAATCTTGTTTTATATCATTTAGGCTAGCATTTTCAATTTTTAAATTTTCATTTTGAGCAGCTATGGTCTTATGTGAGTCTAAAACTAGATTTAACCTATCGTTAGAACTAACACATAAAGCACATAATTCACGAAATAGAGAATAAGAAAGACTAACCTTTGAGTTGTCAGATTCCACGTTGGCCATCTGAGCAGCAAACTCCAGCACGGTCTGATCATTCGCTTTCTCTACCCACATCGGACTGCTGTCCCTTGTGGTCTGCTCGTCTTCTTCACAACCATTTTCCGTAACTTCAGCCATGAAAGCTCTAGCATTGGACTCCGGATGTGAACTCCAGTCATAAGTACCATCTAGCTGTCTGTCAGAAGTGACATTGGATATTAGACCCGCTAGATTGGCTTGACCAGACGAAGAGCTCAGAAGATATCTTTGTTGGGACTGATTTTGGAACTGTCCCTGATGCTGACTCTGCCCCTGGTATGTCTCTACCTTCGGTCTTTGACACTCCCTGGCGAAGTTTCCCAATCCCTGACAGTTATAGCATTTCACCTTGGACTTATCAAATCCTATCCCCTTGTTATTCATCTGTAGATTTCTTCCAGTTCTCTTTATGAATCTCTTAACCCTCTGGGTTACCATGGCCAGTTGCCACTTAAGATCCATTTCCTCTAAGTCATCAGGGTCGACCTGATCGTAATCTTCATCCCAAAGAGCCGGATCGTTGATCTTTCCTTGAACACAATTTCCATAAGCGGCCACAAACGAAGCAAGTAGATTCAGATGCTCTTCCGCTGACTTTGCGCTCATAGGCATCTTCGAATAGCTCTGACTGGTCGATGCCTGTTGGACTTGAGGTTGCGGTTCTTCCGATCTTCCTAACCCTAAGAACGCGCGATTCAGTGAGTCTTCGGACTCTGGTGGCGATGACGTTTCTCCGGTGAAAAACGCTGTAGCACTCTTCTGATCAGCTGTCACTGATGATTTAGATGTCTTTCCAAAATACATCGCCGGATTTTGGACTTGCTCGTAATCAGTCTCAGCCTTTATCATTTCGAAGTGATATGCCCTCAACGTTCCCACGATGTCATCCAGTGATTGAGCATAATATTTATCTTCATTCAGCTTAATCATTGCCACGTACATAGCCCATTTGGCTGGTAGGGCATCAAGAAGCTTGTTGTTCTTGTCAGTGTCCGAGTACTCAATGCCATGACTTTCAAGCTCTGTTATCAGATGATAGAACCTTGTGATAATATCATCTAACTGTTCATCCTTAAGAGCCTTGAAAATCGCAAACTGTTGGGTCAACAGCTCTGTACGCTTTCTACGCACCCGTGGATTACCCTCACACCTTTTCTGGAGAGACTCCCAAAGTTCTTTCGACGTCCTTTGAGTCCGAAATGTGTGCAAGATATCTTGAGGTAACGCCATACGGATAATGGAGAAAGCCTTGTTTTCAGCTTCAAATAGTTTCTTGTCATCCTCTTTCATCATTTGATATGACAAGACCTTTTGACGGCCTTCTACCTCAGATACTGGTGGAATGTACCCTTCATCTATGCACACCCACATGCGCATATCGTTGAATCGTACAAAATCCGTAAATCTGTCCTTCCACCAGTAATAATCCTCAACTTTCATCAGCTTTGGCGGTGCATTAGCCTTCCCAACTTCGTGATCCATTTCAAGGAATTTCTGAAGATTTGACATCTTTTCTGGAACAAATTGAATTTAGACTTAATTAATTTAATTCGAAACTAATGTGGATCAACTCTTTCGAACCTAGATAGATTCGAATGTAATTGGATTCCAATTTATTTGGTATTAAATTCGATTAAGTATTTTAATTCAATTAGATTCGAAATTATGTCAGATTCGAACAATTCCTTAGATTCGAAGATATGACAGATTCGAAGGACTCCTTAGACTCGAAGACCCTTAGAATCGAAGGCACAATAGAATCGAAATTCAGCAGAATCGAAGCACAGAATCGAAACAGGAACAGACTCGAAACAAACTCGAAACAATATAGACTCGAGATCCAATTCGAATATATTAACAGATTCGAAACACCACAGACTCGAAACTGACTGAAATTGACTCGAAAGGAGCGTATTTTGGTTAGACTCGAAAATAAAGTAAAACCCTAATTACCCCTATAGATTCGAGCGCCGCAAACTCGAAAAACGGCTAACACTTTGATTTTTTGACGTTTTACGGATTAAATCACTATTTTTCAAATGAAAAATAATGATTTCGACCAAAAACGTGAAAAACGACAAAGTGTTTCCCGAATATGAATTTGCTAAGCTCAAAAACACGTTTTTGAGAGAAAAACCGTCCAACTAGCGTCAAGAAACCTAGAATGTTTCTGATGAACACGAAGAACACCACGAACACTCCGTAGGCTCTGATACCACTTGTAAGGTCTACCAATGCAAGATCTATCTAGACGCGGATCCGTTAACGAGTGCGGAATCCTCGTTGACGGTCAGACGGACAACTCTCAACCAACGGAAACACGGAGACTATTAGACGCTGAACGAACGACACACGAACGATCCTACGTACTAATTCTCTCCGAAACGGGACTCACCTAGCTGATAAACTCGAGATCGCCTATTGCTTAATTCCTCACGAATTCTGCCAAAGGTCTGCTAATGATTCGAGTCTATCCCTAATTATAGACCCTGATTCGAGTCTGTTGTGGGCCAACCTCGAATCTGGCCTAAGGCCCATTCGAATCTGTCCATCTGACAGATTCGAATCTAACCTATTCGAATCTAAGGACTCATTCGAATCTATCACAGATTCGAATGTATCCTTTTATGCAATTCGAATCTAGCCTTTGATATACATAACTAAGTGTTTGAAACTTATGTTTTAACTTATGCTTGAGTTAATCTTTGACCTTTATGTTTGAACTTCTTGTAATATGTAACATCTAGTTCAAACACACAATCAATAACAGACAAACACATATTAAACATATATAACAAAATACTTGGTTAATACTCAGAATATTACCTAAACACATAATGCAGATCGATTAGACTGCTATCGTCACACAGGGTGTACCAATTCTTCAGATCTTAAACTTGAGTATCTCTTAAAGGTACACAGAGGCAAAGATAAAGTTATTGAACAACTTCCGGTAAAGATTTACACTGGTGAATCTTCAAAGTCTAATTTTCTTAAAGTTTCTGGAAATACTGGTCATAATTCACATAAAACAATTTCGCAAAAAAACACCAGGTATTACCAGAAACAGGCTAGAACCGGACAGTTATTCAAAGAGAAGAGTTTGAAAAAGTCTGAACATTTAAAGTCATGTTTCTTTAGACACTCAGATATTAAATTTTCAAATACTCAAAGAAATTTGTTTTCAGCTTTTGAAAGAGAAGCGGATAGTTATAACTTGCAATGGGTACCTAAAACCAAGTACAAGTGGGTACCAAAACCCGTTTTGAAAGGGGTACCCAAAAGCGCTAACAAGTCTGGATCCAAATCTATTTGGATACCAAAGACATCTTAAATTTTGCAGGTTTTAGGTTTCTTATCATTTCAGATAAGGACCCGTTCTTCATTTCAATAGGCTCTTGATTACTTCAGGTCAAGACCCGTGCTTCAACTCAACATGGTTTTTAGTCATATCAGACTAGAACCCGGACTTCATCTCAAGAGGCTTCTAATCACATCAGAGTAGAACCAGATCTACACTGAAATTGGATTTTGTTCTTTTCAATACAGAACCTAAGTTAAAGGCTTTCAGTTCTTTCAGACTGAAACCCGAGCTTCTGCGACAAATGGCTTCTAATCACTTCAGATTAGAACCCGAGTCTGAAAGACAAATCTTTTTGGAATTCCTGCCCTGAATTCAACTCCAATGTTGCATTGAATAAGACGGAGTTTTATTTTTGTAATTTTTTGCTCCTGATTAATTTGTATGAGTTGACTAACTTTGTGTATTTATTTTCAGGGGGAGTTTCAGACATTCTTTGACGCTGACATTTTTCACAAAAACTGTGTGTGATTTTCATGAAAATATTTGATGCACACATAAAATTTTGTTTTTGAGCTGAAAAGAAAATTTTTTCATCTGATTCTCTGAATTTTTCATTGAGGTTAATTGGTCTAATCTCTTTGATTTTCATAATCTCATTTCTTTTGAGATTCTCTTTGTTACACTCTTTCAATTCATACTGGATTCTCCCATTATCTCCCAAGTGATAATTCTTTCAAGAAAACCTGATTCTTTTCATATGATATATCAGATTTTCCATTTCATTCTGATATCTCCCAAATTATATGAATATAATCTCCGATATCACATAATTTCCGATATCCCTTGAGCTTCATAGCTGAAAATCTCTCTGCTGACTCCGATTATGAACCAATCTGAGTGATAGGCATAAATATCGCTTCTGTGGTCTAACCAGAACTGGAAGACCTACCCAAGGAGCAAACCATCTATAGTCTGTGTGGGTGAGGGTTCTTTTGGTCTATTATTTGAGAAGTGAGTTATCACGGGACACTGACAGGGTCGAGCAGAGATAAAATGTAAATGAGAGGGATATTGATATTGAAAGGAGATGCTGGTGCATCTGATAATGCTTTTGCTATAAAGCTGACTGAATTTATTTCTCAAAAGTGAGCCGGAGGGAGCTTAGTTGCAATATGCTGAGTGCTGAGACTTGAGAAAGGATTAAAAGAAAATCCTACCTAAACTGTGTCGACTGGATAATCCACATAATCTATCAAGCCCTAGGCAACTTGATATTGAAAAAGACGTCATGGACCCAGTGACGCATGCACTTAACCCCACCAACTACTCAGTTATCTCTCAAAAGATTTCTGTTTCAATAATCACGGAGATATAAACACATTTCTATCGATATATCATTTGGATATTATTGATATTGAAACAAGGAAGACGGTTGCTCCGGTCTTCGACTTCATTTAATGCACATTGTGTCTAGAGCTTATTATATACACTTTTAGGACACATCGAGTCTAACAGTCTGCGTGACTATAAACTGCTAATCCAAAGTGACTAAGCCGGAACAAATAAGAGTGATTCTTTCAAGATAAAGGATTTCACGATGACTATTTTGAAATCCTACCAGTGTTAACATCATGCTAGCACTGAACGTAGGTCACATAGATTATGTCTATTGTGCAAACAGGAATCCTATGTGGACCTGGACTAGTTATTTCACAAAAATGAATATGTTTCATTTTCCCGAAAGTTGAAAAGCTTTGTTTTTGTTCTGAAAAGTTATAGTATCCATTCGAGGGGGAGTGAACTTTTTGAGGGAAGATTTGTTTAGTATAGGGGGAGAGGATATCAGTTTGAGGGGGACAAAATCAATGTTTATTATTTCTGAATTGTCATTGTTGTTGTATTTCTTTTACTATATATTCAATGCATTAAGTCTCTGAACACTTTGCATGAAAAGCTAGAGTTCAGAGACAACGATTGTGTAGTTTGAAGACAACCGAAGACAATTTCTAAATCATATCAAGACAATTAATCTAGGGAAAGAATCGAGAGCTATTCATGATTCAAGGGGGAGTGTGCTTCCAAGAAAAGAGAAGATCAAAGAAGAAGAGATGTGAGAAATCAGAGAGAGACAAATAAAGAAGATTTTATCTGAAGATTCACAGATTCAAGAGAAGAGAGACTGAGATTTGAAGTCTCAGAAGAGATCAAAGAAAAGAAGAACTTTCAAGAAAAGAGTCAACCTGAACAGAATTTTAATTGAAAATTGTTTTTATCTCTAAGGGGGAGATTGTTGGGTACAATTCATAGTAGAGTTGAAAACAATTAATTTGTAAAAGTTCAGAGTTTAATTTGCAAATACTCAATAGTTATAATTGAGTATAAATATGTGTGAGTTGTACTGTTAATGTACGGTTAGAGAATAGAAGATTCAGATTGAGAGGATTGATGTGCAAGTCACCAAGAACCGAATGTAATATCTTTTTTCTCAATATAATCAATAAACATATTGTATTGATAATGATTGTTATTGTTCATATTATGTTTAATGTTGATTGAATTGCTAGAAATATGAATTCACACAACGCAATAATAATAAATTAAATATCCACTAAAATAATTACACGTACCAGGTTAAATGTCTAGATGTTACATTATATTTAGATTGATGATTGTTTGTTTTTAAGGTACATTACAATTTCGTTCCTGTGGTTTACTAGAAATTATAGATTAGGTTTTTTAACTTTAAAAATTACACTGTCAGTTCTTGTTGTTAGAGTTTTGTTAAGGATTTTTGTCCTTTAGCCATTTAAAATGATCATTTTACCCTTACTTGTTTCATAATTATAATTAATATTGTTTTTATTATTAATTCTCTTATTATAAATAATAAAGTGATTGAAATATTTTTAAAAAATAGTAAATTTAATTCGATGTAAAACACATAAAATGAATAATAAAATATTTAAAAAAAACATATAAATTATTTATGTTATTAACTAAAAAATAACGTTTTAAGTTTATATTTTTTGAACCTTAAACGTTTTTTAAATCATAAAATAAATTATATCTTCAAAGTACTCTTTTACATTAAATGATTTTTTTTGAGGATTAAAATATGTATAAAAACATATAAATTGTTATTCTCATCATTTTGATAATTAAAAGTTAAAAATAAAATAGTTTATTAACATTTTTCTTTTTGAAATTTTAGAAAAAATTAAATTTTTTCGTGAATAATAAAATATATTTAAAACTTCAATAAAATTTTGCCATCTTCCTAGAAATTTTTTAAAAAACTAAAAAAATTTACTTAAAAATTTTCAAAAGGTTAAATATTTTTACTTAATTTTTTTTAAAAAACGCTTAAAAATTTTAAACTTTTAAAATTATTTGAAGTTATTAAAAAAGTTTGAAAACGTTTAATTTATCACAAAATTTTAAATGTTTACTAAAAAATTGTTTATATAAAATATTTAAAAGATAAAAAAAAATCTTTTTGACAATGATTACTTTTATTTTCTAGATTTATTTTTTATTTCAAAAATCTAAACACGAAACGTTATTTTTTTTTACTTTTTAATTAATAATTATAATAACGCATTTGCCTTTATTAATATTTTATTATTTAATTTGATATTTTTATATTAAATTAATTTTACTAATATTTTTATTTTTTAGAATTTTTGAACATTTAATAATAATAGAAATAATAAAATAACAACTTTATTAATCATTACTAAAAACTAAGAGTAAACTGGTCATTTTAAATGGTCAAATGACGAAATTCGTAAGAAAACTACAACCACAGGGACTGTCAATTTAATTTTTAAAGTTAAATGACTGAATCCATAATCATGTTGGTACTTATACTCAGTTTCCTTTGTTTGGTTGGTACATATAGTAACAGATGATCGCCAGTTTTTCACGCTAGAGGTGACTTATTTTATATTATATTATTTATTTTATTAAAGTTATTTTCTTTATATGCTGAAACTAGCAATAACTTTTTACATTTTTACCGATTAAAGCCATATTATTTAATTTTTGTCGTTAATAGCATCAACTTTAATATTTTTTTACCGAAAATAGCAACACATGACCTGGTGACCTGCTGCAAGTCACCTGCAACCAAACACCCCTTAATTGTAAACCAAACACCCCAATTTGTAAAATAGCAACAACTTTTTAACTTATACAAATAACATCAATTAATTAATATTTTGAGCAAACTATATAAACTAGTTATCCAAAACTCAAGAACAATAGTAAAGTACATAAATTTTTGTAAAACGCAACATATTATGTTAGATTTGTAATTTCAATCATGTGCATTTATTTTGTAATAATTTGTATTTAAGTTATTTCCATGTAATTGTCTTTTATTTATATGTAAATTTTCTTATTAGATAGAAAGTTGAGGGGTATGTTTTGTAAACACCTCAAAGTAGTCCTAGGTATAAAAGCAATGTTAACTTTGCACACTTTTACAATCTGAATATTCTAAGCAAAAGTGACATCTGCACATGCTCCGTTGTTGACATTGATTGAGTTCAAATATTCTCGTTGTTTTCTTGCATGAATCAGCCAAATATCCTACAAATTTTTGTGTGAGTGCATATAATTAGTTTGGGACCATATCAACAATTGATATCAAAGCCTTTGAAGTGGATTTCAACTTATTTGTACCAGATCTGAGACATTTTTCAACGACCTGCTGCTGTTCTTCTCGAAAACCCACGAGTTTCACTCTAAATCCCCTTTAATCTTCTGGTTTCACGTGCCTTGCTGCTTAATATTCATTTTTTAGCATCATCGTATGAATTTCAAGCACTCTTGTTCAATTTTTACATGATTCAGGTGTTTATTTTGTCTAAAAACGGATCTGAGATGTTCTACGAAAAACTGACTGTTTTTGCTTTAAAATCGTAGATTTAGGTGTTTTTAGTTACACGTTCTTTACAAAACTTGTTTCTAAATCAAACCGGGCACTTAGGTACCATTTTTCGAATAAAAACCAACATACTTTCAGTATTTTTTGAATAAGTCATTCCACCAAAAACGTTTTCATAAAAGTCTCTCAACTTAAAAACGTTTTTGTAAAAATCACTAAACATAAAATATTTCCATAAAAGTCATTTAACTTAACGAAATTTTATGAAAAACGTCTGAAAAATCTCATAAAGCAACATTCAAGACAAAGATCACACTATCCAGGCTCAGACACAATCTGTTTTCCATGTCGCATCGATACTGTGAACTTTCCAGAGCTAGCAGATTTCGAAGATTTTGTATCCAATGAAGAACTAGTCCATGATTTGATATGCTTAGGATACTTTAAACCACTACCGAAAAGCTCTATGTTTCATAGAAATGGACTTAATGGAGAATGGTACACGCTTTTTGGCATTGTAAACCGATGCATGACGTCCAAGCATATTGGAATAGATAGGTGCAACATCCATTGTCTTAGAATTTTTCATGGGATTGCTTTTAACAAGCATTATGACTACGCTCAATGTATTTGGGAGGATTTGAAGGAGGTGGTGTCAGCCAATACGACGAATAGAGCACGAAAGTTTGTCCCACTTCAAAGATTCATTCAAATATTGATAAGGGGAATATTAAGGGGCAATGAACAGATTCCTAAACGAACAAATGCTCAACGGTGCCCTGACTATGTGATGATGAGTCTGCATGGGGTTCATGATTCGTCAAATGCAAATATAATGCCAATTCCTGAAGCATTATTAAAATATGTAGATCAAGAGAGTGATCATGTGAAGCTATAAAGAATAGATCATGCTCCTGTAGAAACCCAGGAACCGGGCTTTCTTAACCAGGGAGCTCTAGGTGAGCAGGAACTTCAGCATGGGGCTAATGTTCAGGGCAGCCAAGTTGTGAGTGAGGGTGTAGAGGTGCAGGAAAGGGGTGTTGAGAGCAGTTCCGATTCTGAGTGTACATTATCAAATATTGTTGAGGGAGCTACGAAAGGGAATGATGATGATGAGGGTGGTCATAATTCAAATGAGGTAGGTGCAGGAATGATAGAAATTTCTTTAGCTCAAAGCATTCCAGAGATAAATATTGTTGAGATAGCAAGGGAGATTCCTAACCCAAACAGCCGGGATCAAACCACATCAGCTGTTAGCTCCCAAATGAGAGTTAGCATTGAATTAGTCAGTATCCCACTGACGATTGCATACCCCTTTAGCTACTCATTCTCCTCTCAACAGGAGAATGTTTCAATTTCCCATCGGGATGAAGCACATAATCTATCCGAAAATCCTTTCGATTTTATGGATATTGAACAGAGTACACATCTGCCCGGGTGTACAACTTCATTTCTTGCACATACAATAGAACTCATACACACTAGGACACTCGAGTCCACTTCATTCGTTGAAGTAAGTGCAAGGGAACTTCGTGTTACTGCCGGAACAACCTTAGTAACGGAAGCATCTGTTGCTCTGTCACTTGAAGAGGTTGGAAGTCCAGTCAGACACACATCTTTGCCAACTCTGAGAACTAGCCACACAGAAGTTCTTTTCACAAGTTCGACTGTTGTGACAACTGGAAGTCTAAGTGACCCAGTGGTTAGTCTTTCCCCGTTTGTTACGGAAACAAAGTGGGTTGAAGCTTTAATAATTGCGGCAGTTGTTGGAGTTACAACTCAAATGACAAGCCAATTCTCAGAAATGATGGATCAAATGGCAAACATTCACAAACTATTGAAGGGTAGGAATGTGACTGAAGAAGCAGTGAAACAAAAAGATCCAAATCCAGCTATTGAAGAGCTTAGAGAGTTTGTATATGATCAGTTTGACGAGATGCGTGAACGCATGATTGGATTGGAGAGCACGGTCATAAAAACATTAGGAGACATGTCTAAGAGGATATCTGCTGTCGAGCAAACATATAAAGCTCAAACTTCTGCTTCGAAGCGTAAGCATGATGAGCATGATGAAGACTCCGATGATGCTCCTCATGAGGGGGAGAAGAGGAGGAAGCTTGATGAGCAAGGAACTGGCCTTTTAATGATAACATATCTAGAGAAAGAAACAGAAGAAAAATCTGTTGATGCTCAAAGCGGGCTGGAAGTGATTCTTTATGAAGATGTTCCAGTTCCTTTAAGCATTCAATCAGATATTTACAATTTTGATGAGTACGATGATTCAGATGATGAAGTTCAAGAACAGACTTTAATGATTGAGGAAGTAGAGAAAGAAGTAGAGATTGATTTGTCTGAAGATGATGATGTGATTGAGTTAACAGATGTAGCTGTGAGAGCAGAAAGAATTGAAGAAGAAGAGGTTCTTGTTCAGGAGATATTGATAGATGAAATACCTACAACGATGGTTGAAAAGCCTGAGGTTATGGTCAATGTTAAAGAAGAAGTAATAGAACCATTTCATGTGGAGAGTGTTATGCCATAAATGGTTACAGAGTTGAATGAAGTTGAGATAATGGACAGATTCTTCAATGATTACATTTTAGCTGACGAATCACAAAGACAACATCAGTTAAGATTTGAAGCTCAACAGATTGTCCAAAGAGAGATCAGGGATATGATGACTCTGCTCAATGAAGAAGAGATTAGTAAGAAGAAGAAAAAGGGGTTGGAGCTGTCTTCTAAGAAATCTGCAGATATATTAGAAAGAGGAATAAGTTACAATATCTTGAAGATCATTTAGAGAAGAAAACTTTCTGCAAGAAGCAAGCTCCATGTACATTTTTGAAGCTACCCAGAGTTCTGGAGTCTAACTTGCCAAACTTAGCAAACTATGCAAGCTTCTTACACAATAAAGCTCAGCCTGTGAATAAAATCAGAAGTGAATTTAGGATCGTTGATTTGGTCAAGATTGAAAAAGATCGCTTTGTTAAGATCTTCAATCCTACCTTCACTGTGACAAGATCTGATGGAAACACTTATAAGTTTACTGAAGCTGATTTGTTCTGGATGCATCTAATTGATATTGAAGATTTATTCGATGAATTAATTGTGTCGTAATAAGAGGAATGAGCATTGTAGGTTTGCACTAAAGACACTTTTTCACTTCATGCACATCAAACTGGTGCTTATGTCTGTGCAAGACCTACAGATCGGAGTTGAAAGGGGAATGAGAAAGATAAATGTTACTCCGCCAAATCGGGTTATCAAGTTTGTTGGTGATTTGAATGAATATCAAGTTATTATGGTAAGGAATCCTGCTGTTATGTATAAAGACAAAGATAGAAAGCTGAGAGCTATGCGAAGCATTCAAACTAAACAAATTCTGTGATGGAACTCTTCAGAAGGTGATGAGTGGTTTGAAAGGAAAGTTGGCAGCCGATAAGAAGAGAAAGACGAAGAGAGGAGCATTAAGTGCATATGATAAAAAGCTCATGGTTGAATTTATATGGAAGAACAATTGGAGGCTGTCTAACCGAAAGAGCGTCAGACATTTTGAGATGAAGTTGAGGCTTTCAAAGTGAAGACTTAGTTTATTTCATCAAAGGGGGAGAATCTTAGACTAATTTTAGATTGATGAGATAAATAAGTCTATGGTTGATATTGTAAATATCGCATAGTTGTATTTTGATATAAATAGAAATATTCATTTTGTAATTGATGAGATCAGACATCATTTTATTTTGGCATGGAAACTGTGAAGGTCAAACTAGGGCAACATTTTATTTTGTTCTTCAATCTCATCTCTGTAAATCGTTCTTGGCAATATTAATCACTCAGTTAGTTTTGATTCTTGTTCTTAATTGTGTTATTATGATTGTTTGATTGAATTAACTGGAATTACAAACTTTTATGGAAACGTTTTTGGTAAAGAGGCTTAATCAAAAAATATCAAAGTGCATTGGTTTTTTGTATAATTTTCCCTAATCAAAACCGCTTAAAACAAAAATCAATGTTCATAAAACGTTCAAACATGAATCAAATAACACTAATGAATCTGAAAGCATCGAATCCATGAGTTTTCAGAGTTTCTTGTGTTTTACAAGAAGCAAAAACCCAAAAAATAAAAAAAACCATAAAAATCGGAAAAAACCAAACCAAAGAAAAAATTGTCGGTTTGGTTATGTGTTTTTCAATAACATCAATTTGTTGTTTGGCGTGGTTCTCCTCTAAAAACCATACCGATATTAACTTAATCACATCGGTACCTACATAAATATAATTATATAATTATGTATATATATGATTTTATTGTTTTTGTCAACCATATATATATATATATATATATATATATATATATATATATATATATATATATATATATATATATATATATATATATATATATACACATATATATATACACATACATACATACATACATACAGGCATGAGATCCATTGTGAACAAGTTATTCGTTGTGAACGTTGTGAACAAATAAAAAAAATACATATAATCATTCATATACATCAACAAATGTTTGTAACATGATTCATATGATTCAAAAGGTTCATAGAAGTGTCTACAACAAGATTCAGAACATTCAAAAGGTTCATTGTAGTTTTTATAACAAGATGCATAGGATTCAACAAGATTCCTAAGATTCGACAAATTCATAGGATTCAATAAAATTCATAGGATCCAATAAGATTAATAGTTAATAGAAGTGTTCGGTAGTATTTTCAACAAGATTCATAAGATTGAAAAGCTATTTTATTGTTGTTCACAACGAATAAAGTGTTCACAAAAGATTTTTAGTATACACACACACACAGATATATATATATATATATATATATATATATATATATATATATATATATATATATGAATATACAAGTATTTTATTTATTATTTTAACCTATGAAGTCTTAGAATACATTAAAATATGAATTTTTAACATTATAAATGGTAGTAAAACATTAAAAGAAGGTTATTGATTGCCAACGTTCATCAGTACTCATGTTAATTTTTAAAAAACACGACACCAAAGCGTAAAAGAAAATCGAAAAACCAAACCGCAAAATAGCACACAAACTTGGTTTTTTATTTTTAAAAAGGGTTTATTATGAAAAAAATCAACACGTTTTCATTTTTTTGGGGGTTTATTATGAAAAAAACCAACATATTTTCATGTTTTTTGCGTTTCCGTCCCTCCATGTTATTTTTTTCCCATAAAAGTCTTCAAGTTATTCTTTTCATTTGGGTTTAGTGAAATTTGGACATTAGAACCCGGTTTTTCAGTTTTTTGAAACCCGGTTCACAAATTATAACCGGGGTCTAATGTCCAAATTTCACTAAACCAAAAGAGAAGAATAACTTAAGGTTTTTTATGGAAAAAAATAATATGAAGGGACGAAAACGCAAAAAAAAATGTGAAAACATGTTGGTTTTTTTCGTAATAAACCCTTTTTTGCGTTTTTGTCCCTCAATGTTATTTTTTCCCATAATAGTCCTCAAGTTATTCTTTTCTTTTTGGTTTAGTGAAATTTAGACATTAGAACCCGGTTTTTCAGTTTTTTAAAACCCGGTTCACAAATTATAACCGGGATCTAATGTCCAAATTTCACTAAACCAAAAAGAAAATAATAACTTAAGGTTTTTTATGGAAAAAAAATAATATGGAGGGACGAAAACGTAAAAAACGTGAAAACATGTTGGTTTTTTTTCATAATAAACCCTTCTAAATATCAAAAAATTCGGTTTCGGTTTTATATAAAAACCACACCATGCACAAGGCGACTTATGTTCTTGAGTTTTGGCTAAACATTTTATATACTTTGGTTAAAAAGTTGTTGCTATTTTACAAATTTGGGGTGTTTGGTTTACAATTTACAGGTGTTTGGTTGCACGTGACCTACTTTAACTGGTTACGTGGTCATATATTGCTATTTTCAAAAAGAAAAAAAATACAAAAGTTTATGCTATTAATGATAAAAATAAAATAATATGACTATAATCATTAAAAATGTAAAAAGTTGTTGCTATTTTCAGCATATAACCCTTATTAATTAATTAATAACTTCAAACACACCTTCTTCCCACTTGTTCCGGTTCCAGAAAATAAAAGAATGGTGTGTAATGAAATGACGATGGTTTCCAGATATCGTTGAGGCGATAGAAGCTCCGATGAAGTTTGATTTCATTTTTGGTGATGGTTGTTGGAGTAGGTGGTGGTGATTCCTTGGTCTTTGTCTCCAGCACATCGGTCAAAACCTTCCATCGTCTTCATCTTCAACTGCAACGGTCGGAACCTCCCATTGTATTCATCTCCAACAGCTCCTTTATATTCGATCGTGTTTGATTCACAAGTGAAAAAAGTTCTTATGTCTTATTTTTGTTTGTTATTAATAAGAGTTTGTTATAAATCTGATAAGAATGTTAAATAAGATTGTTTGTTTTATAAATTAATAATTGTTAGATTGTATAAAGTTATTAATTTTATTAATCAACAAAAAGTCTTGATTTTCATTGAAAAAACAAAATGAGGAGCTAAAATTCATTTAATGAAAACTATACAATATTATAACTTAAAAAACCTAACCCATCTTTTCTCTCATTTCAATTCCCTTTTCAACTTTTTTTTTGTCTACAAGTCTCTCTCTCCTCATCTCTCTAGCTTCTTTAATCAAATAGAAACATGGAGCAATAGTGAGGGATATGGAACACGGGACATCGTCGGAGCAGGGACTGATCAGAGCAGGAGCTTCGTCGGAGCAGCAGTGGTCTGGGAGAAAGGAGTGGTGTTTATCTCTTCAATCAACGCAAAACTAAAAACCATTGTGTTCGTTGTTGTAAATCGGCGAATTGAGACGAGGAAGAAATGGTGGTAGTGTGGAGACAGAGAAGAGGAAGAGCTAGAGCGGTGGTCCGGTGGTGACTCACAGTAGAGAGTTTTAGCAACAAGGTGGAGCAACTATTGAGGGAGAAACATAATAAAGATCCAATAGGAGATAAAACTTATTGATGAGAAATGATTTTAATTCTCATTTTGCTCAGAGGACAGTGAGAGTTAGTGGCTCTTATCCATAAAAAATATAACAAACATTCTCATCAACCTTTTCTCCCACCAAATAGGAGTATTGAGCCTGATAAAAGCCCAATAATAGATATCAAACACGACATTCGTCTCCGATCCATTTCTTTTTATGCTTCGATGAACTTCTGAAATCCTTGTGACTAAAAATGGGAAACTTGTTGATGGAGATAAACCCACAAATCTCCTTCATCTTCCTCATTCACATAATTTTGTTTCTTCGACTGAAAATAAACCACCTTGATTTCGGTACATATATGAGTTTTGGTACAAAATCGTTCAAAATTGATTTTGGTACAGATATCTCGTACATATCTGGTCTCGTCTCTTCGAGATGCTCGGTTCAGATTTTGCTATAGATCTAAGAGGGTTTCTTGATTTGTCCCTAGATGTGGGTGTGTTTGTTTCTTCATCTTTTGAAAGTATTCCATATTCAAGATTGTGTTGATTAGAGTTCCAAATTCAAGCACGTTTCTTAGTTCAATTTCAATGAAAATGGGTTTATGATGTGAATGATTCATATGGGTTTCTGATGTTGAATATGTGGCTTTTACTTCATTCTTGATTCCAGATCTCATTTGATGAATGAAATAATTCTATTATATCAAATATAACTTATCTTAGTTGGTCCATTTAATACTTTTTTTAACATCTTAAATATAAAATAATTTGGGTAAATTACAAGTTTGGTCCCTGTGGTTTATTGAAAATTATGGATTGCATCCTTTAACTTTAAAAATTACACTAACAGTCCTTGTGGTTGAGGTTTTGTTACGGATATGGTCTTTTGGCCATTTAAAATGACCATTTTACCCTTACTTGTTTAATAATTATTATTAATGTTCTTTTTTTTGATACTTCTACTATTATTAAATAATTGACTAATAAAAAAAATTAAAAATACCAGTAAAATTAATTTAATATAAAATACATTGAATAATGACAAATGCATAATAATTATCATTAATTAGAAACTCAAAAAGAACGTTTTGAGTTTATATTTTTTTACTTTTATAAAAAATAAATCTTTCTTAACAAAAAAAAATAAATGTAAACATTGTCAAAAAGTATTTAAAACTTTTTTGACGTTTTTAAAATTTTTACATAAACAAGTTTTTAACTCCTTTAATAAACGTTTAAAATCATTTTTATAGTTTAATCATTTTAAAAACTTAAAACAATTTGAAGAACTATAATTGTCTTGAAAAGTTTAAACATTTTAAAAAAAGGAAACCTAAATTTAAAAGACTATTTTACTTTTAGTTTTTTATTATCAAAATGATGTAATAACAAATTATATGTTTTTATAGATATTTTAATCATTATTAAAGATCATTTAACGTAAAATGGATAAAAAATGAATACTTAATAAAATTAATTTATTTTATGATTTTCAAAAGGTTTACATTTTATTTAAAAAAATCTAAACTCAAAACGTTGATATTTAGTTTTTAATTGATCATAATAATTATTCGTATGTCTTTAAAAATAATTTATTATTTATTTTCATGTATTCTACACTAAATTAATTTTACTGGTTTTTAAAATTATTTTATTTTTTTATAATTGTAAAATAATAATAATAAAAACAACATTAATAATAATTATTAGACTAGTAAGGGTAAAATGGTCATTTGAAATGGCCAAAAGACCATATCCGTAACAAAACTTCTACCACAAGGACTGTCAGTGTAATTTTTAAAGTTAAAGGACCCAATCCATAATTACTAATAAACCACAGGGACGAAATTTGTAATTTACCCAAATAATTTTATTAGAATATTTAAAAATTAAATATAAACAAAAAAGGCAATAAACAAGACAATTTGCCAAAGAGCCTATTTACTTGGATACAAATAGACGTGTATTCACTCACTTGTTAGTTGTAATATCAAACATAGAAATTGTTTGTAGAAATACAAAAATAAAAAGTAATACTTAATTTTGTGTGACAAACTACGAACCACTAAAACATGATGATGCTCTTATGTGTACATTGTAAAGTTTTAGTAGGCTTTCTTCTAACATATCCAATATATATTCAATCATATCACATTCTAATTGTCACATGAGAAGACATATATGTATTACTTAAAGCATGTGGAATGCTAGATCTTTATGAATTACAAACAATTATTTAGGGCATGATATATTGCTTCTAGAAGTTGCCCTTTGCTCATTAACAACTTCGTAATTCATAAAGATCTAGCATTCCACATATGAATTACATATGTTTGTGGAATGCTCGATCTTTATGAATGACAAACAATTACAAACAATTATTTAGGGCATAATATATGAATTACATATATGTATTGCTCAAAGTTGTCCTTTGCTCATTAACAACTTCGTCTTAACCAATTTTCCTTCTAAGCAAAGTACTAACTTTCACATGAATCACGCCTCAAAGCTAAATGATTGTTCATTAAAATGTGTTTTAATTTCTAAGTAACGAAGCAAACCTGCTCAACCTGTGGTTTCCTTACACCAGCTTTGGTTTATGACTCACAGGAGACCAACTTTGACTTCGCTTATTTATGTAACAACTTTGGCAATCAATTTTCATTAACATTACTTACTCTCACATCTTATTTAATTAGTTTATTTAACATAATTACCTGTGATTATTTGGTTTCATTTTGGTAAATTGCAAGTGGTTAAAAGGATAATACGACAAGACATATATAAGTGGTTTGAAGTGACTGTTTTGAGCCGTTTAGTCAAAATCACACAACCTATCAAATGAACACCTTCTTTTACTCTCCAAATGTTTAAAATTCAAATCCTATAAATACCAAATCAACATTTTATCTGCTTCCTTCATTCTTTCGAACCCTTACCATTAAATACTTTATGTATTATTGCTTTTGTAAACTCTCTTTTCTTTTGAACTCTAAAATACTCTGTGTATTTCACTAATCCATCTTATTCACTCAACTTATTATCCTCAACACACCCCTTGTTCATGTTCCATTAGGAGATGATATCGTCAAACACCTATCTGTGACCATTGCTCTCCAAATCAAACCAACGAATCATCTTGCCAATCTTTCAATCCCTAAAACCCATGTGGGAAATGGATTTGAGAACATGATGGATCCTCAAAGCAATATCTACTGCACTATGCACTCACTGCTGCTCATAGGGTTATGTACCCTACAAATAGTGTATGAGTTCTGGTATGCTTGTGCCTGGATCCCCAAAGAAAGACTCATTAGAGGCACAATACTCAACAAAACCAAAGTAGTTGAGATCACTCCTGATCACTTAAGGATTGTGCTATAATTACCTGAAGGTGCTTCATTGATTCTCTTTTTAGTGTTGAAGGAATAATCAAGGTTCTACTCATAGCCTATGGACATGACAATCCAAAGCCTAAGGTAACATTATTCAAGAAGATATTGGAACCTACCTACAACTTTCTGTTTGCTACTATGTTAATGTGTTTCGTAGCAAGACAGACTCATAGGATCAACTAGACAAAGATGAGACTCAAATAGCTCTGTAGATGGTTAATGAAACTACATTAAACATGACCAGATGGCTTTTTGGCAAACTCAAAACACATGTGGAAATGGCTACCAAACCTAGTGTTGTAAGGTATCGCAGTTTCCTAAGTCTCATCTTTGTCAGGATCTAAAACTGAATAACCAAGATTAACTGATTTGAAATTTATCAGAGTATAAATCAATAATCTTGCTTTGAATCAAAGTTTAATTAAGAAGTTTGCGGAATAACACTTAATTATTTTAACAAAAACTTTCAGAACTAATGAAGCATAAAACATAAGAAGTAATCAAGACTGTTTGTATTGCTGAATTCAATGATTACAATCACCTCTAATCTGTTTTGATTAGACGAAGAACACAGACTGTTCTTAGGGTTTTACAACCTTAGAGGCTTAAGAAAACTTAATCAACAAAGCAATTACAGACTCAAAATATGCAGAAAACTTCTATATACTTCTATGACCTATTCTCTGTATTTATATTGCTTTTTGGACTTGTTTCCTTGAAGGACTATGACTTCTCTGATAGTAGATATGCTGGAATCTTCGTGTAGATATCTTTCCTGAAAATCAGCACTTTCTGTTTAAGAAACTGTTGAGCAGCTTGAATCTCTTGACAGCATGAACTGAGCAGCTTGAGTTGTTTTGCTCTGGCAGCTTGAACTTTTACACTGGCAGCTCGAGTTTCTTCAACTAGCAGCATGAACTTTGTATTTTCATGAAAAATCTACTAACAGTCTGAGAAGTCTAACTAACAGCTTGAATGTACTTAAACTATTTCCCAACAATCTCCCCCTAACTTAAATTTTTTACACAAGACTTTAAGTTCTATACAAAAATTGGAAATGAATAAGTAAACTGTTATTTACAAACCAAGGCTTTCAAAAACTTACAACTGTGCAAGTTTCTGATCTACAGCCTTCAAAACTTCTTTCTTCATCTCATCTTTATCACAAGATACCCTAACAGATTTTATCTGAAGTAGCATATCTTTTGGTAAATCATAAAATTCGAGATTGAAGAATATACCAGGTCCATCTGAAAATTTGATTCTGTATGTCCTTGACTTGACAAACAGATCAACTTGCTTGACCTTCTTCCCCTTCTTCACAGCATCCTCTATTTCTTTCCTTGCAGATTCAGGGTCAACAATTGATTTTAGATCTTTAATTACTTGCTTCACTTGTGGTAGAGAAGATCTAACTTGTGATACAGACCCAATGTTGTGCATTCTGATAAGCTCATCTCTGGTCAACTTCTGAACCATCTGCCAAAATGTATCATATTCTTCTTCTGGTCCAGACTCTCTTCTTATTACAAACTTAATTTTCAAGTCACGGTCATCCAGTGACTTAGCAAACCAGTAGTTGATCAGAGGCTTTGTGAAATCATGCTGATCAATCAGCTTCTCTATATCCATAGCCTTTTGTAGTTGTTGCTCAAAGAGCACCCTTTTAACCGATGAAGGAATAGAGAGAGCAGCTTGATCAGTGGGAACAGGTGTACTGGCAGCAGCTTTAGTTTGGACTGATTGAGTTGATGGTTGGACTTCTTGGGAGGTTTTTGCTTTCTTTCTTTTCTCCATTTCTTTATCATGTATTTCCTGCAGCCTTTCAGTAGTCATGGACTGAGCCATTTTCTTTGGAATTCCAGCTGCAAATGCAAAATTTATCAAAAATCTTCAGTGCTCAGCTTTAGTGTGCCCTGTTGGCATCTTTCTCTTCTTTTCACCTTGTTTGCCCACAAACCCCTTTAGGTAATCACCTAATGTCTCATCATCATCTATTGGGGGCTGGGCTTGCTGATCTAATTCTTTGTCTTGTTCTTCTGCTAACCTTTTGGCAACTTCAGCATCAAAGGCAATCTGGGCTTCTTTGGAGGAGAATTTGTGCTTTGGAGATTCAATAAGAATGCCTTTGCCCTTGTCTTTTGCAGAAGAAGATGTAGCTTGGACTGTACTTGATGGAGCTTGAATACCTTCCCTGATTACAACTCCAGTGACTTTTGAAGGAGCAGCTTGAGTTTCTAGGCTAACAGCTTGAGAAGCTGTTGGGACTGCTAGCCTAGAAACTGGGACTGTTGGTGCTACTTGGACTGTTGTTGTTGATGGAGAGGCTTGGACTGTTGTAGGAACCTCCTGATTCTCCCCCTTTTTGGAAGCATTGGTTTGGTCAGAAGGACCTACAACCTTTGCCCCTTGGGTTTGAATCAAACGCTCTAATTGAATGAGCTTATTTCCACAAAGGGTAAACCCCTTATGAAGATAATCCATCCTCTGATTTTGAGCCATTTCTGATTGCTTTAGAGCCATTATTTGTGCACCCTGTGCAGCAATGATGGACATTTGGTATTCCAACATAGCTACAACAGGTTTCAGCTTGGGATCCGTCAAAAGCATGAGTTGCAGACTAGTCTCAAGATCAGAAAACACCTGAGGTGCTTGTGATCTATCACTGACATTAATACCAGAAGTAGAAACCTCTGGGCCCCTCTGTTCTTGGTTCTGTGGACTTCCAGCTTGTGTTTGCACACTTGCTGTTGCCATGGGCGTGGTCTTAGCTATGTTGGCACTTTCCTGTGCCTCTTGTGCAGAGACATCAGTAGTGCCAGCCACAGAACCCATATGAACCATCTCTGAAGAGATGTTCACCTCCTGAGTGAGGATGGGAGTTTCCTCTAGTGGTTCCCTTTGGATATGCTGTGCAGGAGTATCCTCCTGCACAGGGATATATGGCTCTTGCTGATGGGAGGAGGAGGAAGGAGCTCCTGGTCCCCTTTTTCTTTTGTATATATTTCTGAGTGGGCGTGTTGGCTGTACAAAAGGATCAGTGGGAGTTTGTGTATCATGAGGAGTGGGTTGGGGTCTTGGGGGTGTAGCAGTGATGTTAGGCTGAGCCTGCTCAAGACCCTCTCCTCTGTTTCCTGAAATGATGTTCATCATTGCAGAGGGCAATGGAACATCTACACTGACAAAATTGGCACTTGGCTTTATCAGCCTTTTGATAGAAGATAGTGAGTGCCTATGGGAAATATGTATCCTCTTATGTAAATGAGAAGTAGTGCAGGTGTGTGCAATGATTTCTGCCAAAAATCTTGGATACATTAAAAACTTCCCATTCTTTAGGGAATGATGCCTTAACATCCCCTGAAAAATCATGTTTGAAAAATTGAACCATTGGCCTGTTGAAAAGCACACTAAGGCAGTGGCAATGTTAGAAGAAAATTCTGACCAACCAGTTCTTTTGGGGCTCATACACTGCTGAATAATATGTACAAGATATTTCCATTTAGGAGAAAAATGTGCTTTCAAAAAAGTAAATGAATCAGCAGGACCCCTATAACCTATATTGTAAAGACCAGTATGTAAAGCGTTAAGGGTTAGGTCTGTTATACCTGTGGCATCTTGAAGATGCAAATGGTGCCGAATGGATTCCTCAGTGATGGTGATGGGAGTGCCATCAATTTTGGATAGTATAGTGGGAATTCCATTGATGGTTTGAAAAGTGGCACGGTTCCAGAACTGTTCGATATGCGATATGTATATGGTGGGATTAATATTGAGGGCATGGTTGATATGGGAGTGCCTGAGGAAATCCATCATATCATGGAACGGCTGAAGTTCAGAGTGTTTGAGAGAGTATGGAAGGCAGTTGTGTTCTTTGACAAACTTCATGGATGATCAAACGATGGTTTAGGGTTTGAAAGAAGAATGTGTGATTCGTTCAGAGAGAAAGCAGAAGGCCGTGGAAGAAAAATATGTAACTGGTAGTTACAACTGAACGAAACTTGGACCTTTAAAGGTTTCGAAAAGGTTGGGTCCCGCGCACACATTTGAAAAATTACCCAAATACCCTGCACACTTTGACAGATCAAGTGAAAATAACTAGCAGTCCGAGAAAATGAACTAGCAGCATGAGAAAATACTCATGCTGTTAGTGTAAAATTGTGCAACTTTTCAATGGAAGAGTGTCTCCCCCTTAAATTAGCATACTGAGTCGATAATAATGAAAACCAATTAATCCATGTTTACCATACCAATATTTGATATTAGGAAAGTGAACCTTCCCACATAAAAAGGTTTTGTAAATAGATCAGCTAGCTGATCATCTGTATGTATTTTGGTAACTTGGATTAACTTCTTTTCATTACAATCTCTGATGAAGTGAAACCTGATTTCTATATGCTTGGTTTTTGGGAATTTCACTGGGTTTTGCACAATGCTAATTGCACTTGAATTGTCAATATAAATAGGAGTGGATAAGAAATTCATACCATAGTCGCTTAGCTGATTTTGAATCCACATTACCTGGGAGCAGCAGCTTGCAGCTGCTACGTATTCTGCTTCAGTGGATGATGTGGAGACAGTTGTTTGCTTTTTGCATTGCCAAGAGACCAGTCTTGCTCCTAAGTATTGACATCCACCAGTTGTGGATTTCCTGTCAATGTTGCAACCACCATAGTCACTGTCAGAATAAGCAGTTAGTTCAAAAGGAGAGTGTTTAGGATACCATAGGCCTAAATGTGGTTGGCCTTTAAGATATCTAAAGATTCTCTTAACAGCAACTAAGTGAGAATCCTTTGGAGAGCATTGAAACCTAGCACACACACAGACAGCAAACATTATATCAGGTCTAGAAGATGTTAGATACATGAGAGATCCTATAAGGGATCTGTATAGATGAATGTCCACATCTATGCCATCTTTGTCTGTATGGAGCTGTTTATGAGGATCCATTGGAGTGCTTGCAACCTTTGTGTCTTGATAGCCAAACTTTTCCAATATGTCTTTGACATACTTTGATTGACTTATGAAGAGACCAGTAGGCTTCTTAACCTGCAGCCCTAGAAAGAATGTGAGTTCCCCCATTGAACTCATTTGAAACTTTTTGTGCATTAGGGCCTCAAAATCTTTGCACAACCTATCATTAGTTGAGCCAAAGATGATGTCATCAACATAGATTTGGACAAGAAGAATCTCAGCTTTGATGGATTTAGTGAAAAGTGTTTTGTCCAGAGTGCCTCTCTTGAATCCATTCTGTAGAAGATATGATGACAGTGTGTCATACCATACTCTGGGGGCTTGGTGAAGACCATAGAGAGCTTTGTCTAGCTTGTACACCCTGTCTGGATACTTGTAGTCTTCAAAACCTGGAGGTTGACACACATACACTTCCTCTTCAATTGTCCCATACAGGAAAGCAGACTTAACATCCATTTGATACACTTTAAATCCTTTGAAACTTGCATATGCTAGAAATAGTCTGATGGCTTCAATTCTTGCTACTGGAGCAAAGACATCATCATAATCTATTCCTTCTTCTTGAGTGTACCCTTGTGCTACTAGTCTTGCTTTGTTCTTGATGACTATCTCTCTCTCATCCTTCTTGTTTCTGAACACCCATCTTGTACCTATTGCTCTCTTACCTTTAGGAAGATCCACCAGAGTCCATACATTCTGAATTTTGAACTGTAAAAGCTCTTCTTGCATAGCTTCAATCCAGGATGAATCTTTTAATGCTTCTGATGCCTTTTTGGGTTCCAATTGAGACATGAAACAGGCATGTTCAAAAGCAGCTAGACTGAATTCAGGAACTGCTTGTTCAGCAGCAGCAGTCTCATTGTGAACCATCTTCCTTGTTTGAACAGGAGTGCTTGGATCACCCAGTATTTGATTGAGAGGGTGATACTTGTGAACTCTTAGTGTGGGCTCTCTCTCTGTTTGAAAGGAAGTTTCAAGGTTGGTATCATCTCCATCAGAACCAGTGAATGGTTCAGTTTCTGAAACAACTTGACTTGAATCTGGGACTGTTTCCTGTTGTGTTGGAGCTGTTCTTTCAGAACTTTGGAGTGGCACTTCAGTGTCTGGATTTGTATCATTCAGGACCCCTGGAGGATCACAAGACAGAAGTGGTAGAGTGGTGAAATCATCCCAACTTGTTGAATCTGCAGCAGTCTGAGACTTTGTGCCAACAACATGAGAAATTGTATTGGCAGCATGAGAATTCGTGTTAGCAGCTTCAACCCTGTATGCATCAGCTTCTGCAGTATACTCAACAAAGCTCAGAGAATTTGTTAGTGAATCTAAATCAAACAACCAATCAGGACCAGTTCCTTTGATATTAGCAGTATTTTCATTAAATTCAACATTGGCACTTTCTTCAATGGTTTTAGACACACTGTTATATACTCTATAGGCTTTGCTTTGAGTTGAGTATCCTACAAAGAATCCTTCTTCAGCTTTACTTTCAAACTTCCCTAAATGAGTCTTAGTGTGAAGGATAGTACATGGGCATCCAAAAGGCTTGAAGAAAGCTATTAGGGGACTTCTGTTATGGAATAACTCATAGGGAGTTTTCCCTTGGGATTGAACTACTTGAACCCTATTTAGAACATAACAGGCTGTATTAACAGCTTCTGCCCAGAAAGTCATTGGCAGATTTGAATCAGCTAGCATTGTTCTAGCAGCCTCAATTAATGTTCTATTCTTTCTTTCAGCTACACCATTTTGCTGTGGTGTTCTTGGAGCACTATATTGTCTAGCAATGCCTTTGGACTCACAGAAACTGTTTAGAATTTGATTTTTAAATTCAGTTCCATTGTCTGATCTTATCACCTTAACTTTGGAATTGGATTGGTTTTCTATCTTAAGGATAAAAGACTTAACTAGCTCAGCAGTTTCATCTTTGGACCTAAGAAAGTAAACCCAAGTAAATCTGGTGAAATCATCAACAATGACTAAACAGTATGCCCTTTTATTCAAACTCAAAACAGATTGGACCAAATAGATCCATATGTAACAACTGAAGAACAGATGAGATTGAATTTACTTCTTTGGCCTTATGAGAAGTTTTGTGTTGCTTGCCTTTAAGACATGCTACACAATGATCATCACAAATGAACTCCTTTTGTGGTAATCCTCTTACCAGATTCTTTTTAACTAAATCATTCATGGACTTGAAGTTCATGTGACACATCCTTCTATGCCAAAGAGCAGACTCATTTGATGATGCTTTGGATATTAAACAGCTTAAAGTATTTGATTTAGTCAAGAGAGCTGTGTCCAGGCAGTAAACATTGTCCTTTCTTGGTGTTCTAAGTATAACAAGATTTTCAGGAATTTTGAAATCCTTTGAAAGAACAATGCACTCAGAATCTGTGAACAGAACAATGTTTTGTTTGTCAAAGATTTGAGAGACACTCAATAAATTGTACTTAAGCTGTTCAACATACAGAACATCATGGAATGTCATGTTGCCTGCATTAACAGTACCTTTACCTGTAACCTTACCTCCTTTTGAGTTGCCTCCAAATGCAACAAAACCTCCATCAAAACCTTTGAAATTTGACAAGCATTCAGAATTGCCTGTCATGTGCCTAGAGCATCCACTGTCCAGATGCCATCTTGTTCTATGAGGAGACCTGTGGTTGCCCTGCACAAATAACAGCTTAGTTAGTAGTGGAGTAAACCCAAACCAAATTGGTTTTGGGTTGGCCTTGTACATTGACATAACTAAAAACTGTTTTTGACTTCTTATATTTGGTGAGATCTACTGATGGAGTCTTTGGAGAGTATTTAGTGATAATATGAGGTATCCAACTATTTTGATCATCTTTTCTTCTGACAGTCTCAGATGATTCACTAGCAGCTCCAGTTTGATGCCCAGCAGCTTGAGCTGTGTTTGTAGTGCTAACAGTTTCAGTTTTTGCACTAACAGCATCAGATTTTGACTTAGCAGTCTGATCTTTTGCATTAGCAGTTTGAGCAACAGATTTGTCCTTGACACACCATATTTGTTTAAAACTTGATTTAGGCTTTGCCAAAACTTGTTTTTGATGTGTGGACTGTTTTTTATTAACTTTTGAGAATCTGTGATCAACTGTTTTCTTTGGAGCTGCTGTGGAAGGTTTCACTTTTGAGTGCTTTGCCTGATTAGGATTTGATTTTGTGTGATGCACAGTCTGTTTTGCAACAGCTGGTTTGTAAAAACAATCCTTGGCTAAGTGATTCTTCCTTCCACAGTGAAAGCATCTTTTGACAGTTTGAATTGGAACACCAGACTTTTCTGTCAATTTCTGGTTCTTGTTTCTCTGGTTTCCTCTTACCTGCTGTTGTTTAGGAAACTTTTGAACACCATGCTTTTGGCATGTGCAGATAGAAACAGTTTTACCTCTTTTAGTTCCTTTTGATGAAGATGCAGTGTTACAGTTAGAATGTACAGAAACTTGTGGAGTAGCATTGCATACACTCATCTTCTCTTTTCCTTTCTTACTGGGAACTTGGACTTCTATGGGTGCACTCTTTGTGTCACAGTCTCTATTTTGACTCTTATCTTCTTTTAATTCAGGACTGTTATCAAGGATAGGATCTACAATAGTCATAGACTCATCTAGTGGTTCATTGACAAGTCTATCAGCAACTTCACTCATTGGATGAATGTACTTGTTATTATATGGAGGTGGAGTAGCTCTGTATCCTATTCCTTCTTTGGGATTGACCTGAGATTTGACTCTATCTTTGAATTGAACTTCCATTAGGTGTTCTAGCTTTTGATTTGCTAACTTGAAGTTACCTAGATCTATGTTAACAGATTCCAGTTTCTCATTAGCCTCTAACACCTTCTGTTCAGTTTCTTCTACCTTTTTATTCAGAGATTCTATTTTCTTATTGAGTTCCTTTTTCTCCCATTCATGATAGTTTCTATCATACCCCATTTGAATCTCATTATCCTTATAATCATTGATCTGTTTTTCCAGATCTTCTATGGCTTGCATATATTCATATCTCCTTTC
The DNA here is from genome assembly GCA_020465985.1 of Centrapalus pauciflorus. Classification (NCBI taxonomy): domain Eukaryota; kingdom Viridiplantae; phylum Streptophyta; class Magnoliopsida; order Asterales; family Asteraceae; genus Centrapalus; species Centrapalus pauciflorus. The sequence continues at coordinate 275,908 of JAANYP010007042.1, read as the reverse complement.
TTCCATCTTAGCTAGAGTTTTGCACATGCTCTCATTATGATCTCTGTACTTTTTAACCATATTTTTGCATGATTGAGAGCAGAGTTTAGAATTTACCTCAGATGGTAGTTCAGTGGAGGAGACATTTGATGTTTCTGCCATAAGTGCTTGATTTTGAAATTCTTCCTCTGTCTGATCACTCCAGTCAAACACATTGTCTTCTTGAGAGACAAGTGCTGTTGATGAGGACACTTGGATGGGCTGTGAAGTCCTTGATGGCTGTTGACCTTGAGATCTACATTCTCTGGCAAAGTGACCAAGCTTATGGCATTTATAGCATTCCACTTATGATTTATCAAAAGATGGTTTGTCTTCTGTCTTGGCTTGAAAGTTGGCCCTACCAGTTCTTTTCAGAAATCTTTTGGCTCTCATGGTCAGCATTGCATGTTGCCACTTTAAATCCATCTCTTCAAGATCATCTGGATGAATTTGTTCCAAGTCTTCAACATTTAGAGCAAATAATCCATCATTGGCAACAAAAGCTTCATAATGAGTTTCAGCAGAATTGCCATCACCACCTGAAAAAGAATCACAGTTATTAGATTTTTCAGAAGACAGAAGAGCAGTGTTGTGATTATAAGAAAAGGATTTCTTTTTAGCATCAATCTCAGTCTCAAACACTCTTAGACTGTTATACAGATCATCCAATTCTATCTCATCAAGAGTGTCTTTTGTTCTCCACTGTGCAGCATAGACTGTCCATTCTTCTCCAAGAGATCTGAGAAACTTTCTGTTGACTTCATCTTGATCCAGATTGACCTTTGCACTTTCCAGTTCACTTATCAGTTTGTTGAACCTGTCAAAGATTTGAGTGAGGTTTTCATTCTTGCCACCAGAAAAGTTTTCATACTGCTGTTTCAAGAGGTCTTTTTGATTTCTCTTGGTACTGGCATTACCAGCAAACCTCTTCTCTAAGGCATTCCAAAGAGAGTGAGCAGTATAAAACTTTTTGAACTGATGTTGATAAGCATTAGGAATGGCTATTTGTAATAGTGTGAGTGCTTTCACTTCATTCATTCTAGCCTTCCTTTCAAGTTCAGTTTTTGGAGGAGTTTTGACTGGTTTTCCCTCAGCATCAAGTTCTAGATCAACTACAGGAGGGAATTCAACAGCTTCCCATATGGCATAATCAATGAATTGAATATGCTGTTGAATCCTGAGTTTCCACATCTCAAACTCAGTGGGCTTGAGCATAGGCACTTTGAGTCCTTGCCCAGATCCACTGCTGCTATTTTCAAATTCCATTGTAAAAGATTAAAAATTTGAAAGAAAGTTTTCGACTTTGAAAAACAAAGAACAACCTGGCTCTGATACCACTTGTCAGGATCTAAAACTGAATAACCAAGATTAACTGATTTGAAATTTATCAGAGTATAAATCAATAATCTTGCTTTGAATCAAAGTTTAATTAAGAAGTTTGCGGAATAACACTTAATTATTTTAACAAAAACTTTCAGAACCAATGAAGCATAAAACATAAGAAGTAATCAAGACTGTTTGTATTGCTGAATTCAATGATTACAATCACCTCTAATCTGTTTGATTAGACGAAGAACACAGACTGTTCTTAGGGTTTTACAACCTTAGAGGCTTAAGAAAACTTAATCAATAAAGCAATTACAGACTCAAAAATACGCAGAAAACTTCTATATACTTCTATGACCTATTCTCTGTATTTATATTGCTTTTTTGGACTTGTTTCCTTGAAGGACTATGACTTCTCTGATAGTAGATATGCTGGAATCTTTGTGTAGATATCTTTCCTGAAAATCAGCACTTTCTGTTTATGAAACTGTTGAGCAGCTTGAATCTCTTGACAGCATGAACTGAGCAGCTTGAGTTGTTTTGCTCTGGCAGCTTGAACTTTTACACTGGCAGCTCGAGTTTCTTCAACTAGCAGCATGAACTTTGTATTTTCATGAAAAATCTACTAACAGTCTGAGAAGTCTAACTAACAGCTTGAATGTACTTAAACTATTTCCCAACAATCTTCATACACATTCTTGGTGAAAAACTTTACTATACTCATCCTTGTATGTCTGAGACTAGTTTTCCTATCATTGGGGATAAAGTGTTTCACACCTCAATTCATGATGATGAACCACCCATTACCACTCCAATGAGCAGGTTACTTGGTATGGATCCTGCACCACTTGCTCCTCAGGTTTCTCCCAATAAAAGAAAACAATCCAAGGAATGAGGTCTTCAAGTGATCCCACAACTACTCCCCCAGCCTTTGTGGTAGGGGAACAGCCTCCCAAGAGAAAGGCCAAAAAGGACAAAGTTTGTGCATAATGTTGAACCCCAAAGGCCTCTATGGACAGAACTGCTTAATGCCACCACCTGAGACCATGGAATAGACTATACCCGTAGTCCCGACCCATTCTCACCACTAGTCTATCCTACCCACTCCTCCTCACCTCATTATACCCCCTCAAAAATAGACAAAAGAGAAAGGTTAAAAATGTCAAATATACACTTGTGTCTTCTGGTCATGGTCTATCTGGATCATCCCAAAAGAATTCAATCTCAAAAAGGGATGCGATCTCAACAGCCAGCTCTTTGAAAGAAGTGTCCATCCTTGAGGAACAAAGGCCAACTCAACCTTCACCACCCTTAGGTCAGCCCCATCCCTTAGGTTCATCCCAAAAGAAACCTGTTGTAGAAAGGAGACCACCACATCCACCATGTCACCCTGTCAACAGGATGATGATGTTGGAAGACAAAGGTTCTCTCTACCTCACATTGAGCCCACACAGTCTCTACTGCACATTTTTCTACACCTATAGGTATTCTTGATAGCTAAGTTACTTAGGAGGTAAGCTTCCATAATAGGCAAGTATACTTAAAAGTATGTCTTTCTTACTCACTAAGTTTTCTTCATGGCTAACTTTACAAAATTTCTCCATACGAAATATATAAGAATTAAGAAAACTAAATTCCAATAACAAACTTAGATGCATTAACACTTGTCCTTAATATTGTTGTTGGACATCATAACTTAAGCCTTTAAACGTTCTAGCCTTATTCTAGTAAGTGGCTTTGTAAGCATATCTGCCAATTGAGCTTCAAATGTGCAATATTTTAACTTTAATTCTTCATTCTTCTCAGCCTCTTGTATGATATGATATTTAACATTGATGTGCTTTGTTCTTCCATGTTGCACGGGATTTTTTGTTATAGCAATAGCAGACTTGTTATCACGGAAGATTATAGTTGGATCTTTTTAACTTAGGTCAAATCATACAATATTTTTCTTACCCAAATAACAAGATTGACAACACCAACAATTGCTATATATTCCGCTTCAACTGTAGATTTTGCGACAACTTTTTGTTTACTTGAATATCAACAAAATGCTTTCAAGCTAAGAGTGAGAACATAGCTGAAAGTACTTTTCATATCATCATTGCTTCCAGCTCACCAAATTATCCTTCAAGCTTCACATATTTGTTTCTTTCGAACTTAATCTCACAATCAAGAGAACGTTTCAAGTGTCTGAGGACTCTCTTTGTAGCTCCATATAAGAACCAGGCGGTTCTTTCATAAATCAAGATAGAAAACTAGTTGACTATGCTAAGACTGTTATTTTGGAAAATCTTGCTTCAATATTTCATTGAGCAAAGTAATGTTAAATAAACATTTAGGTGGGCCATTGGGCCAAACTAACAAATACAAATAAAGGTCCACTAATAGTCCCCCGCAGTTTGAGGGGGAGGAGAACAGACATTTAAACTGGAGGGGAAATCGGCAAAGAGATGAAACGGAAATCCTTTGGTGAAGATGTCAGCATATTGAAACTTAGAGGGGAGATGGAGAACACGAACTTCGCCTTTGGTAACCTTATCCCGAATAAAGTCAATGTCGATCTCGATATGCTTGGTACGTTGGTGGTGAACCGGGTTTGCTGAGAGGTACACAGCGCTAACGTTATCACAGTAGACTAGAGATGCAGAAGAAAGTGGAAGACATAGTTCGCAAACGAGATTACGGATCCCTGCCGTCTCAGCAACTACATTAGCGACGCCACGATATTCAGCTTCTGCACTAGAGCGAGAGGTGGTCTGTTGTCGTTTGGAAGACCACGAGATAATGTTGTTGCCAAGAAAAACACAATAACCGGATGTGGATCTTCGAGTTGCAGGGCAGCCAGCCCAATCGGCATCAGTGTAAGCAGTGAGCTGAGATGAAGAGGAACGAAATAGTTGAAGACCCAAATCTGCGGTACCGCGTATGTATCAAAGAACGCCCTTCATGGCATTAAGGTGAGGCTCTCGAGGGTCATGCATATGAAGGCACAGCTGTTGAACGGCGTATGCAATATCTGGTCGAGTAAATGTGAGATACTGAAGTGCTCCGGCCAGGCTCCGATATAGTTCTGGATCGGATACGGGAGGACCATCCGGTCCAAGTTTCTTATCAAGATCGACCGGTGTGCGACTGGGGTTGCAATTAACCATTATAGCGCGTTCCAAAATTGCCATAACATAAGTCGACTGAGAGAGAAACAACCCATATGGGTTGCGAGTTGCAGAAATACCCAAGAAGTAGTTAAGGGATCCGAGATTAGTCATAGAATACTCACGATGTAAGAGACCCATAATGCGATGAAGAAGAGTCGTCGAGGATGCCGTGAGAATAATGTCATCAACATATAGAAGCAGGTATGCCGTATCCGAACCTCGATGAAAAATAAAGAGAGAGGCGTCAGATTTGCTGTGACTAAAACCAACCCTGGTGGCGAACGATGTAAATCTTTGGAACTAGGTGCCTCGCGCCTGTTTAAGACCATAGAGGGACTTCTGCAGAAGGCAGACATAGTCAGGGTGGGTCAGATCATGGAACCCTGGTGGTTGATGCAAGTAAACCGTCTCCGCCAACAGGCCGTTAAGAAATGCATTCTTAACATTAAGTTGGTGTATGGGCCAATCTCGAGATAAGGCGAGGCTAAGCACAGTGCAAATTGTTGCTGGTTTGACAACGGGCTAAATCTATTATGGCAGTCTACACCCTGTAATTGGTTTTTGCCATTTTACAACAAGCCTGGCCTTGTAGCGACTAAGAGAGCCATCAGAATTAATTTTGTGGCGAAATAACCACATGAACCGAACAACATTCACATTTTTAGGTCGCGTGACAAGTTTCCATGTGCCACTTTGTAACATCCTCGGATTTAATTTATTGTAATTGGGATAATTTGATGAATTTTTGTACAATTAAGTTGAATTATGAGAAATGATTATGTATCTGGATATTTAAAAGTTGGTTGCTATTTTAAGGAAATTAAGAGGTTCGAGAATTTTGATTTATTATTATGAAGTAAGATGATTCAAAAATAATAGAAATGATAAAAATTAAGATTAAATGAGTACTTAATGGAACCAGATAAGTTGAGGGGCTAAAAGTGTCACTACCTGAAACCTTGGAATAAAAGACTCTTTGAGTCTTTCATTCTCATATCATTTCAAAATCACCAAAAAGCTCTCAATCACTCTCTCTCTAAAAATTCTGCTGGAATTCGAATTTGTGGAATCAAATTCGTGGATTACATCTGAATATTAACAAGAATCGATTGGATTTAAGGTGAGAAATCTGTTTTTTAAGTTAAGGTTGTATTTTGGAGAGAAAAGAGGCAAATTCAGATTTATTTATCATCTGAAATGTTGATGCATGTATGTTTAATCAGTGGGAAATCAGTTCTGGAACATCTCTGAAGGATTAGAAACAAGAATCAACCTTTGAATCGTCCTAAACAGTAAGAAATCTGAGATTTTGTGAGGTTTTTGTGTTCATGAGGTTTTTCCTCATTTTTGGTTCAATTTGGACAAATTTTGATGTTATTGATGTGGAAAATGGATCAAAAACACTCAATATATTGTAATATATCAAATGTATGGAGTGCATGTTGCTATAAATTAGTTTTGGAAATTTTTGAGTAAAATCCGTAAGTTGCGACCTGCATTTCTGCAAGTGAACTCGGCGAGTTCTTTGGGGAACTCGGCGAGTTCCCAAGAACACTTAAATAAATCTTCAAAAATTCATAAGTGTTGGATCCGAATTCGGTTGGGATCCGAATTCGAATGAGACCCGAACTTAGATGGAACCGAACTCGGATGGGTAAAGTAATTCAGTTGGGTCCGAAATCCGGCCAAGGATCCGAAATTCGGACATGAACTCGGCGAGTTCTATGGAGAACTCGGCGAGTTATATGCTGTACATGTGTAATTCGGATGGGTTATTAAGGACCCGAAATTATGGTTAATTAATTACACTTTTGGGATATTTTTTGTATTATATTAAGGCATGTAATGAAGGGTTATTTGAGAATAATAGCACCCCAAATGATGGTTTATAACGTGAGTTTCGGATGAAGGTTTCGATTGTTGTAACACTTTTTATTGTACAAATTGATGCTCAAACACGTATGTGATATGTATTCCTTATGGAAATGGAACAGGTCCCTTGTGGTGTTGTTTAACCCACAGTGGGGTACTTTGTGGATCCGGTTGAAAGCCCGAGGAGAAATAAGATAACTTGAAGTTAACTAACGCACCCACTGTGAGTACCTTTGATTTTAACATGTCTGCATCTGCTTTACGTTTGCATTTCCTGCCGAGGCATGTTGTTTCACTTTCGTTTGGCACTCTACTAACTTGCGTATATGTTGATGCACATTCATTCTTGTTGCATGTCCGTTCATTTGTTGTGCATCCTATCGATGAGCCTGCGGGTCGCATCTGTACTCTGATGTTACTGTGCTATATGACCAAGAGTTTGACACCTCTGTGGTCAGGATAGACAGTAAGTCATCCCCGATGTTATGTCTGCCTCAGATGGTTGGTTTTCCTTATGCCGAGTGTCAGCTCGAAGGAGCTGCGGCTCGGGTTTGCGTACTTTGAGTACGTGTGGAGTATACGGTATGTGTTACCGCGGTTACTCTGGGTGGCATCATAAGGATTTGCAGAATGTGTAAAGTCATTTGGTATTCACTAAGCAATTCGCTTACCCTTCAGTTGTTGCATTTTACAGGAAAAGGGAAATCTGCTGCGGGACCATCTAGCTAGGTCGTCTATTGAAGTATTTGAAGATTTCTACTACTCACATCGGTAATTGAATATTGGGGTTAATGTTGTAATATAATCGGGATGTTGTAATAACTTTGAGTGTTTGACTCTGTTGTAATTCTATTTTATTATATACTTTTATGCTTCCGTACTTTTAAGTTATCAGATCATTATGTAATTTGTATGTTGGTGATTAATCCTGAGTGTATTGTAAATGGTGGTTATTGTGGCAAGGGTGTCACACGAGATGGTATCAGAGCAGTAGTTTGAGATTCAAGTGTCCGTAAGGTCTTGGTCTCAAACATTAAGTGATGATATGTAGTGATTTTAAGTATTGATCTGAACTAAGATAGGTTACGATCTAGTAATCGTAGGAGATTGACAATCATACGGGACAATCGGGTGGTGTCTTTAAATTAACGACATGTTACTAAACAAATTATATGTTTTATATATTTCAGAACATGTCTGGAGGAGGAATGACACCCGAAGAAACGAGAGAAATGATGCTAGCCATGATGGCTGAGCAAAATCGGATGATTCAAGATCAGTTTCGGGCTCGAGATGAGGCCGAAGCTAAGCGAAGAGAAGATAAGAGGAAGAATAAGGAAAGAGAGGGAAACAATGACGAACAAGATGACAATACTGGGTCATCTAACAAGCCCAGAGGTTGTCGGTTGAAAGACTTTAAAGGAAATGGAGCAGTCGAGTTTAATGGACTGGGTGATGCTGTTGCCGCTCTGGAATGGATAACAGCCACAGAACGGACATTCCGAATCAGCGATTGTGCTGAGAAGGATATGGTCCGGTTCGCTACTGCAATGTTCACCAAAGACGAGGTTATGTGGTGGAATTCCATGGTTAACGCCTTAACCTTGGAGAAAGTATCTGTTATGACATGGGCTGAGTTCCCTGAAGTCTTTACTCAGTAATACTGCCCCGCCGATGAGCGCCGAAGACTAGAGGCTAAGTTCATGACACTGATTCAGGGGACTAAGTCTGTGTCCCAGTATGCGGTAGAGTTCACGAGGCTAAGTTTGTTCGCGGCTCATCAGGTTGATACAGAGGAAAGAAAAGTGACCAGGTTTGAGGCTGGTCAATATCTGGAAATCCGAAGGGTGATGAGCAACGCACGCTACCCCACGTTTGCTGGTCTACTGGAAGCCGCCTGAAATGTGGAACAGATTCTGAGTATGTCTGGATATGTGATGGGGTCTGCTGCTGCTTCAACTAATCCAACTCAACCTTCACCACCAAAGCGTCAACGTGAAGGAGGATACTCTGGTTCTTCACGATCATCACAGTATTCACCGCAACAATCTTATCACCGACAGTCTGGTTCTTCTGGTCGTGCTCGTGCTTACTCTATCAACACCGAGCCGCAGTATTGTAATAAGTGTCATCTGGAACACTTCGGCAAGTGCACTAATGGATGCGCTTGCTTTTGCTGTGGAGAGTTGGGCCATTACAAGCATGAATGTCCACGAAGAGCCGATGCTTGCCATAAGTGTGGTGTTTGGGGACACTATAGTAGAAACTGTAGAAAGAACGCTCCAGCAGCTGCTGCTCCATCTTCAACCTGATCATCTGGAGGATCAAGTGGTGGTTCAGTCAACCGCCGGAACCAGCCACAAAGGGCACGGGCTCGTGCTTTTCAGATTACGACGGAGGAAGCTAGGGAAAACCTGGAGGTGGTTACGGGTACGTTTATTGTAAACTCCTTACCTGCAAGAGTATTATTTGATTCTGGTGCCAACCGCTCTTTTGTCTCTACTGTTTTTGCACAACGACTTGCCATGCGACTGTCTAAGTTATCTGCCATACTTGACATAGAAACTGCTAGTAACACTCTAGTCAAAGTAGATCACGTATACCGTAACTGCACGTTAGTGATTGAAGATGTAGTCTTCAATTTGGATCTGATTCCGATCAAGTTTAGTGAATTTGACGTGATTGTCGGGATGGATTGGTTGATTGAGAATGAAGCCCACATAGTTTGTAAGAAGTGGATGATAAAGATAACTACTCCGGAGGGGTGTGAGATTTGTATTTACGGGGATTAGAGAAGCGGGGATCTGTGTTTGTCAACCATTGCAAAAGCCCGAAAGCTTGTTGCAAAGGGGTGTGACGCCTACCTGGTATATTCTATTGATGTCAAGGCTGAGAAGAAGACTGTGGCCGACGCGCCTGTTGTATCACAATTCCCGGATGTGTTTCCGGAAGACTTGTCTGGCGTGCCGCCTGAGAGACAAGTGGAATTCCGAATTGATCTGATCCCTGGAGCTGCACCAGTAGCTCGCTCTCCGTATCGCCTTGCTCCTACTGAGATGCAAGAAATGATGAAACAACTCCAGGAGTTGTTGGATAAGGGCTTCATTCGACCGAAATCATCGCCGTGGGGAGCTCCGGTATTATTTGTTAAGAAGAAAGATGGCACGATGAGGATGTGCATCGACTACCGGGAGCTGAAAAAGTTGACAATTAAGAACAAGTATCCGTTGCCGAGGATAGATGACTTGTTTGATCAGCTACATGGGGCAAGTGTATTTTCTAAGATTGATTTAAGGTCGGGATATCACCAACTGAAGGTACGAGAAGATGATGTGCCTAAAACAGCATTCAGAACTCGGTATGGGCATTACGAATTCTTGGTTATGCCTTTCGGGTTAACCAATGCCCCGACTGTCTTTATGGATCTGATGAACCGAGTTTTCAGACCGATGTTAGATATCGGTAATAGTGTTTATTGATGATATTTTGGTGTATTCCAAGTCTGAACGGAGCATGCTGTTCATCTAGCAGAGTTATTGGAGCTGTTAAGAAAATAGAAGTTGTATGTCAAATTCTCAAAGTGTGAGTTTTGGTTGCAACAGATCCAATTTCTTGGACATGTGATTTCGGGAGCTGGGATTTTAGTTGATCCAGCTAAAGTTGAAGCCATAAAGAATTGGGAGCTGCCTCGTTCAGTTACAGAAGTCAGAAGTTTTCTGGGGTTGGCGGGCTATTATAGGAGATTTATAAAGGATTTTTCTAAGATTGCAGTTTCTTTGACTGCATTAACAAAGAAGAATGCACCTTTTGTTTGGGAAACCGTGCAACAAGAGGCATTCGATATCTTGAAGAAGATGCTAAGTGAAGCGCCGATACTTGCTCTATCGGAGGGCAATGATGATTTTGTGGTTTACACGGACGCATCAAGATTGGGGTTGGGCGCTGTACTGATGCAGCGTGGAATGGTGATTGCGTATGCTTCGAGACAGTTAAAGCAGCACGAAAAGGATTATACGACTCATGACTTGGAGTTGACTACAGTTACTTTTGCATTGAAATTGTGGAGATACTATCTCTATGGAACTAAGTGTCAGTTATACACGGATCATAAGAGTCTGAAGTACATTTTCAGCCAGAAAGAACTTAACATGAGGCAGAGACGTTCGATGGAATTAATAAAGAATTACGACTGTGAGATCCTTTATCATCCTGGAAAGGCTAATGTAGTAGCCTATGCTTTAAGCCGTAAAGCATATTCTAAGGATTGCTTCTACGTGATGACGTCTACTATGTTAACTTCCACGATAATTGACGATGTTAGAGCCGCTCAAGTGGAAGCTTTGAAGGAAGAGAATGTTGGTGCTGAGGATATTCGAGTACAGAAAAATGTTATGGAAACTAGTGAATCGGGTTTGAAAGGAATTTACGGAAGGATATGGGTGCCGAAGTATGGTGGTATGAGAAATGTGATCATCGAAGAAGCACAGCAATCGAAATTTTCTAGTACATCCCGGGAGCACAAAGATGTACAATGAGCTGAAAGCAGACTTTTGGTGGCCCGGATTGAAGAAGGACATTGGTCAGTATGTGGAGAGATGTAGGACTTGCCGGCTTGTGAAAGCCGAACATCAGCAACCATATGGCAGCCTACAACCGCTTCCCATTCCGGAATGGAAGTGGGAACATATAACAATGGATTTTGTTACGAAGTTGCCGAAAACTAGGCGTCAACACGATGCAATTTGGGTAATAGTTGATAGGTTGACTAAGTCGGCACACTTTATACCAATTCGGGAAAGTTATTCGTTGGAAAAGTTGGCTCACATTTACATGGACGAGATCGTTGCTAGACATGGGGTACCTAAGTCTATTGTATCGGATGGGGATAGCCGATTTACTTCCAACTTTTGGTCGGCTTTGCAAGAGGGATTGGGTACGAGGATTGCAATAAGTACAGCTTACCGTCCACAAACTGATGGCCAAAGTGAAAGGACCATCCTTACCTTAGAAGATATGATGAGATCATGTGTATTGGATCTCGGTGGCAATTGGGATGACCATTTGCCATTGATAGAATTCTCGTATAATAACAGTTACCATGCGACAATAAAGAAGGCACCGTTTGAGGCTTTATATGGGAGAAGGTGCAGGACTCCTACTTGTTGGAGAGAAACTGGAGAAACGCCGATTGCTGGGCCGGCGTTGTTACAAGAGACAAATGAGAAGATACAGTTGGTGCGACTGAACATGAAGGCGGCCCAGGATCGCCAGAAAAGTTATCACGATAGAAGGCACAAACCAATCAACTTTGAGGTAAATGATTGGGTATATCTGAAAGTGTCACCTATGAGAGGTGTTACACGATTTGTGAAAAGAGGAAAGTTGGCTCCGAGATTCGTCGGACCATTCAGGATTATAGAGAAGGTAGGAAATCAGTCGTATCGTTAGGAGTTTCCGGAAGAAATGTCAGGCATACATCCAGTATTCCATGTAGGAAATCTTAGGAAGTCATTCACTACCGGAAATGAGGATTGGGCTGATCACACCGAGTTGCAAATCGATGAAAGGCTCCGGTATATTGAAGAGTCGGAGTGTGTTTTACATACTAAAGTGAAGATGTTAAGGAGCAAAGAGATAGAGATAGTGCTTGTACGGTGGAAGCATCATAAGGGAGCGAATCATACCTGGGAAACTAAGTCTGAAATGATGAAGAAGTATCCGCAACATTTTGGATCCAGTTAACTTCGAGGAAGAAGTTTGAGCGCGGTGGAGCCCATGCTGTAACATCCTCGGATTTAATTTATTGTAATTGAGATAATTTGATGAATTTTTGTACAGTTAAGTTGAATTATGAGAAATGATTATGTATCTGGATATTTAAAAGTTGGTTGCTATTTTAAGAAATTAAGAGGTTCGAGAATTTTGATTTATTATTATGAAGTAAGATGATTCATAAATGTTAGAAATGATAAAAATTAAGATTAAATCAGTACTTAATGGAACCAGATAAGTTGAGGGGCTAAAAGTGCCAATACCCGAAACCTTGGAATAAAAGACTCTTTGAGTCTTTCATTTTCATATCATTTCAAAATCACCAAAAAGCTCTCAATCACACTCTCTCTAAAAATTCTCCAAAATTCATGGATTACATCTGAATATTAACAAGAATCGATTGGATTTAAGGTGAGAAATCTGTTTTTTAAGTTAAGGTTGTATTTTGGAGAAAAAAGAGGTAAATTCGGATTTATTTATCAGCTGAAATGTTGATGCATGTATGTTTAATCAGTGGGAAATCATTTCTGGAACATCTCTGAAGGATTAGAAACAAGAATCAACCTTTGAATCGTCCTAAACGGTAAGAAATCTGAGATTTTGTGAGGTTTTTGTGTTCATGAGGGTTTTCCTCATTGTTGGTTCAATTTGGACAAATTTTGATGTTATTGATGTGGAAAATGGATCAAAAACACTCAATATATTGTAATATATCAAATGTATGGATTGCATGTTGCTATAAATTAGTTTTGGAAATTTTTGAGTAAAATCCGTAAGTTGCGACCTGCATTTCTGCAAGTGAACTCGGCGAGTTCTTTGGGGAACTCGGCGAGTTCCCAAGAACACTTGAATAGGTCTTCAAAAATTCATAAGTGTCGGATCCGAATTCGGTTGGGACCCGAATTCGGATGAGACCCGAACTTAGATGGAACCGAACTCGGATGGGTAAAGTAATTCAGTTGGGTCTGAAATCCGGCCGATGATCCGAAATTCGGACATGAACTCGACGAGTTATATGCTGTACATGTGTAATTAGGATGGGTTATTAAGGACCCGAAATTATGGTTAATTAATTACACTTTTGGGATATTTTTGTATTATATTAAGGCATGTAATGAAGGGTTATTTGAGAATAATAGCACCCCAAATGATGATTTATAATGTGAGCTTCGGATGAAGGTTCCGATTGTTGTAACACTTTTTATTGTACAAATTGATGCTCAAACACGTATGTGATATGTATTCCTTATGGAAATGAAACAGGTCCCTTGTGGTGTTGTTTAACCCACAGTGGGGTACTTTGTGGATCCGGTTGAAAGCCCGGGGAGAAATAAGATAACTTGAAGTTAACTAACGCACCCACTGTGAGTACCTTTTATTTTAACATGTCTGCATCTGCTTTATGCTTGCATTGCCTGCTGAGGCATGTTGTTTCACTTTCGTTTGGCACTCTACTAACTTGCGTATATGTTGATGCACATTCATTCTTGTTGCACGTCCGTTCATTTGTTGTGCATCCTATCGATGGACCTGCGGGTCGCATCTGTACTCTGATGTTACTGTGCTATATGACCAAGAGTTTGACACCTCTGTGGTCAGGATAGACAGTAAGTCATCCCCGATGTTATGTCTGCCTCAGATGGTTGGTTTTCCTTATGCTGAGTGTCAGCTCGAAGGAGATGCGGTTCGGGTTTGCGTACTTTGAGTACGTGTGGAGTATACGGTATGTGTTACCGCGGTTACTCTGGGTGGCATCATAAGGATTTGCAGAATGTGTAAAATCATTTGGTATTCACTAAGCAATCCGCTTACCCTTCAGTTGTTGCATTTTACAGGAAAAGGGTGTATTGTATGTTGGTGATTAATCCTGGGTGTATTGTAAATGGTGGTTATTGTGGCAAGGGTGTCACACATTTTTAATTAAAGCATGAAATTCGTCTTGCATAGCATTTTTCCAATTATCATCACAAAGAGCTTTAAGATGAGAGGTGGGGAGAGGAGATAACCTATGGTCACGATTTTGTCCAAACTGCCTAGCCACATTTTTTGTTATTGACGTGACTAAAGGGTCATGTATGATCTTATATTATTATGATAGCCACAGTTTATCTCAATAACTGTGACCATTGCAAATCACATTCAAACCTTAAGCCACGGTTTAACATAAGGATCGTGACTAAGACTTGTCACGGTTGCCACATTGTTACCAAATGTCATCGTTTGTCACAGTTATTTGTTTGATGTCTATAATAATCTTGTGATGGTTATTAACTGTGATGATAAATATGTATATGGTCACGGAAATCTCTTTCGGTGACCAAAGGGACACCCTGAAGTCTAATTGTATGAGTCTAAATTATATGGTGGAATTAGTCACATGAATAAACTGTGACAGAAGGCTAACTTATATGGTCACGAAATCGCTTTGTGTGACCAAAGGGTGGAGTTCATTAGCCACGTATGGTAAAAGAAAAAACATTGTCACTATAAGTGTTTAATGGTCATGATTGAGTTCATTAAGTGTGTCCAAAAGTAAACAATTGTGATGAAATAAGAAAATTATTGTGACTATAAGTATTTTATAATCACGGTTTAGTTTCTTATGTGTGTGTAAACGTATTTTATATTCATGATGAAAGAGAAAAATGTGACTAAGTATTTTTTTTGTCACAATTTAATTTCTTTTATGTATATAAAAGTAATTAATGATCACGGTTTAAGAAAAAAAACATAGCACCATAATTATGTTTCGGTCACAGTTTAAGACACACAAGCATGTGACTATTAATATTTAAAGGTGACAGACTAAGTTTTTATGTGTGTCTAAATGTAAACAATAGTAATAGTAAAATGAAAAAGATATGATTATAAGTACATTCAAGTCACGATTTAATTTGTTTTGTGACTAAAAGCTATCAATCTCACATTAAAAAAAATCAATATAAGGGGTCTTTTTGTCACGGATTAAGCAAATTTGTGACTATTAATATTTAAAGGTGACGGTTTATTGTTTTTATGTAACTAAAAATAAACAATAGTCATGACAAAAAAATGTGGTGACTATATTTTTCTAATGATCATGGTTTAGTTTATTTCTTATTAGTGTGTAAAAGTAATAGTTTTCATGATAAAAGAAAAAAACAGTGACTATAAGTACTCTATGGTCACACGGAGAATTGGTTTGTGTGACTAAAAGTAATTCGTGGTCATGGTTTAAGTGAAAAAAATGTCTCTATAAGTATTTTATCGTCACAGTTTAATATATTATTGTGTCTGAAACTAAACATTAACCTTGCTAAAAGAACAAAAATATATTTATAAGTATTTTATGGTCACAATTTATTTTGTTTTGTGTGGTTAAAGGTTATCAATTGTCATAGTTAAAAAAAAACTTGTTAACATGAGTATTTTGTGGTCATGGTTAATTGTGTTATGTGTGTCAAAAACTAAACATTAACCATGATAAAAGAAAAAATATCGTGACTACAAGTAGTTTATGGTCACGATTTATATTTTTTATCAGTTGCTAAATGTTATTAATTGTCATAATAAAAGCAGCAAAATGTGGCTATAACTACTTTATGGTCACGATTTAGTTAGTTTTGTGTGGTTAAAGGTTATTAATTGTCACAGTTTAAGAAAAAACTTATCACTATTAGTATTTTTGTGGTCATGGTTAAAAGTCTTATATGTGTCTAAAAGTAAACATTAATTATGATTAAAGAAAACAACCATGACTACAAGAAGTTTATGGTCATGTCTTATTTTATTTTATGTAACTAAAAGTAATTAATTGTCATAATAAAAGAGACAAAGTGTAGCTATAAGTTTTTTATGGTCATAATTTAGTTTGTTTTGTATGGTTACAATTATCAATTGTCACAGTTTAAAAAACAACGTGTCAGTATAAATATTTTATGGTAATGATTAAATGTCTTATATGTGCCAAAAACTAAATATTAATCACGATAAAAGAAGACAAACCATGACTACATGTAGTTTATGGTTACGTCTTATTTTAATATATGTGGCTAAAAGTAATTAATTGTATTAATTAAGGGAAAAGAATGTGAGTATATGTATTTTATGGTCATACTTTATTTTATTTTGTATGACTAAAAGGAATCAACGATCACCGTTTACGAAACAACATGATACTATAAATATTTTACGGTCACTATTATAAATGTTATGTTTGTCTAAAAGTAAACAACAATAACGATAAAAGAAAACACATGTGGCTGTAAGTAACTTATTGTCACGGTTTAATTTTTTACACGTGTCTAAAAGGAACAATAGTGATTTTAAAAGAAATATAATGTGACAACAAGTATTTGATGGTCACCAAAGGGCCTTTGGCCTGGCGGTAAGAGGGTGGAGATACAAGTGAGAGGTCACAGGTTCGACTCCCGTCGAAGACAAGTTGATATTTAGGTGTTGAAAGTAAGTCTTGTGGTAAATGAGTAGTTTAGGAGTAGGAGTGGGAGTAGGATAGTTTGCCGTTAAAAAAAGTATTTAATGGTCACAGATTGTATTGTTCCATGTGTCTAAAAGTTACCAATTGCCACGATTAGGAATGAATAAGTAACTATAAATACTTTATGGTCACGGTATTGTTTATTATATGTGTCTAAAAGTAAGCAATTGTCATGAATATACGAATTATTATGTGACTAAAATAATGGTATGGTCACGGTGTAATTATTTTTGTGTGTCAAAATGTATCAATTGTCACGGTTTAATACTTTATGTATGTCCAATTGCAACCAATCGTCACATTTTAATAAATTATGTGTGTCTAAGTGTACCCTACGGTCACGGTTTGTTTATGCATGTCTAAATGTACCAATGGTCACACCACTTAATAGTTTATGTGCGTTAAAATATTACCAATTGTCACGGTTTCATTGATGTGGTGTGTTTAAATGTTTCAAATAGTTACAATTTAACTGATTATGTGTGTATAAATCTATCCAATGGTCACGATTAAATATTTGTGCGTCTTTAAATATACCAGGTGGCCACGGTTTATTTGTTTATACGTGTCTGTAAGAATGTTAACGCCACTGATTAATTGTTTATGTGTGTCTGAATGTATCCAACTGTCATGGTGTTAAAATAAATTGTGACTAAAAGTATTTTATGGTCACGGTTACTAAAAAATGTAGACCACAACTATATAGAAATTGTTACCATATAGCCACGGTTTTATGCTATGACCACGGTTTTACATGTGATTTAGTCACGAATATTAAATGTAGCCATAAGGTACCAAAAGTGATGCGACCTTTGGTCACGATTTGAATGAAAAATAAAACGGTGGCCAAAGGTCTATGGCCACGGTTTTTTAACGTGACGGAAGACATATTTTGTACTAGTGGTACTAGTGATATGGGAGACATGAAGATTGAGACGAGTGATGGGTTTGGTTATACCGGATCGGGAGCGGGTGACCATTGGGTGAGACGGATTTTGCGATGGAGATGGAGGTTGGGGAATGTGGACCTCGGCAGAAGTAGATGATCCGGTAGGATTTGTGGAGGGAATTAATGGCAAGGCGACGACGGTAGGGGGTTGAGTGGTCTCGGTGGGAGAGGAGGAGTCGAGAGGTTGGATGGTGGACTGGTTTGGTGCATCGAGAGATGGTGAGGGTGAGGATGTGATGTTTTGAGAAGAGGAGGTAAGAATGGAGCGAGCGATAGGTGAAATATCCGAGGACGAATCTAGAAATGTATTGTCCGAAGAAGAAGAGGGAGGTGTTTGGTAAGGAAAGGAAGATTCGTCAAAAGTGACGTGTCGGGAAATTATTATTTTGTGGGTTTTGGTATCAAGGCACCGGAAACCGCGATGATTCGTAGGGTAACCGAGAAAGATACATGGGGTGGATCGATGTTGGAGTTTATGAGTAGGATTGGTGTACGGATAGCAAAGGCAACTGAAGACACGTAGATGAGAGTAGGTGGGTGTTTTATTGAAGACTTTGGTGTATGGAAGTTGATCGGAGATAGCCGTGGAGGGAAGAATGTTGAGAAGGTGGACCGCCATAAATAATGCTTCGGTCCAAAAGGATGGGGGGAAGTGAGCATGAAAAAGGAGTGTTCGAATATGATTATTGATAGTGCAAATCATGCTCTCGGATTTTCCATTTTGTTGAGACGTTTGGGGCCAAGAGAAACGAAACTGAATACCCGTGTTGTTAAAGAGGGTATGTTGGGAGATGTTGTCAAATTCACCACCGTGGTCACATTGGAATGCTTTTATTTCTTTGTTGAATTGAGTATTAACATAGGCGCGAAATTGTAAAATTTTTGCAAAAGCATCGGATTTATGTTTGAGCGGATAAACCCATAAAAAATGAGAATAGTGATCAAGAAATAAGACATATTTAAAACCACCAACACTTACAACCGGAGAGGTCCACAAATCAGAATGAATAACATCAAAAGAACTAGAAACTAAAGTACGAGAGCTATGAAAAGGAAGTTTTGCGTGTTTGCCAAGTTGACAAGCATGGCACAAACCCGAAGGTTTTATGTTATTACTTTTAACGAAATTACGAGAAGCTAAAAAACGTAACACGTCATCGCCAAGGTGGCCAAGGCGTTGGTGCCACGTGGACTGGGTAGAAGAGAGAAGGGCGACCGGAGCGTTGGTTGAGAGTGGATATAGGTCTCCAGAGCTATCACAGCGGAGGAGCACCTTGCGGGTCGGGTGATCTGTGACACCCTTGCCACAACAACCACCATTTACAAAACACCCAGGATAAATCATCAAACACAATTACAATAATGATCTGATAACCTAGTTTAAGTGCGAAAGCATATAAATAAAGTAACGCAACAGTGTCAAACACCCTACGTTGCTACACGGTACCAAATCTAAGTCTACATACTCATAAATTTATTTCAATCATCCTAAACATATCATAACAATAATCACATAAACCAAATACCGAGGGAGTAGCAAATATCTTCAATTACTTCAACGGACGACTTAGCTAGAAGGTCCAGCAGCAGTTTTCCCCTTTTTCCTGTAAAAAAAACGTCAACAACTGAGGGGTAAGCGAATGGTTAGTGAATGCCAATGATTTTACACATTCCACAAATCCTTATGATGCCCCCAGAAGTAACACCGGTAACGCATACCGTATACTTCCACACGTACACATAGTACGCAAACCCGAGCCGCAACTCCTTCGAGATGACGCTCGGCATAAGAAAAACAATCCATCTGAGGCAAACGTACGATCGGGGATGACCTACTGCCTATCCTGACCACAGAGGTGTCAACTCTTGGTCATATAGCACAGTAACATCGGAGTACAGATGCGACCCTCAGGTCCATCAATAAGATGCACAACAAAGAAACGGACATGCAACAAGTATGAATGTGCATCAATATATACGCAAGTTAGTAGAGTGTCAAACGAAAGTGAAACAACATGCCTCAGCAGGCGAAGCAAACATAAAGCAGATGCAGACATGTTAAAATCAGAGGTACTCACAGTGGGTGCGTTAATAATCCTCAAGTTAATTTTTATTTCTCCTCGGGCTTTCAACCGGATCACAAAGTACCCCACTGTGGGTTAAACAACACCACAAGGGACCTGTTAAGTCAGTTGCAACAATACCTCATGTCAATAATTGTTTTATTCCATAAAACCAAGTTTTGTAAGTTTTGCAATATTTTCCCCCATTTCAGGTCCATGTCTAAATTCGACCCATAACTAAGTTTGAACCCATCTCAAGTTCACACCTTATCCTTTGAATAACTCTTGTTATTTTATGTGTTGATTATGGGTTTCATTCAAAATATTCGAGTTTAGAGAGTGGGTTTTTTCAATTTTTAGGCATTAAACTCGAATTTAAGGGGTTAAACTCGAATTTCCTTCGAATTTGAGGACAAACTCGAACCCTTAGGGGTTAAATTCGAATATCATTCGAATTTAGGTGATTAAATTCGAATTCCATGTGTTAAATTCGAATATATACTCGAATTTAGTACAAAAATCGACTTTGTTCTTGCATTTCGACTACGTTCTTGGTATTTTCGAGTTTGTTCATATCTATAACTTAAATCCTTCATTTCTAAGTCTAAAATCATGAATATGTTAAGTATCAAACCTAGATTCGATTATATTATGCATACTCGATCATATTCTAGCTAAAACTCAAGCAAAATCAGCTTTATTCACGCAATAAACGATAAACTCGAATTTATGCTTTCAAAAACCGAAATAATAAACTTAAAAAGGGTCGATTCTTACCTCAATTCGTACGAAATCAATAATCCAACCGTAGCTTGTTGAAGTACTCCTCGAGATCTTTCCGATGACGTATAAATCTCGATAATCGGCCGGTCGGTTTGTGAGATAATCTAGAGAGAAGTAGAGAGCGTTTTCTAGAGAGAGAAAGTAGAGAGAGAGAGTGTGTGTGTGAAAATGAAAATGACTAGCTTTTTAGCCTTTTTATTCAACTTTCATCATTTATGCACATTTCACCCCTCAACTTAACCGGTTCCATAAAATACTGATTTATTCTTAGTTTTATCATTATCAACTTTTATAATCTTAATACTCCATAATAATAATTCCAAGTTTTATATTTTCTTAAAATAACAACAACTTTCTAAATATCCCAAATACATAATAATTGCTCATAATTCAACTTAATTATAAATTATTCGTCTAAATAATTCTTAAATTTCAGTAATTGAATTCGAGGATGTTACATGATCCTTCACACGAAAACCAGATTTGTCAAACTCAACTGTACAATTATTATCGCGAGTGAAACTACGAACAGACACAAGATTTTTTATAATATTAGGAGCAACAAGGACGTTTTTTAAGTGGAGAGGACGTGATGATGTTGGAAATATGCTATGCCCAGAATTAGTAACGGGAAAGGAATTTCCGTCACCAACAATTATAGACGAATGTAATGCATTATTAAAAATAGTAGATAGGTTACCTGTGTCCGCAGTGAGATGTGAGGTAGCCCCGGTGTCCATGTACCATCCAGCATCAAGGCCCGCATTTGGTTGTTGGAGAGTCATGGTGCTAAAGGCTTGGGGAAGAGTGGTTAATTGAGGAGTGTATGGGTGGGGAACATATCTCCAGAAGCCTTGTTGAGGTGGTGGTGGAATGGTGTTGGTTTGTTTTGTAGGGTGTGGGCCTAGAATACCGTTGGGAGTATGTGGGGGTTGAGTGGGGCGGGGTGGCGTGGTGGCGTGGTGGTATTGGGGTAAGGCATTGGGGCAGTGGGGTAGGGTGGTGGTGTAGGGTATGTAGGGTGGTTCGGATATGGGTTGGCCGAGGGGTAGGGGGTGGCCGATTGGTAGGGGTTGGATTGTGGGATAGGTTAGGTTGGTTGGTGTTACGGGTGTGGAGAAATCGGCATTTTGTGCCAAAGCGACATGGGTCGCGTTGAAAGTTGCGACACACAGGCTTGGTAGTGGGAGGGGAGGGGGGTTTGCAACAAGAATGGTTGGGGAGGATGTGTTGTCTCGAGGAGGGTTTCGGTTCTTTTTGCGGTTATTTCAAGATTCCTCAAGAGAAAGCATGGAACGGATTTCAATGAGGGTATGCGGGGTTTTGCTATGACGGATAATGCTAGCAATGTTGTCATATTTTTTGCTAAATCCATGAACGACATACATAACTAGAGTATTTTCATCCAAAGGTTTTCCTTTGTTATCCAAAAGATCGGAGGCAATTTTGATTTTTTTTAAAATATTCGGCGACGGTTTGATCACCCATATCAAGGGATCGAAGTTCCTCATGGATTTCCATGGCATGAGCATCTTTATTGTCATGAAAAAGTGTGTGAAGAGCCGTCCAAACAGAGTGCGATGTAGCATCATTTTTAAGGACGGTTTGGAGAAGAGATGTAGTGATAGAACCATAGATCCATACCTTGACGAGAGAATCAACGCATTTCCATTCAACAGCAGTTTCAGGAGTGCTTTGAACGGTACCATGGAGGAAGTCTAGAACACCGAAACAATCACAATGTGAGGTGAAAAGTTGAGACCATGCATCATAGTTTAGTTGATCCATGTCCAATAGAAGTGGGACATGGGTTTTGATGTTTGTGACACCGAAATCTTTATCGACATTGAATGCGGAGGTTGGTGTATCACCCATTGAGAAGAGGAGTAGGAGAAAATATGTAAAGGAGTCGGCAGCGGCAGCAAGATAGAGGCGGCGATTAGGGTCTTACGGCGCTGATTAGGATAGGCGGCGGCAGCGACCGATTAGGGTTAGGGTGGAGGCGGTGATTAGGGTTAGGGTTTCAGAGGAGCCAGCGGCAGCAGACGGCGACAGCAGGTGGCGGCCGCAATATAGAATAAGGGTTTTGTTTTTATTACGGCGCCGATTAGGGGAGGCGGTGGGCGGCGGCCGATTAGGGTTAGGATGGAGGCAGCCGGAATTTGAGGTTAAGGTTAGGAGGAGAAAGAGAGGCTGGTAGGGATTAGGGTTAGGGTTATATTCCTGATACCATGTTATTTTGGATAATCTTGCTTCAATATTTCATTGAGCAAAGTAATGTTAAATAAACATTTAGGTGGGCCATTGGGCCAAACTAACAAATACAAATAAAGGTCCACTAACAAAGACTGGTCTTAAGATTGTCAAATATTATAAGCTTCCAACTATACTTCTGTAAGGAGTTGTATTAACTAGGTTTCTCTATCATCTTTAGATAACTTATAATTCAAGACAAGTGGTGATAAAACTGGTTTGTAAGAGAGCATCTTGAATCTCTTGAGCGTATTGCTTGCATACTTTCACTACGAGTTATGAACATCATTGGACTGCTATTTGATTTCCATGCCAAGAAAGCCATACCAAATTCAGATTCCATCTGCTTCTTAAACTTCATAATACGATTACTCCCAATCACAAGTAAATCATCAACGTAAGGTGAGATAATTAACTTATCTTAAGAATTAAATTGCTTTACATAAAGAGTCGACTCACGTGAACTCCTCTTGAAATCATGATTTTGGAAGTGAGCATCAATCTTATCATACCAAGCTCTAGGTGATTGTTTTAGAGCACAATGTACCTTATAGAGTTTGTATACCTTTTCTTATTGTCCAATTACTTCAAAACCTTCAAGTTGTTTTACATAAATCTCCCGTTCAACTTCACCATTGAGAAATGCAGACTTAACATAAAGATGGTGAATTTTCCAATTGTGTTGAGCAGTTACAACCAACAATAACTTGATTGTATCATGTCGAGCAACTGGAGCAAAAGTATCACCAACATTTACACTGAGAATCTGAGAATACCCTTTTACTACTGATCTCCTTTTGGTTTTTTTCCCTTTTGACGAGAATACCCTTTTATTACTACTGGTCTCGCTTTGGTTTTTTTCCTTTTGACAAGTCAACAGCTTCCAAGTGTTATTTTTCTTGATCAAATTCAAGTACAGACTTCATGGCTTCAATCCATTCATCATGTTTGAATCATCTGTATAGCTTTCAAGTTTTGTATTAGTAAGATTACAAGACTGAACACTCATAAATATCAACGACTGGTCTTGTTAGGACATTTGTATCTGTTGTATCTTGAATATCAAATTCTAGTTCATTGACTTCATCAAAACAATCTTTCAACTTGTGTACTTGAAACACCAACTTCATGCCTTTTAACTTCATTCATATTCTAGTCATAATAGGCTCATTAATTGAATATCACATATTTGCTTATTACAACATTGCTATAAGAGAGATAATAAATTATGCATCCCTTTGACTATATTGCATACCCTATAAAGATGCTTTTACTTTTAAATCAAGCTTTGACCTCTTGACATATGGAATATGGTAGTAACACTATACCCAAATATCCTTAAAATGTTTAATTGAACCTTTGATACCTGACCAAGCTTAAATTGGAGTTTTATTACTTATGGCTTTTGTTGCTAATCTGTGAAGCAAATACACTAATGTAGCTATATCTTCCACCCAAATGTTTTGGGTTAATTTCTTCTAAAAAATCAATGATCTTGCCATCACCATTACAAACTATTTTTTCTTTCAGAAACATTGTTTTGTGTGGTGAGTTTGGAACTGTAACATGATGAATTACTCCTTGTTATCGAAGAAGATCTTCAAACTCATTAGAAGTATATTCTCCACCATTGTCAGTTTTGAGAATACGCAAACATTTTGCAGTTCGACAAGTTTCTAGAAATTCTTAAACTGAAGTTAGGCTGTTAAAAAAATAAAGACAACACATTCTTGTATAATCGTCACTCAAAGACTACAAAGTACTTTTTGCCCCTCCAGGATGATGTAACATAGGACCACAAATATTATAGTACACAGTTGGGATCCTCTTCTTAGCAGCTTGAAGGACTCAGCGGACATACTTGGCTCAAAAATTGAGGATGCAACGAAAAACTTCACTTCAGTTCTTGGAACAGATTGGGATAGAGAAGAGCTTTGTAAAAATCTTCATGGTGAGATGAAAAAATTTGTTGGCCTAACCGTTTATGAGTGTAACAAGGTTGTACGTATGCTTTCACATGATGGTGATTTTCTTCACTGATGATGAAGACAAATTACAATGGGTTAATGACATGTTTGATGGTAATATTAGAAATTAAATTTGTTTATGTTTTTTTAAGTATTCATCAGTGTGACGTAAAACAATTATTACTTTTGAAGTTTTGTTTGGGTAAATTTCGTATTATATTCGTGCACAATTTTTGAGTTTTATTATAAACATGTTGATAATTTTAATTTTATTAATGATAATCTGGTAATTGAGTTATCATATAACATATTTTATTCCAACTAAAAAAGGTTTCATGAAATAATGTTATTAAAATCAATAAAAATTTTACATTTTTTATATAATAGACATTTTTGTCATTATACATTAATTCATTTCATTTCATTCCATTCCTTTCTTTATTTCTATCTACCAAACAACAACCAACATTGATTCATTCCATTCCAATAATGCAAACAAACATGATTTGAAATGGTAATGATTCATTCCATTAAATTGTCCATTCCATTCCTTAGACATTCCATTACATCCAACCAAATGTTGCCTAGCTTTTGTGTGGCTCTTGTCACACCAGATTTTGAAGAAGGCAATTTTTCACTTTTTTTCTAATTCACCACCTTCACATTTAGAATCAACTTCAATGATAGCAGAAATATCATTCACCAAGTTGTAACATCTTGATTTTTAATTAGCCTTTTTAGTGCAACTTAACTTTTAATATGTAAATTTGAGAGTTTAATGAAATTAATTGCTTGATATTGCAATTAAATTATATAATTGATATGGTGCATATTTGTGAACTTATAACCATTCAAGATTTAAATTATAAAATTTAAGGGTTATAAATTAAATAGAAATAAAACTTAGTAAGTTAAGGGGTTAAAAATGCTATTATATTAAATCTTTATCACAAAAGCACTCTTTTCCCAAATCAGATTCATTTCTCACATCTGCTCATTTCATTCAAGACACCCACATGCAACGTTTCTTTCTCACTGTACTTCTCTCTACAAAATCAAGAGTTTGAGGAAAAATTTATAAGGGAAATCAACTAGAAAGCATCAAGAAAGCAAGCAACAATAAACAAGATTCAACAACTTATTAAGGTAATTTATAACTTAAAACTTCAAGTTGGGGACTGTGTGTGTTTAGCGAATGGGTTACGACCTGTGGCCAAGAACCCGAGCCATATCCCAGCTAAAACATCTGATAAATGCTTGTATCTTGTACTCAATACAACTCAAAGTGTTTATAATCCTTTACTGAGCTTGGAGATATGAATTGAAGACTAGACAACAACTAAATCACTTGGCCTCAGCTTAGAAGGAGACCCCAAGACTTGCAAGTCTTGGGGAGGGCTTGACCATTGTGACCCCTCAACTCAAGTTTCCTGAGTGTTATGATTTCCTTATCCTTTTAACAAGTCCCTAGTTTATAGTGAGTTTGTTGTGAAGGGTCCGAGACTTGCTGGTAGTTAGTGTGCAGGTCTGTGCGTTGGTGTTTGAAGGGTCCGCAACTCTGGGTTATGGAGTCCGTAACTTAGGGACTGTGAGTGTGTGTATACAACAGTCCTTGACTTAGGGGCTGGAGTGGTCCTTAACTCATATACACTCACCCATACCTTCAATCTATCATTTACACAAGAACATATAACATATATTGGTGTAAAAGCCGAAGAAGGACATCAGCTAGACATGGTTTTAATTGATATTAAGCACCTTAATAAAACCTTGTATATGTAGTGAACATATATGCTTAATATACGTGTGAATCTTGTTATATGTGTGCATAAGGACAGCAACATATACATGATCAATTGATCACAACAAGTAGCCATTGGCCAAACTTAATTGGCCTTAAGGTCTACAAACCATTAGCATTGACTTATACTCATTGGCCCTTAGTTTGTAAAGCTTTTGAAGGTGGTTGGCAAGCTTTCAATCTTCATTATTTCCATGTTTTACTATAATATGCTTAAACCTTGAATATAAACAAAGTCTTGAAGCAATAACATACTATTAACTATAACATACTATTAACTATGTAAAGGTTTATATAGACTAAAGGCATTAAAGTGAGACTATAAGCATATAAATGAGCTATAAAATGATATGGTTAATTAACGAAGCCTATGATAGCACATTAGGCATCAAAGATAGCTATATTGATCTACTTTACACTTTGTAATGCCAGTTACAGACATTTGGTGCATCCAGACATAGAATAACATGTTAAAGCCAGTTATGAGTAAAAGATAACGTGTTAGAGCTATTAAAGTGTGTCAAAGCCTATTGCTACTATTAAAGTGTAACGTCCCTAATTTTGAATTATATATAATGAAACAGTTAAGATTCAATTTATGTATTTTTGATGATTTGAAATCCAAATTTAAAAGGAATCGGATAAAATGTGTTGAAAATTTTGTATGAATTATGAAAGTTAAATTAAATAATAAATTAATGATGAAGGATCATCATTGTTGTTAGAGCGAAAATTCAAGGAAATGGATATTTAAAAGATGAACGTTGAATGGTGTTAAAAATAATGATGTAAATAATTAGAATTGAGATGTTAAAAAGAGATAATATAAGTTGAAGGGGGTGTTTTGAATTTATGGCAAACTTGAAATAATAAAAGAAAAGTGTGAGGTGTGACTTTCATTATCTGAACACACACTTTTTCCCTCACTGAAAATCCACGACTTGCTCTCTCTCACTCTAAAAATCAAGAACACAAATTTGTTGGAATTAAGTGCTGAAAAGTTGGAAATACATTGCTTGGAAGGATTTAAAACTGCTACAACCATCGATTTGAGGTAAGATTTATTCAAAATCATGAATTTGAGGGTTTTGGTTTCGGTTTTTATGAACACCGAACCATAGATCTATTTTGAATTGTTAATGCATGTTGTATTTATCAATTAGAATGTTTAAATCGAGTATTAGGAAAGTTGTGTACAAAATTCAGCTTCTGATTCAACTTCTAAGTATGATTTTGATTATTAACTATGTGTTTTAGTGTGTGTGTTCATCGAGCACTTGAAAATACAACCTATATGGTCTGATTTTGGTAGCTTAAAGGTTAAAATGATGTTAATAAAGTGTTAAAAGAGTATATTGGACCTTATAGTAATAGATTTCAATCACAAGATTGGTACTAAAATGAATGAGTAAAATATGGAAAATTATGAAACTGCTAAGTATGAACTTCGGATGAGAAGTTTGAATGACATGAACTACGGACCACATGAACACCATGCGAACTTCGGATCATATGAACTTCGGATGACAACTTGAAGTGAAATTTTCTAAGTCATAAATGAAACAAGAAACGGAACTTCGGATCCTAGGGGCATCCGAACTTCGGATTCAAGGAAACATCCGAACTTCGGATGATATGTTAGAAAATTTATGAAGTTGAAAACTACTAAGGATGGAACTTTGGACCATTAGAAGTTCGGGTCATTCGAACTTCGGATGTGGTCCGAACTTCGGATCACTAGGTTGAAATTCAAAGTTAAGTTTTATGAACACTTATGAAATGAACAAATATTGATATTGGTATATGTATACATTGTCATAACAGGATCTTTGTGGTGTTGACTAACACACATTGAAGTATATATTGCGGTAAAATCCCGTCTTGATAAGAATAAAGCACATTGATATTGTGTGTAAGACCCTATGTTAATCTTCCACGACATCCTTGTTAAAAGTAAATCCACTGTGAGTGATAGATTACTATTCTAGCATTTATTGTCATTGCATTCGTATACATGATGGCATGTTCCTGTTATTCATAAATATATCATTTGACACTCTGATATGATTTATTGATATTGATGCACTCTTGTATTTGACATGTTATAAACATGTAGCATGTGTTCCTTTGAAAGTGCATCATTTAGTACATGCTTCGGTATGATGATAGACTCATAATCCGGTGTGACCCGGGTTGAGGTAGACAACAGACCACTGATCATCCCATATACTCATTCCATCCAGGTTGTAGATCCACGATCAATATTTGAACAGCCATGAAGACGTAGGTCTCGGAGTCTGTGCTTCCCAGCATGATGAACTCTTTGGTATCCATGCTTCCCAACATGATGAAAGGTTGTTATCTATGTCTTCCGCACGAAGGAGCAAACATTGCTCGCGTACACATTTGGTTTGCATGACATAACTATGGAGTATGTTTGTAATCTATTAATTCACTAAGCGTAAAGCTTACCCATTGTTGTTAAATGTTTTAAGGCAAAGGTAAAAGTATAGTTGGTCCTTCTTTTTAGGTTAATACATCAAGTCTACCGAGGATTCCTAGAAGCCATTGGTAACTATGAGTTATCAAGCTTTGGGATTTGTATTGGATATGTGTAATAAATTTGTGTTGTAATAGACAAATATTGTCCTTGTAGACTTTTCAAAACTTATGCTTTAGTGCTGATATAATTACTACTTGTTTATTGCTTGGATAATTATTTATTTTTTTAATATTGGGATTGTATGTTGGTTGAATTATAATTGTATGGGAGGATGTTTCATAAAGCCTAGTTAGGCCAGTGCAAGCTACTCATTAATTAAAAGACATTGATGCAAGCATTACAGTATTGTGAGTAATAAATTATCATGTTTACATGTGTTTTATGTAACATGAAACATACTTTTTTTCTATATGCATTCTTTGATCCTCAATAGAGTTTATGTGAGTGATTGCGAAAACCAAGGCATAAGGCGGTACATGGCTTAGAAGGATCTCATACAAGTTCTATAAGCAAACTTTTTTTATGCTTCTATTTGCCTGCCTTTTAGCATTTCTTTCAGCAAGCTTTGTTTAAGCGTTATATTTGTACATTTCATCAGCATTATTTATTAAAAGCAAATATGATGCTTATTCCACTACTCTTGGTGCGTATATACAGGAAGCTAGTCCCGTATCATAAACTGATCATCAGTGTCGGTAAAAATCTAGTGGTAGCCTTTCCTTTCTTAAGGTGCATTGTATCAATTAGTGCAAGCTTATTTGGTGCAAGCTCTATTTGGTGCAGCCTGACAAAGGCAAATATCTATTTTTCATACTTTGCCACATATCATACATGCATCAGTATTAATATGTTTATCTTACTAAATATCTAGTATACAATTTTACCTTACAATTTTTACAGGAAAAAGGTAAAGAACAAGTTGGACCATCTGCTTAGGTCTATCATTTGATCAACCCAGAGGACTTAGCTCACTATTTCAGCTTGTGGTATTTCCTAGTGCTGCTTTGGGATCTGGGTAGTTGCGTTTATTATTATTATTATGATGTAATAGCAACTTAGTGATGTAATCTTGTAGTGATTACCTATTATTCCTTCGATTATAATTGCACGATCATGGCAGGAATTTACACAATTGAGTAGTGTGCATGTGCTTTAGCGTTCTATAATTGAAGTGACCAATTTGTTTGGTTAGACTTAATGGATTGATAAAGGAAAGGGATGTACAAGCTAATGTAATGAACTAAGTAATGGAATGAATCATTATGGTTCCTTGTCATGTTTGTTTATATCATCGGAATGAATTGAGTTATTACTATCCGTTGTTGGTATGTAGAAATATTATAAGGAATGAAATGAAACTGAAAAAACTCTAAAATTATTAAAATTCTATTCCATTCCTTAAGGGAATGAAAAAAAACCATCACATCGTCAATAAATGAAAATCAAGAAAGGTGAAGGAATCACATTCCTTACATAATGATTCATTCCATTACCACGTGGTAAACAAACAAGTTTTTTTCCATTTCGTCGTAATGATTCATTCCATTCCATCTCCCATTACGGCATAACAAACAATACCCAAATCTTTTGTGTCATTTCAAACTATCATATTCCATAACAGAAAAACACTAGCATTTGTAACTTCAAGCTTTAGGTAAAAATCGTTGTTTACCATATCAAGAATAGCTACTTCGGAACCAGTAGCGTTTAACACAGAGCAGCAAGAATCTTTAAATTTCATGTTATAGTCATTTTTCATCATTTGGGGCACACTCAACAAATTTTGATCAAGTTCAGGAATAAATAAGACACTGGAGATGTATTTAGTACCATGTTGTATGTTAACAACAATAGTCCATCTTCCTTTATCTTGAACAACTTCTGTGTTTCCTAACCTTTACTTTAGTGTTGACTGTCATATCAAGACTTGTATAGAATGATGGATGTCGAGTCATATGGCTTTTATGTATATTGTACTAGCCATGTAAGATTTTTTGAACATCCGTCGACATGTGACGCCATGAACAAGTGTGCATCATCTTTATGGTTCTCTTCTGAAACATTCGCTTGTTGAAGTGATTGTGTATGCCCTTGATTTTCTTTACTCTGCAATACTTCTCAATAGGGTTAGGGTCATTTTTTACAATCCGACTTTTAAATTTGTCTCATTTAGCCACTAAACTATTTTTTTACACATTTATCCATTAAACTTTAGTTTAGTGTTCTATTGTGAAAAATTATTAAAAACAATACCTAAATGTATGCAATATATAATAGTTTAATAACCAAATTATACAAATTATTGTAGTTTAGTGGTCAAATGTGTACAATTTGCAGTGGCTAAACATGTACAAAAATAGTTTAGTGGGAAAATATGTACGCAAAAAATAGGTTTAACGACTAGATGTGTAAAAAAATAGTTTAGTGGTTTAATGGAACAAATCTGAAAGTTGTATGTCAAAAATGACCTTAACCCTTTTCAATATGCCCAAACTCTTTTGCAAAAATTCCACTTGGAGTTTGGTTTATCTTTAAACCAGCAATCTGCTTCTTGATGGTTTGTGTTTTGACAAACTTTACAAGGAAGAAAATTACCTTTCTTTGCTGTTAAAGAACTTTGTGAGGGAGAGCCATTGTTCCTCTTGTTAAAATTTCATCTCTTGTAAGTATTCTTCTTAATACTTCCAGCCTTTTTATTCTATGAAATGCTTCAAGAGCACATTCAACTTTATCATTAGGTCTTATAAACCTTCTTTGCTTTTGTGTTTGGAGCTTGCTTGTTAGCTCAGAAATAATAAACTAGCTAAGATCACATGACTCTTAAATGGCACAAATTTGAACTTCAAATTTTTAGGAAAATTTATCATCATTTTCTCCAACACCTTTTGCTCTTTATCATCTTCACCTTGAAGCCTCGTTCGATTAACTACATCTATCATCGTTGCCGAATAATCTTTGACAAGTTCAGTATCTTTCACTTTCAATAATTCAAACTCTCTTCTGAGAGTTGATGATCTGACAGCTTTTACTCTGTGAGTACCTTCATACGTCTTTTGGAGTTTATCCACACTACTTTTGGTGTCTCCAAGTGCATGATTGAGGTGAAAATTTGGTCTGCAAGTCCTGAATGCAAACAGGTAAGCGCCTTACCCTTTCTCAGCTCATCTCGTTTACACCCGTAGTTTTAGGCTTGAACATTCCCATTGCTCTTTCGATCTCTGGATGTTGACCTGCTATGACAAATCTGATGGTATGTGCTTCAATAAGATCTACCTTGCTAATTATTAAATCAAACACATCGTGATATTGTAGGACCATTCTTTATTGCCTTAAATTCTTCAACTCCAACATAAAATCTTCATAACTCATACACATACCCAATTCTTCTTTGAATTTCTTCCTCATACACCTCTCATTCCATATCCTCACATTCATTTTTGACAAATTTTTGATGTCATACGCATGAAACATATTTTTGAGAAATTTTGATGTCATATCATTGGTTTGCGTTAGGGGTGAGCATGAGGAGGTTTGGTTCGGTTTCCCAAGGCGAATCTAAGACGAAAATTTCAGTTTCTGGATTGGAGGAACCATTCAGTTTTTGGGTTTTTTGGGTTCAGTTTTCGGTTTGGATTACCCGGTTTTCAGTTTCAACCCATGGTTTTTTTTTTGTTTTTTAAATTCGTTTTGGTTTTTTTTTTGGTTTACATTTGAAAAAAACTTGGGACTTTTTTTTGTTAAAATTGAGTAATTTTTGTTAATTTGATATTTGTTTTATTAAAATTTAAAAGTGGTTCTTAATCAATAGTTAATTCGACACTTAATTAATTAAAGTTAGTTATTTACTCATTTAGACTATATAATAATTAGAGTAAATTACACAAATCCACCTGGGGTATAGTTCAACTTACGGATATCGTCCCGCCCGCATTTTAATTACATAAAGCGTCCCTACTTTATGAAAGTTGCTTGCATTTGGTCCCTGAATCTAACGAACATTAGAAAGCAACCGTTAAGTCAGGAAAAGAGGGGCAAAGTTGTCTTTTCTCTTACCTCTATATATATATGTTGTCATCGTCTTCTTCATTCGTCCCTGCCTGTGGAGCAAAATCCAATCAAAGAAATAAAGGAAATGATGATTTGTCAATGTGGTAGAGTTGCGGTAGTCCGAACTTCATGGACTCAAAGAAACCTAGACTATTGATTCTATGGTTGTCCTAATTATATAAATGTTTTGTAATGTATTTTGATGTCATCAATATTGTTTCTATTGTTGTAATGTGTTCTATGGTTGTGGTAGTATTCAAGTTGTGCTTTCATTGGGTGGGTTGATCCCCTAATGTGTCCTCAATCCGTTGAAGTAATTCCAGGTTTGCTAAGGTCGAAGAACCAAACACAAATGATGTGGCTATAAACAGAGATTAAGATTTAAAGGTTGAAGAAGTGGTTGGTTGTTAGTTCGATGTTGTTTGTGGTTTATTTGGTTTTTGTTTAAGTTCTTGACCTAAGAAAGTTGTAAAGGTCGGTTCTTTTGATGAAGATGTAGTGCAAGGTAGTTAAGTTGTATGAAAATGAATATGTTGACAATGTAGTTATTTTGGGAGAAAATTGTTTTGCTTATGTAAAAAAGTATTATTGTTGATGAAAATGGTTATGTTTAAGTATATCCTGATCTTGTTATGTGTTTTTAGTAGGTAATGGGAAATACCATTGGTAATATTTCTGTGTTTTTAGCAAAGTCAAACAAAACAGAGCATATGTAGATGACAAATTAGTTCATAAGTACCATTGATATAATAAAGTAGACAATAATAGAACATAAAAGTAGGCATAAATCAAAATGTTGCAATACATATGATTTGCAACATCATGTATTCAATACACATGAAAGTAGTCTAAAAGTATATTCTTCAACATAACGGAGTAGTAGTAATAGTATCAAGCAAACATCAAGTATTACATAATCAGGTTGCTGGTCCTTTTCCTTTGTTATTTGCAGACCTTTTACTCCCTCTTGTCTGTGTTCCTTGAGGTCCATCTTCTGCCTGGCTTCCTTGACCTTTACAGGTCCTTGAGTTATGGCCAGTCTTCAAACACTTGTTGCATGTCACTGACTTGTAGCTTCAAGGAAGTATACCCATGCTTGAATGCTTCCCCTGGCTCTCAAGTTCTTCTATTCTTTTCCTTCCATTCTTCTTTGGCCTTCCAACAAGTTTATGATGCAATGGTTGATCCAGAGCTGTTGGACACCGAGACTTATGTCACACGCTTCTGCCTTTAATAGGGTCAATTTAGAGGATTATACATTTTTCCATGTATCAAGCCAATATAACTTATGAACCCAGCTCTCAGGCGACCTAACTTGCTCCTCATTGACTGCCATGTTCCAAATGGCAGCCACAACATGTTTACATGGCATCCCAATTAACTCCCACCTTCTACAATTGCACTCCCTAACCTTAACTTTAACAACACATTGATCATTCCATGGGTCACTCACTTGATACTTATCCCCTCCATCCCACATCATATTGTATTCACGAGCTTGTTTCTTAATTGCATCAAACAATACTATGACATTTGGTGTGGTCCATCAGCCTTTTTAATCACCTTACTTACATTGATTATCCGTTTCATCAAGTACTCTCTTATATATTCTAAAACATTTATAGGTGTTTTGTCCCTACCTTCTACTAACTTTCTAATAAAGACCTCACACAAGTTGTTTAAAAGTATGTCAGAATGAGCACTTCCTGCATATTTAAAAGTAATTACAATTAAATAACTAAGAATGACAAATAAGTTATCTACATATTAGAGTTTGGATATCATTACCTGTAAAGTGAGATCTACTCCTGGGATGGAAACTTGTTTAACCACTCATAACATTCTTTATTAAACAACTTCAAGTCTTCCATTAACTTCTGATATATTTAGACTCTACAAGCTGTTGCACAAGTCCATAACATATCTTTGTATGCCCTGCCCTTCCAAGATTGATTCATATTTCATGAATGTGTCCTACGTAGTACCTATGCTCAGCACATGGGAATACATTGGTAACAACTGGGATGATACCCTAACACAAAAACATTTTATTTTTAAACAACGCAATAAAGTTAAATACTATATGAAAAACATAAAGAAACATTTTGCATGTCACTTATAAACGTGAAATTTGAAGTATGTGACAAGTCTAGGTCATCTCTAAGACATTCCAGAAACTATGTCCGTGATATGCCAGTGGATAAATGCCATTGTTAGGGTCCAACCCCACTACAGTCAAAATCTGTCCATGATAAGGGCCTTTCATAAAAGCCACATCCAATCCCAATAATTCCCTCATACAAGCTTTAATTAAAACCTTGCTTCAAGGCACCTAAGCAAATGTAAAGCATTCTAAAAATTCTTGGTGGAGCTGCTGGATGGGTATTCCTTTCAACCTCAACCTTAATTGTGATACCTGGGTTTATTAACAGAAGTTCCTCAAAGTAGTCTCTCAACAGAGCATATTGTTGCTTGTAATCTCCCATCAATTGATTGTAGACTTTCATCTTGCTCTAAAAGCTGTCATTCTTGACACCCTAACCTCGTACTTCTTTTGCATATGTTCCTGAATAGCCCTAACTGGGATTTTTGGGTTTGCTTGTAATTGCTCCATGATTTGTTTTGAAAGGAAACTAGTTGTGGAAGCTTTGATCGTCCTAGATCGGAGGTAGATGTGTCTGTCAACTAAAGTATTAACCATTTATGAGTTTGAATCTGGGAGCTTTGAAACGTGCAAAACCCAAGGACATGTATTCTCTTTCCCAATTACATGTTTACCCTTGCCCTTTCCTTTCTTTTAACATTTTGGTCCTTTCTTTAGTGGCACATTTACAAAACTAGTCCCTTGGGAAGTCTCTCATTCTATAAATGTCAGTATAGTGCCAACACAGACTACCTATACACTGCAATTTATCATTCTTCACAATCTTCAATTCCCTCATACTTTCAATTGCATGAAGTGTGTGTGATCTTGTATTTAATTTCCTTTGCTGCCCCAAATGTCTGACCAACATAAAACAAGGTATTCAGATCTTATCTTGTGTCATCACCTTGTTCCTTCCTTATTTGCCTTAAACATCCTCCTTTCCTTTTCCATGGCACTTTCATTATCATCTGATGCACTTTCAAATGACTCAATGTTCAAGACCTCAACATCATCACCTTCGAATTGTGTTGAATGTACTTGAAACTCACTATGTGATGGTATAAACTCAATATCTTCATCTATATTTGCAATGAAGTCTGTCATATCTACCGCTATATCATCAACAACATTGTCTATGTCAATTAGATAATCACTATCATTATCTTCAACTTCCTCATCCTCCTCACCGTCGTACCTTTCTTCCCACCTACGGGCAGTTTCCATAAGAAAATTTGAATCCTTATGAGCATTTTAAGTTGATTCAAAAAAATGGATCAAAGTCTATGGTAAAGTCAAAATTTGTTATGTTGACATTAATTTCATGTGGAGTGTTACCTCACTTGTTTTATCTCAACACTGGTTCTTTTTCTATCCCAACGACTGGTTCTTCTACTATACTAACATGTGGTTGTTCTTCTATACCAACAACAGGTTCTTTTTCCATTTGACTCTCCTTCCATTCCAACATTAATGCTTTAGAAGCTTTTTTTTTTGTTGCTTTCTTGGTTCTGTCATTTGTTCTAGACAACTGTGATGGACCTCTTTCATCTTCAATATGAACCTTAAACTTTGTAGGACTCACATATGATACATTTTTCATCCCACGCTCTGCAAACAGCTCTATTAACTTAGGATCAACAACAAACTTGCTCAGCACCCTAACATCATCATCATTACCTAATGTTCTTAGTCCAAAGTCTAAGTCACTATCAAGTAACTTAAACACATACTAGATTGGTATATCAATAGGATATCTTAACTCCACCATTATACTGTCTAATTCAAGTACCGAAAACTCATCAATATCTACTTTATCAATGTAACTATGCTTACCAACAACATATGACCTATTAAACATTGTAAACATACCCCCATGGTGAATTTTAACAGAGAACATTGTAGGCTTACCATCTGCAATATATAACCAACAATGATTGTAAAACATAAACATGGTAACA
The DNA here is from genome assembly GCA_020465985.1 of Centrapalus pauciflorus. Classification (NCBI taxonomy): domain Eukaryota; kingdom Viridiplantae; phylum Streptophyta; class Magnoliopsida; order Asterales; family Asteraceae; genus Centrapalus; species Centrapalus pauciflorus. The sequence goes on along the minus strand of JAANYP010007042.1, from coordinate 238,815 downwards.
AAACACTTTCATAAAACATACTATAAAACAAAAGATTGTTAAACAATTTTTATCATTTGTTTAACATAACACTTTTAACAAACCATATAGAGCCTGCAGATTGACTTCATGGTTGCCTCTTCTGATTTCCCACATTTTCTAGTGCATGCGATTTCCCCTTTAGCTCAATGCTTAAAATCCTCAACTCAACTACTGGAGCTAGTTAGGGGTTGAAACGCTAACTCTTGATGATCGTAAATGAAGGGAAACAAAACAGATAGATAGGGGGATGAAGGTTGAAACGACGATGTAATAAAAGAAGAGAAATGATGACTTTGCCCTAAATCGGGACAATATTCAGTGATTAAATTAGTAAAAAACGTTTAATGCTAAATTTGTATACAAAAAAAGTTTAGTTGCTAAATTAGAACAAAAAATAGATTAGTGACTAAATTAAAAAAAAACTAAGTTAGATGGTCAAAATGGTATTTAACCCAATTATTTGTATTATGAATTGCTAGGTAACATCATCTACAGTTGTATTTCTTGTTGCAGTTACCATCGTTATAACCTAATTTCTTAAATTTGTGATTGATATCAAATTATGCACACTTCTAGAATTCAAATGAATCGGAGTAAGGAACGAGGAATCTCACAAAATAAAGAATTCCAAAAATAAAAAGCAGATTTCGAGATATGATATTGGTGTTAATAGAGATGAAAAAAAAATAAAAAAATCATTACATTAATTGTCTTTCTTTTACATATTTGTATTCTATTTAGGGATATTTGTGATATGGTCATATTTATACTTATCTTCAACGTCATTTACCTTGCATTTTAGTCGCTTTTAACTCAAAAAACGTGGAAAAGACACTTAATTTACTCATATTTGTGTTTTGTAGGAAAGTAGCCCTTATATTGACAAAGGAATGAAAAATGGAGCAAAAGCAACGACAAGTGTGGTTCACTTGAATTTCTCTGAAGAAACGAAGCTCGAATTATGATTGTTGAACCCTCCGACCATAGGCTTTAAAGCCTACCACCACAGGCGGGTTTACAACCATAGAAAAAAAAAGCCCACGCCCATGGGAAGGGACCATAGAATAAAAAGCCCACGACCATGGGAAGGCCTACGACCATGAAGGAAAAAGCCTACGATCATAGGGAATGCGAGGACCAAGTACACGGGCTAGGTCATAATTTTGACCAGGTCAAAGAGGCCTACGACCGTAGAGCTTTAGGCTTACGGTCGTAGGCGGCAACGAGGACAACAACATTCAATTTGATTTCTAGAGCATTTTTACGAACTTTTTCAGTATTTCTTCACATATTCAAGTAGTTTTAACATAGTTTTAGTTGATTAATCATTCGGGATTGATATTTGTGTGGATTGAAGCATTCGGTTGGCGGTAATCGTTGGTTTTTTTGTCACTTTTTGCAGGATCTCGGTACATTCATTCCTTTTTCTCTTTCGTATTTCATAATGAATGCTATTCAGATTTGTTTATTTTCTATTTTTATTATGGATTGAATCGTGAGTAGTTTATTGTTCACCCTCTTGGGATAACGGTTTCCATGTATTGATTGGAGTTTTATGGATTGATTGAAGGTTTTTGGGTTTAATCCGTTGTACGAGTTATTCCTTGATTAGTTCATGTTAAAAATCAGATTTTTATCATATTTTTAGCATTATTGTGATTATAAAAGTTTGATAACAAACCTGTGTTAAGTTGATTAAACTTTGAAACTTTAAGTGAAAATCTCACAGTTTATTGGCGATTCGAGCATTATTGTGTTGACGATCGTTCGGTAAATTGTAAGATTAGAATTTTTGGTTTTAATTGATTCTTAGGCATTATTGTGATGACAGAATTGATTGACATTGGAAATTCGTTTTTAAAGTGACGTGATTAGTCGATTTAGTCTCTCGGTATTAATTGATTGATTTGAGCGCTTGTCGTGTTGATAAATTAAGTGATTAATACCGAGATTAAATTCAATTAGTTAGTTGTCAAACTTGGGTTTTAAGTTATAAAAGGAATTAATTAAATAGCGGGAAAATTTATTAATCGGACTTTAATTGTTTTAGTAATCTGTTAATCGTCGATTCTATTATCAATCAATTCATAAAGTCAATTTATCATAGATATCCAAATTCCAAGTGGGTGACATTTTTCCAAACTAAGAGTTTCGTTAATATTAGTTAGTTTTTGTGATTTGACTGTTTCCATTAGTTACTTTAATTTTAATTAATATTGTTAGTTTTTAATTATTTCAAAAAAGCCAAAAATAGAGTTTTTAGTTTTATTATTGTCGTAATTAGTTTGTCTTAGTCGTTTAGCTATTTATCTTTTATGGTCGTCTTTAGTTGTTAGTTTCTTAGAAAAAAAACCCGAAATAGCTAAATAGATTAGGTTGTAGTATTTAAGTCTCTGTTCTTTAGTTCGTTCCCTGAGTTCGATAAATCCTAGGTGATTCTTGAAGCTATATTGCACACGATTGGTACACTGCCAGTTGTGTAATTTATACTTTGGGTTCATTTATTTAGTAAAACTTGAGGTGTGTTTTGCACGCATCGGGATTTTGGCGTCGGTGCTGGGGAGCGGTGTGTACTTTAAGAAACAACCAACACCGGTAGTTTAGTTGATCCTTTTTAGGGGCAACTCCCTGAAAAGTTAACTTTTCTATTTATTTTCTTCTTTCTTTGAAGGGTGTTCGGTGTATGAGTCGTCGTAATGCTAACATTGTCAGCCCATATTCCGAACCTGAGCGAGTATTTCATAACCGTCTTCGTGAACAATCGCACCCTTTAGTTGAGGGACTTTCTAGTTTATCTGATTCTACTGACCATACTGTTCCTCATCCGGTGCAGGAAGGCCACATAGACATTTGTGTTCAGCAACCTATGATTTCTAGTCCTTCACATTCTTCATCGTCTTCATCTTCTTCTGAGTCCTCATCTTTCACAATGGGATATCGGAGGACGATGTTTGAGCTTAACCAACCTGTCACCGATGACTCGGAAGGTGCGATAGTTACTCCAGGATTCGATGTCGTTAACTTTGAGCTAAAGTCGAGTCTGATTGCTTTAGTTCAGAATAACGCGCAATTCTGCGGTCTATCCTTGAGGATCCGTATATCCACCTGAAGAAATTCAGAAAAGCATGCGGTGATTATAAAGCAAATCAAGTTCCGAGGGAGGTAATTCGACTGATGCTTTTTCCTTGCTCTCTTTTAGGACGTGCCATGATGTGGTATGAGGCCCTTCCATCGAATTCCATTCGTACTTGGGACGATATTGAATCCAAGTTTCTCCTCAAATTCTGCCCTCCTTCTCGCACTACTAAGCTTATGAGTGAGATTCTCTTATTTAAGCAGAACCCTGATGAGTCTTTGTATGATGCATGGGAGAGATATAAAGAGTCCATCATGAAATGCCCGAATCATAACATGACACTTAATCACCATGTCAAGGTCTTCTATGAGAATGTTCACCCCATGTATCACTCACTGATTGACTCAGCTTGTAATGGGTCAGTATATAAGAGGACACATGAAGAGACTTTTGACATAATCGATGACCTGGTTTTAAGTCAAACTCGGACATTGAGTGAATACTTTGGTTGGGGAGTGAATGATTCAAAGCAAGCTGAAGCCATTGCTAATCTCACTACTCAAATAGCCATTCTAACTAAGCAATCAAATGGCCAGCCACAATCTTCATCATCATACCCTGTGCATGCCACACAGCAAGGGTGTAACATCGTGGAGGATCTCATTTTGGTTATGAACGGCAGGCTACATATGCTACCGAGTACCAACGGGAGGAAGTTTACTTTTCTTCTGGAGATTATGAGTACACGCTCGAAGGTTTTCCAAGACCCAATAATAATATCAATTACTCCTCTCCAAACACCTTTAGACCTCAGGGGCTTTCTCAACCCCCACGTCCTCAACCTCCAGGTTTCGCTTACCCTCGTCCACAGTTTCATCCTCAAGGGGGTTACATTTAGGGTAATTCAAGAGGTTACAATCAAGGTAGTTCGGGAGGGTATAATCAAAGTTATAATCAAGGTTTTTAGCAGGGGCAAGGGCAAGGGCAAAGGTTCCAACCTCGTGGCCAGGGATTTTCTTCAAACTAGAATGTTCAAATTCTTAAGAATCCTCGTCATCAGCAACTATATCAGGGGCAGAACCAAAACACTTCGTCTCAAGAGAAGCCGAGTTTAGATGAGTTGATGGCAAAGTACATGGCCGAGCAGTTCGTAATTAATTGTAATCAGCAATCAGCGCTGAAGAATCCGAGAATCAGCTTGGTTAGATGGCTAAGACATTGAATGAGAGACAGCCAGGGGAGCTTCCTAGTAATACAATTTCGAATCCTATGGGAGAAGCAAATATGGTTGTGACAAGAAGTAGAAAGACAACCAAAGGTCTTGAACCGTCTAACCCCCCACCTCCTCCTTTTTCACCCTCAGCTAAGAAAGGGCCGGAGACCACTACGGACCAGATGCATCAACCAAGATCAGGGAGTCCCACACAAGTCCCATCTCCGAAAGTCGCTGCAGCAAATCCTTACCAACCACCTATCCCATATCCTAATCGGTTGAAGAAAGAGGTACAAGATAAGCAGTATGGCAAGTTTTTGGGTTTGTTTAAGCAGTTGCAGAATAACATTTCATTTGTGGATGCAACTACACAGATGACTAAGTATGCCAAGTTTCTGAAAGACTTCCTTTCTAACGGTTAGAAGCTTAAGGATCTAGCTACAGTTGAGATGAATGTTGAATGTTCAACTATCCTCCAGAACAAGCTTCCAGTTAAGCAGGATGATCTGGGTAGTTTCACAATACCTTGTCATATAGGACATCTCCACGTTACTAATGCTCTTGCTGATCTAGGAGCTAACATTAATCTCATGCCTTCTTTGTTATATGCTCGGTTAGGGTTAGGAGATCTTAAACCTACATGCATGAGTATTCAGCTGACCGACAGACCAGTTAAGTTTCCACAGGGTATTGCTGAGAATATGCTGGTGAAAGTGGATAAGTCTGTTTTCCCTGTCGACTTTGTGATCATGGACATGAGCGAAGACTGCACGGTACCACTCATTCTAGGAAGAACTTTCCTAGCTACATCCCGCACTATCATTGATGTATTTGAGAAGAAGCTTACACTTCAGGTTAGGGATGAGCGGGTCAGCTTTGATGTCGAGAAGGCGATGCAAAAGCCTAATGACACTGCTAAATCCATTTGTTTTGTTAGGTATTCACACTTCTCTAATAGAGAGCATTATCCAGAGGATGATGAGAAGTTGTTGAAGTCGTTGCTGTTGGGATATGAGATGTTTATATCAGCACATGTAAACGATTGTATCGCATATTTTTCAGCCTTTAATTCCAACAATTTTGTGTGCTTGATTTGTAGAGTGAAAAGCCGTGGGTTTTAGAGAGAGAGAGAGAGTGAGTGAGTGTGTATGTGTGTGTGTGTGTGTGTGTGAGCAACCGTGGATTTTCAGTGAGATAAAGTGTGAATAGTCACACACTCCTTTTTATTACTTCAAGTGTGTCATATTTTCAAGATACCCCCTTCCAACTTATATTTTCTTACTTTAACCTTTCACCCCTTAATTATTTTCATCGTCATTTTTAACACTATTCGGAGTTCATCTTTTAGATATCCCTTCCGTTGAATTTTCACTCTAACAACAATGATGATCCCTCATTATTAATTTATCATTTTACCACCATTTGGCGTTCTTCTTTTAAATATCATTTTCCTTGAATTTTCGCTCTAACAACAATAATGATCCCTCATCATTAACTTATTGTTTAATTCTCCATAATTCATACAAACTTTCCAAAAAATTTGTCTGATTCTATTTAAATTTAAATTTCAAATCATCAAAAGTTACATAAATTGAACCTTAATTGTTTCATTACATATTATTCAAAATTAGGGATGTTGCAGCATGGGCTCCACCACGCTCATACTTCATCCGCGAAGTCATGCTGCGCTAAACAAAACTGGGTATTTGGCCTTCATATCTTCTTCATATTCCCAAGTGTGGTTAGCTCCCCAGTGATGTTTCCACTTCACAAGCACCATCTTAACTTCTTTGTTTCTCAGTTTTTTGACCTTTGTTTCCAATATACACTCTGGCTCATCAATATATCGGAGCCTTTCATCTATTTTTATCACAGAGTGATCAATCCATGGCTCTCTTTCAGGTACCAAACTCTTTATTAAGTAACCCACATGGAAAACTGGATGTACACCAGACAACTCTTCGGGAAACTCCAAATGATACGACTAGTTTCCAATCTTTTATATGATGCGAAATGGTCCAACAAATCGAGGAGATAACTTTTCTCACTTTACGAATCTTGTAACCCCTTTCATCGGAGACACCTTCAAGTATACTCAGTCGTCCTTTTGAATCTCTATTGCCTTATGGCGGTGATCGTGATAATTCTTTTGTCTGTCTTGAGTTGTATTTATGTACTGCCTAATCAATTGGATTTTCTCGTTTGTTTCTTGTAATGGTACAGGTTCAACAATTGGAGTTGTACCCGTTTCTGTCCAACAAGTTGGAGTCCTACATTTCCTTCCTCAAACGGCGTCATCTTTATTGTGGAGTGGTAACTGTTGTTATAAGAGAACTCAGCCAAAGGGAGATGATCATCTCAGTTACCACCCAGGTCCACAATACAAGCTCTTAGCATATCTTCCAGAGTCAATCGTCTTTTCACTCTGTCTGTCAGATTATATTAAGTTGTACTCATAACATATTAAGTACCAAGACTCTCTTGTAATGAGGCCGAGAAGTTAGAAGTGACTGTCTCTATCAGAAACAATAGACTTGGCACTCCATGTCTTGTGACGATCTCATTCATGTAGATTTAAGCCAAGCGTTCTAACGAGTACGTTTCTTTAATAGGAATGAAGTGATTGGATTTGGTCAATCGGTTAACAATGACCCAAATTGAATCATGCTGACGACGAGTTTTTGGAAGCTTTGTGACAAAGTCCATAGTAATATGGTCCCACTTCCATTCTCGAACAGGAAGTGGTTGCATACTATCGCAGGGTTGTTGATGCTCGGATTTGACCAACCTACATGTTCTACACTTCTCCACAAACATCCCAATGTCTCTTTTCAATCCCGACCACTAGAAGTCAACTTTCAGATCATTGTATATTTTGGAACTTCCAGGGTGAATTGAGAATTTGGATTGATGGGCTTCTTCTAAAATCACTTCACGTGTACCTCCACACTTAGGTACCCATATTCTGTTGTACACACCTTTAAATCCAGTTCCATCATCTTGCATAAGTGGCAGCTGAATCCTAATATTATCATCCTTAACATTTTCCCTCGTTAGAGCTTCCAGTTGAGCAGCTTTAACATCACGGATGATGGTTGAAGTTAGCATCGTCGAGGTTAAGGTATAACAATAAGCCTCATAGTAGGCTTTTCTACTTAGGGCATCCGCAACCACATTTACCTTTCCAGAATGATACATGATTTCACTATCGTAATCCTTAAACAGCTCCATGGATCGGCGTTGTCTCATACTCAAGTCCTCTGACTAAATATATATTTCAAACTTTTATGATCGGTATACAGTTGGCACTTTATCCCGTAGAGATAATGCCTCCAAAGCTTAAGTGTGAAAGTTACAGCTTTTCGTGGAGACTCCCAATTCTGGATAGCCTCAATATTTGCTGGAGCAATAAAAAATACCAGAACCAGATATCACGTGTCCCAAGAAATGAATCTAAAAGAAATGATAAGATTTAATGTCAACAAGAGCTTATAACTAAATTTTAGGAGTTAGGAAGTGAATTCGTATCAAATGTTGAGACATACCTGCCTCAACCAGAATTCACATTTTAAGAATTTGGCATAAAGTCGCTCTTTTCGCAGCAACTCTAGCAATTCTCTTAAATGCACAGAATGTTCTTCCTCGCTCTTTGAATAAATAAGAATATCATCAATGAAGACGATGAAAAATTTGTCGAGCATTGGCCGACAAACTCTATTTATGAAATCCAAAAAAGCAGTCGGCGCATTAGTAAGACCGAACGGCATCACCAGGAACTTATAATGATCATACCGAGTTCTGAAAGGCGTTCTAAGAATATCATCTTCGTGAACCTTCAGTTGATGATACCCTAAGAATATCATCTTCGTGAACCTTCAATTGATGATACCCTGATCAAAGATCAATCTTCGAGAAATAGTTTGCACCTTGTAACTCGTCGAAGAGATCGTCAATTCGGGGTAGAGGAAATTTATTCTTGATGGTCATCTTGTTGAGTTTGCAATAACCAATGCACATGCGCAAGGTACCATCCTTCTTTTTGACAAAGAGTACAGGAGCACCCCCAATGAGAAGAACTTGGACGTATGAAGCCTTGGTCAAGAAACTCCTTTAATTGTTTCATCATCTCATGCATTCCTGCAGGAACTAGAAGATATGCAGCTTTTGCTATCAAAGCAGCTCTAAGAACGAGATCGATACAGAATTCCACCTGACGTCAGGTGGCAATCCTGAAATATCCTCTGGAAAGACGTCTAGGAATTTAGATACAATAGGAACGATCGAAAGAAATTTATTTTCAGCCTTTCCATCAATAGCGTAGGCCAGATAAACAGAACAACCCTTAGCGACGTGCTTTTGGGCTTTAGCAATAGAAATAAGGCATAGATCGTCTTTCTGCCTATCCCCATAAATACATATATCATGACCCTCCGGAGTAGTGATCTTGATCATCTTTTTCTTGCAGACTATCTGAGCTTTATTATGGACAAGCCAATCCATACCCACAATGACATCAAATTCCCCAAACTCCATGGGAATCAAATCCAAGTTAAACACATCTTTTATCAGTAACGTACAATTTTTATACACCTTATCGGCTTTAACTAACATGTTGTTAGCAGTTTTGATGTCAAGTACAAATTGCATGCAAACATGTTAAGTTTTCGTGCAAATGTAGTGGAGACAAATGAGCAATTCGCTCCAGAATCGAATAAAATGCGTGCGGGGATTGAATTTACTAAAAACGTATCGGTGACCATCTCAGGGTTATCTTTTACTTCCTCATAAGTAATTTGGAATGCCTTAGTTGCTGCCCTCGAGGTCTGTTCTCTTCGAACACTAGAAGCTCCAGAAGATCTTGTGGTTGATTGTTCGGTTGATTGGGATCGTGGGGGCTTACGACAATCCCGTGCAAGATGGCCAATTTTTCCATAGTTGTAGCATGCTTCAGCTTTTCGAGGACAGTTGTCCTCATAATGCCCCTTCTACCCATAGCAGTGGCAGTAAATATCATGGATTCTGCATTCCCCCAAATGAGTCTTTCAGCATCAAAGACAGTCCCGTTGTTCAGTATTAGCTGAGTAAGCCCTTTCTCTTCTTGGTGAAGCTAACGGTTGTTGTGATGTGGGTTGTGATGATCGCGATGACCCAGAATAACCAGACTCCCGTTTTCTCTTTGGTGGTGACGGTTGAGTTGCACCGCAACAGCCGATCCCATAACATGCCCTGGTAGTACCAAAATCTGCTCCACATTGCGAGCAGCCTCCAAGATTCCAACAAAAGTAGTATGTTGAACACTACTCATTGTTCGGCGTTGTGAAATCAAGATCTAGGTGAATCAATAACATTGATCACAAATCTTGCTTGTATTGAATGATTAACTCTCAATTACACTTTACATACACACACTTGTTATGAGAGCTCGTACAAAAGCATTCTAAATTCCTCTTTGAAAATCCCTTATATACTACTCTTCTAAACTCTAAGCTATTTACGATTTCAGTCCTTGCACTTTATTATATTGAGTTTAATCTCTATTTTATACCTAACAATCTCCCCCATAGATATGAAAAACAATTTACAACTATAGTGCATTGCAAAGACTTTACAAAAGAATAAAACAAAATGAAAATCTTCAAAACTTTTCTCTTCTCTTCTTCTCTAATCTCCGAGTTTCCAAATAATAACTCTTCTTCAATGTCTCTCTGATCTTTATAACTCTTCCCTAATCTTCACTTCTGTTATGTACAAACTGTCCCCCTTGAATCATGAATTTGATATTATTCTCACCTTTCATCAATCAAATCAATATATCATCTTTCAGCTTTAACTCTTTTGAAGTTATCTTCAACAGTTGTTGTAATTGTCTTCAAACTATTCAACAGTTGTCTCTGAACTTTAACTTTTCTCCCCCTTATGATGATCATAAGAATTATGAACATCGTGCAAAATCTTCAGAGACGCAGATGCAATGAAATTACAATTGCAGAGATGAATACATGCAGAAATACAACAACATTTACAACTCAAAAATATTACAAAGTTTCTCTCACTCTCCCCCTCAAAATAATATCCTCTCTTACATAAATAATCTCTCCTCCTATTCTGAACAAATATATCACTCCCCCTCAAATGGATACTCTCTCCTCACAGAAACCAACACAGTCAAAGCTTTTCAACTTGACTTGAGAAAAATGAAACAAATTCATTTGTAAATTAATGAGTCCAGGTCCACATAGGATTCCTGTTTGCACAACAGACATAATCTATGTGACCTACTTTCAGTGTTGCGTGATGTTAATACTGGTAGGATTTCCAAATAGTTATCGTGAAATTCATTATCATGAAAGAATGACTCTTATTTGTTCCGGCTTAGTCACTTTGGACTAGCAGTTTATAGTCACGCAGACTGTTAGACTCGATGTGTCCTAAAAGTGTATATAATAAGCTCTAGACACAATGTGCATTAAATGAAGTCGAAGACCGGAGCAACCGTCTTCCTTGTTTCAATATCAATAATATCCAAATGATATATCGATAGAAATGTGTTTATATCTCGTAGACTGTCAAACTTGAAGTGTCTTAAAAGTGTATATAATAGACTTTAGACACAATGTGCATAGAAATGAAGTCGAAGACCGGAGCAAATGTATTCATTGTTTCAATACCAATAATATCCAAATAATATATCGATAGAAATGTGTTATATCTCCGTGATTATTGAAACAAAAATTTTTTTGAAAGATAACTGAGTAGTAGATGAGGTTAAGTGCATGCATCACTAGGTCAATGACATCTTTTTCAATATCAAGTCACCTTATGTGGGTTACCCAGACAACACAGTGTAGGTAGAATTATCTTTTCTTTGAATCATTTCTCAACTTTCAGCTCTCAACATTTTTCAACTAAGCTCCCTCCGGCTCACTTTGCAGAAATAAATTCAGTCAGCTTTATAACAAAAGCATGATATGATGCACCACCATCTCTTGTCAATATCTCTCTCTCGTTCACTTCTCAACTAATAGACCAAATGAACCCTAACCCACACAAACTACAGATGGTTTTCTCCCTGGGTAGGTCTTCCGGTTCTGGTTAGACCATAGAAGCGATATGTATGCCTATCACACAATTTGGTGCATAATCAGAGTCGGCAAAAATAATGTTCAGCATTTCAGCTCATGGGATATCACAGTTTTAACCAGAGAAGAGGTGATTCTGATTAGTAGTTTTAGCTCAAATGAATTAGGTGATGAATTACGAAATGAGTTTGGGGAATGATGAGTTGGGGGATATCAGAATGAAATGTAAAATATGATATAAAATATGAAATGAATCTGATTTTCATGAAAGAATTAGTTCATGGGAGAATATGGAATATATGGGAGACGAACGAAGAGAGTCTCAGAATAAATGAGATTATGAAAATCAAAAAAATTAGAACAAGTAATCTCAATGATATACTCAGATAATCAAAAATTAACATCCTTAAAAATTTTCTTTTCAGTTCAAAAATCTCTTTATGTGTGCACAAAAATATTTCAGTAAAAAAATTGTACACAACTTTATGAAAAAGATATTGTCGTCAGAGTGTGTCTGAAACTCCCCCTGAAAATAAGCGCAAAATGTTAGTCAAGTTACATAAAAGAAATTAGGAGCAAAAAATTATGACAATAAAACTCCCTCTTGTCTATACAGCATCGAAGTTGAATTTATGGCAGGAATTTCAGAAAGTTTCATCTTTCAAAATCGGGTTCAAATCTGAACAGAATAGAAACATTTGTTATAGAAACTCGGGTTTCAGTCCGAAGTAACCGAAAGCCGGAAATCATTTCAAATGAAGTAAGGATTCTACTCTGTTGTGAGTAGAAGCCAAATCAATAAAGACCAGGTCATAGTCTGAATTAACTAGAAACCATATGAGTTACGATCGTGTTCTGCACTGATGTGTACATAAACCATTTCCTGCAAAATGTATAACACTGTGTGCTCAATTGCACCACGTAAAACGTATAACAATGTGTGCTCAATTGCACCACAAAGATCCTGTTATGTCAAGGCATATTTTATACCAATATCAGTATCATGTACCTTTCATAAGTTTTTCATAAAACTTAACTTTAAATTTCAGTTTAAGTGACCCGAAGTTTGGACCACATCCAAGGTTAGCATTGACCCGAACTTCGGATGGTCCAAATTTCCATCTTTAGTAGTTTTTCTACTTCATAATTCCTCTGACATATCACCCGAAGTTTGGATTTCCATTTGGATCCAAAGTTCAGGTTCTTGACTTAGAAAATTTTACTTCAAGTTGTCACCCAAAGTTCAACTGACCCGAACTTCGGGTATGAACCGAAGTTCGTATGGATGTTCATCAGAATCAAAGTTCATTTCATCCAAACTTCCACCCAAAGTTCATACTTAGCAGTGTTGGGTACTATTATATAAAGTTGAAAACAATTAATTTGAAAAGTTCAGGGTTCATTATATATATTACTCAAAGTCGGAAGCTCAACCACTTGAGTGCATTCTCTTTCGCCATTCAGAACCATTAGATTCACCCAATAAACCAAGAAAGTTTGATATAGTTTCCGAATCATTCTCTGTACATCTCTCATGCAACCAGTCTTCCTGCAGCTTAATGTCAACATCCCTACATTACGTAACTGGAAGCATTAATAAGAGATATTGTCACTAAATAAAGGCTTTCTAACCGTAAAATTATCTTTTTGTAGTTTTCCATTTTAGATATGATTATATAAACACATGAAACGTTACCTCCTCAAGGAAAGAACCTCGTAATTCCTGCGGAAGTGGCTAGCATGCTTCGTAAGGGCATCTTGAACATAAGGTTTGCCGACAGTTCTTACAGCTGCAGCATTAAGTAGATTTTCCAATGAACCGTGCTTCTTTAAAAGTTTCAGTGCGGTTTTCATGCCAAAACCAGGTACCAAATGCTGAATTCCAGGAACACCATCCGATTCATCACCCACAATGCATCCTGCATGGAGCAGATTTTTAAGAAGGGTTGACGTTTTTTGTAGCAAAGTCATCTCAAATGTCCCATGAAATCTCTAAAGCTTTTTCCCCTGGACATAAAGGCCCTAAATTTTACTTTGCAGTTCCTCTTATGTGAAGAATTTTAGGTTTGGGGATTAATACTGTTTTTTGGCAATGAACTATCTCATACGTCCCTAAACTCCCTAAAAAGTTTTTACATACATCAAGTCTGTGAACCTTAGTTTTTAGATCCAATTTTCTGGAAAGTACGCTAAATTTTTTGGGTAACCAGGAAAATCCCACCGAGCTAACATTTTCTGACCTGATAGGCAAACTTGGGGCCCACAATTACTCCGTAAATTCATAGGACTGGCAAAACACCTTTCCAAATATAGGGGCGGGTGGCATCAAGTCAATCACACACTTAACCATCTCCTGGAGGTTAATTTATGTAAAAATTTAGTTTGGCCTAATCTTGTTATTTAGCAACCAAGTAACATGTCCCTGAAGTTTCACATAACTAGAACTAAAAAATAATGTTTAAGGCTTATTGTGTACCAAATTAAGACCTTTTGAGATGACATTTACATTGTTGGTTGCTAATAATCAACATAAACCATCGTTAAATTTAAACTGATGCTTGAACTTTAAGTGAAATGTAGCCGTATGCTTACTGAGACTTAAATCAGAAAGTGGATCACACTTGTATTGAGCTACATAATGGTCCAAGGTATAAAAGGACCATCTTCGTAATTCTGGAAGAGGCATAACGAGCTGCACATCTTCACATATCAGTTGCTTGAAATCTTTGTCAGGAGAAGCAATAACAACACGGTATCCTTTTTGTACAACTTGTTCAACGAGCGTTGCAACAACATCATCTGCTTCTTGAGCTGGCATCTTCACTACCTGCATATCATTTCTGATTAAACATTACTGCTTTCTTACCAACAAGAATCCTTCAAAGAAATTTCCTTAGAAGTTATTATATTAATCATAAAGGTGTTATTAGGGTCAATTACCTCCTAAGTAGCTTAGCTACCAAGAATACTTAGGTGAAGAATAGCAATCATGCTAAGTTTTGTAAGCCTATAAATAGAAGGCAAGGCTCAAAATACATCATAACCTCTCAATTTTATTGTACCCCTCTCTTGTATTGTCAATATACATGCTTCCAAAGTGTTGATTTAATCTATTCTCAAAGCATTTACACTGCCTCGAGATCAATTTAATTGCATAACACCTGAATAGAACTGACGCACAAACGTCCACAACCCAATTAAGTTTGTTTCCCACACATTTGTTCTACAGATTAGAATTATAAAGCTATTCATTTAAATGAAACGAGCCAAAGTAATAATATCTTCAAGTGTACAAAAACTTATGGAAAGCTTCTGTTGGTATTACAAAGGGGTACTGACCGGCACATTACATTGCATAAGGGCGTCTGAAATGAGTTGATGTGATCTCCTCACTGGACCTGCAGCTGATTCACGGGAACTCGATGACCATGGTGAGAATTTTCGTCTGTGTGCTTTATACGACGGCAACAATTGTCTCCTATATTCATGAGCTCCTTCTCCATCAATCACCTGCAGTAAATTTATGTGCTCCACAGGTGAAATATGAGTTTTAGGAATCTGTCTAATTGTTTTATTCTCAGAAGACTTGCATCTCAAGTAAGTATTCTTCTTTGTGAGATAAATCTAACAGACCATTCCTTCAGTTGGAATACTATACTAAGAGAGATTTACAAACCTTACCCACCATTACCATGTTTGCAAAAGAGTTATTTGCACAAAAAAGTTGTACTTTTAGCCAATGTCATCGTACTTTCAAAATCAACATTTTCATAGGAATAACCATAAGGTGCATTAAATTTTAGGTCAATCCAATTCCCTATTTAATTATTCCATCCGTCCACAAAAAGTGTCCACAAATCTATTTTACTTTGTCCCAAAATAAGAGTCCACAGTATCAAAAATTACAACTACCCTTGATTATGTGGCCCAAAAATTTTAACTTTTCCAACACACGTGGTATATTAATCGCAAAACTGTTATTTGGTTGATTAAAATTGCACCATTTTGCATTCCTAAGACCGGTTTTTTTGTTAATATCTATTTTGGGACGAAAACATAATCCATTAAACTTTTATTTTGAGCCCAAATAGAATTTAACATAAACTACATCATGTTTGGTACAATTAACTGCCCAAAACACCGTATCATCACCTGTCATCATCCCACAAGTTGGTGATTTGTAAAGATGGAGCCCCTTAATACAAAGTCATGTCAATGTTTGTATATCAATATTCAATAGTTGATTGCTAGAAGTGACAAAATATATAATAACTTGAGATTATATTGATTGAATATACCGACAATCAAGGTCAATATGCTTGGGGCCATAATTGTGGTAAACAAGTTTAGATCAGAACACAACTGTTAAGAAGACACTCTTCCAATTTAATATGCAAGGGGGTGGGCACAACGACTCAAAGATCCTTCGATATAAAAGATATATACAGCAGTATATTGTAAGTTATATCTTAATATGATAATTTACCAATATTATACAATTTGAAGTAACTAGAATCCTAAATCTTGCAATTCATATTCAGCTAGACTACTTGAATCTGCATTTAGAAAACAAGGGTTGTTATCTCTATTGATGAAATTGTTATACTTCATGGATCCTTGTCCTCTTCTTGAGTGATATATAATCCTATTTCTAGGTTCAATTCTCTATACTCTTCGCACAATTGTTCTTTCATTTACGATTCTCGTTACTATTCTACTTACCAACCTAATTGCCATGGCCTGTAATTACCCTGTGCGGTGTGTGGTGTGCGGGGCCTCCAGTTTATATATTTTACAGAAAAATTACGTCATCAATTAAAATACGGAAGCAAAGTTGGGAGATCAAGAGACGGCAACCAATTAAGGAAAGAGAATTCCGATAGAATGATAGATCCTACTCAAATACCAGAATTCCAAGATTGAGAGATTCACCAAAAAGAGGATTTCTAATGCAAAATGTTTCTCATCGATCAATGGCGCAGCAATTTGCAATCTAGAATTGATTCATATAAAAGGTATGCATGCTAGCTAATGAAACATACTGTATTTTGTCAGTGCCATGGATTAGCGTATAAATTTTGAGATTGAAAATTTAAATTACTTACACTCTTACAGTAGCTGCAATTTCGTATATTATTTAGTTTGAACTTTTTGAGTATGATCAATGTGTGGCGATTAATAGAACTATGCGCCCAATGATGATCATTCACACATGCATGGAGTATTTTTCAGTGTATAACTACAATTGTATTTGCTATTTATTGAAATGCGTTGAGGTTACATCTTGGGGCTTTCTCTGACCTTACAATGGTAGATTCAAAGACAAATAAAACATAACTGTTTCATACGGTTGATTAAGAAACTAAATAACACGAAGGTTTAGTTATGTGGAAGGATTCGTGTATGAATTCAGTACAGGTAGCATAAGGGATTTAGAAATAAGGATTATGAAGAAAATCCAGGTGGTGGGTTGCATGTATGGCTATCCAATTTCTATTGGGTAATGGAAAAAGGTTTTTCATGGATTGTAGAAAGTTTAACAGGTTCCCATAGTTATAAAGTAAAGGAGTGGGATGGTACGTACTTTTGTTGTTTTTGCATAGGGTTAATATAGAATAAAACCCTAAACTTTCATATTTTTGTGATCAAGTCCCTAACCTTTTTTCCCAAATGTTCAAGTCCCTAAACAATTTTGACTTGATCCAAAAGTATGAATCTGACCTATATGACTGTTACCAAACATATTACCTTAGATTTTTCACCAGGTTCATATTGAAAAAATCCACTATTTTCTCATTTAGCGATTAAGTCCCTAGACTATTTGTTTTACCGGTGGCATTTACCGGCTTATCAGGTGATCAGTCATAAATAAATACTTTCGAATAAAAACAAAATTTGTTTTGGGATTTAAATAGTCGAGGAAAACAAAGTTTAGGGACTTGACACAAAAATGGGGAATGTTTTTTGGTTTTTTTCGAACATTAACCCTTTTGTTTATTAGATGTAATGTAATAGGTATTTTAAGTGGGTATACTGTATACACATGAGCCACATCTTTTTCATTTTCGATCATGCAGATAGTATAGGACGGTGGTGGTTGATGTTATAAATATATTAAGAAGAAACATGGAAAAGAACTTGTGAGCATGTACATATCACTTCGGTTAATTAAGAAGGCCAAAATATGGAAGTGGGCCAATTAATATAAAGTCAAATGTTATAAGGTAATATTTACCATTAATCTACGCTTTGGGAGTGCATTCCTTTCATCCTTTGATTTCTAATATGTCCTCAATTTGGTTAACTATACTTTCAACAAGTAACTCTATACGATTACCAACGCTCAACATTCAAGAGGTTAGGTTGTCCTCTCTTCCATTATATTCTTTTTTCGTAATTAATGGGTTCTAAGATGAAAAAACATGCATTTACATATGAAACTATTTCTCATACACGACTTATGTGCAAGAGAGATGAGGAATTTTAAAGAGGCTTACCGCAATGACCGGGTCTCCAAGGCTTACTCGGGAGAAAAAGAGGGAAATCCAGTGAGCAAAAGCGTGTAAACTTGGGGTGCTACCATTGTAACAGATTGGGTTCACATCCAAAAAGAATACCCTTTTTTTCTTCTTAGTGATAGCTGTAACATCATCGCCAGGATCTCTCTTTACTTTGCTGTTTAGGCCATGGTTTGGTTGCAACAACAACCCACCAACTGTTCGACCTTTTGTCAAAGAAGCAGCAGCAGTAATAAGAGAAACAGTCGGTTTGGTTCCCACCTTCACGCACCGAAACGAAGGGGGTGAGCGAGGAGTACTCGGATTACAAGCACTCGTACACATTCCAACAACAGTGCAACCTTCAAGGACGTCGACCATCATCACCTTCACCTTCTGCAAATGCCGAGTGGACGGGGGTCAAGGGTGAATCCAGGAAATTTTCCCACCCGGGTCACTGTTTTAGAGGAACTTCAATGGTCAGATTTCCAGAAACCAAGCCAGATTCATCAAAACTAATATAAGAAGGTGGGTCGGTTGACTCGGTTCAGCAAAACAAACATATAAACATTTCAAGTTTTAATAAAGTTCAATACCATCAAAAACCTTTCCATTAATCTATAATTTTTTAATGAGTAACAATTATCATTTAAACCATAACCAACTAAACAATTGGAGAATAAATAATTACCCTACTTTAATCATAACAAAGTGAACAATAAATTTGATAAACATGTAAACCTAACTTAACAATAAACCAACTAACTATTGATTCCTGATTTCGTAAGCATCATTACTGCTTCTTTCATCTTTCAAATTACGTTCATCAATCTCCCCATTAATACAATAGAACTATGGTTTCATAGTAGTTGAAGCAAATATTCCTAAAATCGATGTGAAAGAACCAACCAAAACAGAAAAAATCATAGTCCTGATGAAAATGTGAACAAAATCGGGAATGGAAACCAGAAATGATCGTGAGAAAAAAGGGAGTATCAGCAGCTAATGATGAACGATTGAAACACAAATCATACCTACGTGAGGGCTGTTGTGGAAAGAGAGAATTGGACCATTCCAGCATACCTGAAAATCAAAAATCGTGGCTGTCGTGAAACACAAACATGGCGTCACCAATGGAGGGGGGACGACGGTCAGCAGCAGGAGTGACTCGACGGCGGGAGTGGGGAGGGGGCGGTCGACGGCGGTGGGGAGGAGATGAGCAGGCTTCGTGAATGAGAATAGAAAATGAAGGTGAACAGAAGAGGAAGGGAGTCGTGAAAGAGAAGAGATAAGGAGCGCCTTTGTTGCATTAAACTAAAATAATCAAAACAGTTTTCTTATCTTGAACTAAAAAAAAAGTATTTACCGTAAAGAAATACCGCTAAATTGTCAGTTTTTAATTATTAAAACTCAAACCATTTTTGTTGCATAAATCCCGAATTAACTAAAATCAGTAAATCAATATTTTTTCAATGAGTAACCAGCTGAAACCAGGAGCGGATGCAATTTACTATTATGGGTGTCACCCGACACCTATAAAATTTTAAAATACTGAGTTACGTATGTATCAAAAAGTCGAGTGACACCTATGATTTTTTTTAGTGACACCTACGAAAAATTTATAAAAGTATTATACACAAATCTAATTTATATTTGTTGATTTCATTACCCAAACTTATTAAAATATTACTGAGTTTAATCACAAAAACTTAAAAGAAAAAATCCCAATAAAAATAAAAAGGATAAGAGACAAAATTCAAGAACCAACCCAAAAGATTAATAAAAACCCAAAAAAAAAAACTAGCCACAAACCTAGTTGAAGACACCGGTCCAATTGGTCGAAAAATCTCTAATCAATATCATCGCTTCATCGATTACGGGTGGACTTAAATATGTTGAAAAATCCCTAACCGTGTGATTCTTTTCGGGACTTTGATGCACAAAGTTATTAAGGTTGGCGGAGATGTATCCGAATGATTTTAATTATGATGAGAATGTTAATCTACTACATCAACTTGAATGCTATATTGAGAATGTGAAAAATAATCCAATATTTTCTAACTTGAATGGAGTTTGCGAGCTTGCTAGATAATTGGTGGAAATTATGAAGCATCTTTCGTATCCTTTGGTTTATCAATTGCGTGTTGAAGCTAATATTGGTTTTGTCAGTTGCAACTGTGATAGTTGAGAATTGGTATTGTACTATATACTTTTGTAATTATAAAAATCTTGTTATTTGTTAATTTTGTGTTGGCAACCCGTTCCAGTGACCCGGTCCATCTTAGAAAATATTTTGAAAACCTAACTATTAAACTTACTCTTAAAAAGTGACACCAATAACCAAAAATCATAGATCCGCCCCTGGCTGAAACCAATTATTAATCATACGTGGACCGGTAAATAACATACGTGAAAATAAATTTTAGTTGTTCAAACCGGTTGACAAGTATTACACATCATTTAAACCCCGTTGATTATGTATTCCCGTTTAAAAATTACAATTAAAAATTATCAACGGGGGTTTAAATGATGTGTAATACTTGGCAACCGGTTTCAACAGTTCAAATTTATTCCACGTAGGTTATTTATCGATCCACGTAGGATTAATAACTGGTTTCAACCGGTTACCCATTGATAAAACATTGATTTACTGATTTTTAGTTAGTTCGGAGTTTTATATTCACTGAAAAATAGTTTGATGTTTTAATCACAAAAAATTAACTAGTTAGGGTTTTTTACGCAATTATCCCTTGAAAACTATACTTACCAAGTAAGTGATATACTGAATTACTGATCAGTACTTATTACAAAAAAAAAAAAAAAAAATACACCTCCTAAACATTTAAATAAAGAATAGAGTAAAGGGCATTTTTGGTCCTTGTGGTCTGATGGTTTATTCGGATTCAGTCTCTTAACCATAATAAGGTCAAATTTCATCACTATTTTGCTAATTTTGTGCCCTTTTAGTCCCTCGTCCGTTAAACTTAACGACACAACCGTTAAATTTGTAAGAATGACATTTTTACCATTTTCATTGAGACGCTTTTAGTCCCTATGGTTTTATTATTTACCCATTTAATATTTTATTTACATTTACTATTGTTCGTATTTTATTTAAAATTTAACTTTTATTTTAATTAAAATTATATATTTTCTTTACTAATTTATTTAAAGTTCATCTTCTTTTAA
Organism: Centrapalus pauciflorus; assembly: GCA_020465985.1. Taxonomy (NCBI): domain Eukaryota; kingdom Viridiplantae; phylum Streptophyta; class Magnoliopsida; order Asterales; family Asteraceae; genus Centrapalus; species Centrapalus pauciflorus. Next base: position 217,740 of record JAANYP010007042.1, on the reverse strand, counting down.
TTTTAATTTTTATAATATTATTGTTGACATTTATATATGTAATTTTGTTAGTTGTGTTTAAGTAGATATAATATCGTCGATATTTTTCCTCTTCAAAGTCACTATTTCTTCAAATATCTTCCAACCTAATCAATTATCGACACATAAATTATATACATATGTGAATATACTTGAAGAAATAATGACATTGGAAGATACTTGAAACACACACACACACACCCACACACACACACACCACACCACACATATATATATATATATATTATTATTATATATATATATATATATATATATATATATATATATAATATGGTTCGAGGGAGTACTACTACTTATACAGCGCACCAGAAGCTACCACCTTTAAAAGACTTTTTTTTAATTTTTTATTTCATAAACATGTTTTAATTAACATTATGAAGATTATATGTAAATTTCACATACATTCACATATTCTAGCTCCTAAAATATGATGTGAACGCACACTTACATAATTTTGCATATACATGGTGCGTGATTTCATGCACTTAGAGTGTTCGAATTTGCGTGAAATTCACATATTATCTATGTAATGTTAATTAAAACATGTTTGTGAAAAAAAATTTCAAGGTGATACCTTCGGGTGCGCTGTGTAGTAGGTAGTACTCACTTGAACATATATATCCAACACATATAATATAATTTATGTGTTGATAATTGATTAGGTTGGAAGATACTTGAAGAAATAGTGACTTTGGAGAGGAGAAATATCGACGATATTATATTTACTTAAACACAATTAACAAAATTACATATATAAATGTCAACAATAATATTATAAAAATTAAAACTAATAAAGAAGATGAACTTTAAATAAATTAGTAAAGAATATATTTAAACTAAAATAAAAGTTAAATTATAAATAAAATACGAACATTAGTAAATGTAAATAAAATATTAAAACATAACTATATTTATAAATAAAATAAGTGTGTTTATAATGAATTAAGTATATCTATAAATAATATAATTATAAAGATAAAATAAAATAAAATAAATGTTGGACTATAAATGGGTAAATAATAAAACCATAGGGACTAAAAGCGTCTCAATGAAAAGGGTAAAAATGTCATTCTTACAAATTTAACGGTTGTGTCGTTAAGTTTAACGGACGAGGGACTAAAGGGGCACAAAATTAGCAAAATAGGGATGAAATTTGACCTTATTATGGTTAAGGGACTGAATCCGGGTAAACCATCAAACCACAATGACCAAAAATGTCCTTTACTCTAAAGAATAAGATAAATTATAATTTCGTTCCTATGGTTTGGTGAAAATTATGTATTTGGTCCCTAAACTTCATTTATTACACTAGCAGTTCTAATATTAAAGTTTTGTCACGGAATTGGTCTTTTAACCGTTTGACTTTTTATATAAAATGTCTATTTTGCCATTTTACTAATTACAGTTTTAATTCTTATAGTTTTTCAATTAATTTCAATTAATGTCTCTGTATAGAAACTTTGTTTTATATTTTATTTTTATTCATTTATTATGTCAATTGTATCAAACAATTATTATTATACATATATTTATTTTTTCGTTTAAAATATGCAACCCACGTGATATTGTATATCTGATATGGGCCTTGGACCTAATTAGTTTGGTTGGGCCAATGTCGTATTTTTTGATAAAACCCTAAAATCATCCTCTCCTATATATATTTGTTATCAACAAAGGGAGTGGCACACATCCAGAAGTAGAGGAAGAATCATGTGTTCCTTCTACTTCCACCAGAACTTTGGAAAATACATCTCCTCATTTCTTTTCATCTACACGTAGTATACCCATACTACATTCGTACATACAATATACACATACAATGTTGTGATATATTATATCACCGATCATATTCTGACTTGATCGTCGGAGGTGACTCTCGGGGCTCACGCACTGGGTCCACTTCTAACGCCCTATTATATGTTGTGGTCATGAATCTAAGCTCAGGAAGACGTAGAACGGTCTAATCCAAAGTCAAGCTCAACCTAGCGGATGCATGTACTAACATTTGGCTGTCATCCTTGGGACCGATAAACATATTGGTCTCGTTCTCTCTTTCTACCAGAAAGAAAAAATGATTTGGCTCAAGACTAGACAATTCTCTTTTATGGCATGAGAGGAAAATAAAATTAGAACATAAAGAACATCCGTGAAGATCTTATCAATATTGATTACTCTCTCAAAAATTAAAGAGTGTGTGGAAAAAACAGTATAAAATATGAGTTTGTTAGTCAAAAGTCATTGACGGAAACATGAGAAGTCTCCTAGGCCAGATTTGGAACTGAAGCCAGAATCAGAATTGAGGGGACAATGCCGGATACTTAGAGTGTTGGATTTCGGAAGTATCTATAGCAAAACTCTATCACTCATTATTTCTCATCGGAAAATCAGAAATAGAAAGATGACGCCGGTAAACGTGCTAAATGAAGAAGTTGAACGTTTTAAAGAAAATAGAGGTAGATGTCTCATCGTGAAAATCTGATAAAGCTGTGAAAAATTATTACTCTTAGTCGGATTAAAATAAAAAAGAAAAGGAAGAAAAAAAGTTCTCATTGGGATCGAAGTAGAAATGTGGAAAGAGAAATTGGGATGCCAGAAAGTAGTTGCAACATGTTTGACAAAAGTAAAAAGATATGAATGTTTAAATATATCTTCCATACCTTTTCTTTCGTGAAGTAGTCATAAAATGTAAAAAAAAGATGTCTATAAACAAACAAAAGGTTAAAATGAGAAAACAAAAGGTTAAAATGACGTCATGAATAAGAAGACAAATTTGTAATGTTTTGGTAAAAAATATATGGGAAACAGAAAAGTTGTACGTATTATATTAAATTATTTTAGTAGAATGGCTAGTAGTCATTTCAGTGGTCAGCTCGACGAACTGGGCATTGTTCCATTTAATCCTAGTTTAAATATTAAAGTAGTTACGGTCTAGTCAAGTCCACTTAATTATGCACTCAGACATTGGTTGGTAAAATGAGAGCATGGTTCGTTGGTAAATTCTTCATACACCATACTCTATTTTCTCATACACCACACCCTATAATTTTGACCAATAATTTAACTAAATTAGAGTTTATGATTGGTTGCATGTTCCTCTTTTTCATTGAATAAATAATTTAGTAGCCATGATTATGCAATGATTATATATAAAGGTGCGCTGGTCCCTCATCAGATATTTCAACCATGACTCGGTAACCTAAAAGAATCAAGTAGAGTACATCCAGAAGATGAAAGGGATTTTTAATCAAGAGTAACGATAACTAACTAGAAGAATCAAGTGCATCAAAAATCAAGAGGTATCTTCAGCGCTGGTCCCTCATCAGATATTTCAACCATGACTCGGTAACCTAAAAGAATCAAGTAGAGTACATCCAGAAGATGAAAGGGATTTTTAATCAAGAGTAACGATAACTAACTAGAAGAATCAAGTGCATCAAAAATCAAGAGGGATCCTTAATCCAAAGTAAGTGCGTGAACATAACCAGATGTATAACACAAGCCGATGTGGAACAGAAGCCATATATGGAACCACTACAGAACCAAGACTTGTGGGAACCGCCAACCAGAACTGAATAGCTAATCAGAACAGAACCGTCATTCGACCATAACTAAACTGCCAATTAGAACAGAACCACCAATCGGAAATGAACAACCAATCAGAATAGCACCGCCAAGCAGAACCGACCAGCCAATCAGAATGGAACCGCCAATCGGAACTTAACAACCAATCTGAATGGAACCACGCAAGCAGGACCGAACCGCCAATCAAAACGGAACCGCAAATCCGGATAGAACCGCCAAGCAGAACTGAATGGAACCCCTAACCGAAACCAAGTGTAGAACTAAGGCAATGTGAGATATGAAACCGCTAACTAGGAACCAAAAAGGAACCACCATATTTGTAATTGGGAAGCAAATGCAAGAGGCGGAACCACCAAGAAGAGAAGAAGGAAGGAACAACATGAAGCATTACAAAAAAGAATCCTCTATTCGTAAAAAACGATGATCCTCGAGCCATCTTCCTTCCATCCCCTTATCTTCAAAAAATATGTATTAAAAAAGGATCGGGTCACTCCTCATTCATCCTTTCATCCTCTATCTTTCAAAAGTGAAAAAAGATTCATTCATCCTTTATTTCTCCTGCTTTAAAAGGGCAGCAACTCCAGCTATCGTCTTTCATCCTTCAAAAAGAAGATGATATCCATACTCTACGTATGGTATATAGAAATTCATGATAAAAAAGAATTCAACTATATAAACTTCGGCATCAAGAACACACAAAGTCTAAAATCTCATGCGGAGAGCATATTCAGGTTAAGCTCCATTCTTTTTATTAAATAAGCAAGATACATTATATTGATCATGACCTTCAATCCTAAGTAGGGTCCATGGTACTTGGTACTTCCTATAAAGCATGCTCATATATATTCACCATTGTATATATCACTAGATTAATAGTTGAATCGACAAATGTCATCTAATTTAGTCGAAGTATCCAATGCTCGACTTAAAATTTTTACACTAGCAATGCATATATACTACTGCGACTTAGCAATAGATAAAATTTGTAAGTTATGACCTTGAGCATTTGCAAGTTCTAGTACCTTAAGTATATTTAGTCGTCACATATGAAGTTTCAATTATAATTGCTATGTGGAAAAATTATTCATGCGGATGTAAGGGAATAACCTTCAAGGCTTCAACATAAGCAATTTACAAATGCTTTATTTTGATGGGCATACTATACTATAGTGTCATGCCAATGAAGGAGAATAACTTTCAACTCTTTAAATCCTTGAAATTAATGAAAACACATCTAGTTTCAGAGAATGAAGTAATCAAATTGTGAGATATTTATATATTTTCTTGTAAAAAAAGGGACTCTATAAAGTTTCCCAATTCATGATGGGATCTTAAAGTCAATGATAGTTTGTTGTCAAATTTTGTAAGTCTCATTTCAACTTTGAAAGTACAGATTACCTTGACTAGTTCTATATTCCATGACATAACAATGAAATCCTCTTTATGTTATGATTATGATCCTATAACATGCGAAATCACAGTTCTCATCGTGTATTACTTATTCGATAAATGATAAAAGTTCGTACTTCGAATTAATTCTAGTTGTTAGATGATCATACACACACCAATTATTGTTTCTTGGTTAAAATAAAAAAGCGAGTATACTTGAATTCCTTCTTTAAGGATATACAATTGATGCATTTACGATAAGATTGCATTACTACCTACATATCATGTTAGATTCGTGACATCAGATTCAATGATGGCACGGATTCCAATACAGGTTAGTTGTGCACTAACTACGACTACCAATGTATGATTGAATTTGTGTAACATGATATCTCATCATAATTAGTGTCCCTAAATTCACAAAAAAAAAAAAAAAAAAAAAAAATCATACATGAAGAATTACATGATGATATTATTATGATGTTTCTAACAAGCAACAACAAAAAAGACCTTTTGTCTATCTTATTATGCAGAGTTATGCGTTCACACATTGGCACGTTAGATCAAGAAAATTGACATATGTATAGAGTTTGTCATCTGAAAAGGTCAAGAGCCAAACATATTTGAAAGCATGGAGTCTTATCTCCTAAGCTTCGATTGAATAGGGGGAAATCACCCTTTAAAAACACTTAGAGGGAAAGGCATGAGGCCCCCCTCTGATTGCGAAAAAAGCAAGCATAAAGGACTAGCATGAGCCGAAGTCCTAAAAAGAGGGAAATGCGTGAGAACCTCCCCTAAAAATATCAGTTAGTTGGCAAATATTTGTATCCCTGTTTGGAAACATTGAAAAGTTATAATCCATAGAAAATCTATAAAATGTATGTCCTAGAAAAGGGAACCACAACTAAAAGTTACGAATTCCTATGACTAATGCATAACAATGTTGTGTAAATACCGGCGGTTCCTTTATAAAAGGTTTTATGTCTCAGAATAACAAATTTTCTGGGTCAAACTAGAGGTGAACATTTTTTGGTCCGGACCAGTCTGGGACCAGTCTCATGGTGGACCAGTCTTTTTCCGGACCAGTCCTAGGTAGACCAGTCTTTTTCAAGACCAGTCTCGGGCGGTCTTTAGGAAGTCTCGGTTCGGTCCGGTTTTTTTCCGACTCGGTCTTAGTCCGGACCGGTCCGGACCTTCGGTTTTCCGGTTCGGTTTTTACAATTTCGGTTTTTCCCGGTTCCGATTTTGGCGATTTTATTCTCTTTAATTTGCTTATTTCGGTTTGTTGTTTCAAACTTGGTATTGAAAGTTCATTTTTTTAATAGGTTTTTCAATCTTGAAACTTATTTATAAAACAAATTGTGTTAGAAAAAAATGACATAAGCTACAAATAATATAAAACATATTTCATATTCATTTCATTAAACTTATAAATAAAATTACAAATTGAATAAACAAAATGATTACAATTAATACAAAACAAATTAAAAGAATAATTAATTCCTTAATAAAGTTTTAACATTCTAATGAAATTACATGTGAAAGAAAAAACAATGACATGAAATACATTTGAAAAATAACGATAACAATAATTAGTCTATTAAAACTCGGAAGGAAAATTCCAATAGTTATAAGTATCATCAGTATAGAAAGCATAAGGCGTGTCCGGTGTTTGTTGACCGGGTGTGGTGTTTGATGAACTTCCGTAAATGGGATCGTCTGGAATCATAACAGGATTATAATCTTCAGGTTCTTCGATGTCGGTGTTGGTGTTTGATGAATATGTCGCACTCCTTCTTTCGGTCTCATCTTCTAAAAGTTCGTCTTCTAAGTGTGATAGTCCTTCTTCAAGATCCGCGGCATTTTGTTGTCTTGTTATCGAATCATAATAGTCTTTCAGCATCACGGTCATCTGCACCGATTCATGCGACAGCATGCTCCTTCTCGGACTTAAAATCCTGCCACTAAGAGAAAAACAACACTCCGAAGCTACGCTACTAGCTTGGACGGTTAGTACATCCCTAGCCATTGCGGCTAGAACTTTAAATTGACCGACACTTTCTCGTTCTTGCCACCATTTTAAAATATCAAAGTTTGTAAAATCTTCGGCAGTTTTATTGAACGTATAATCAGTTCCTTTGTAAATAGAAAGTTCATCCAATGTAGACGAATCATCAGTCCTTGTACGTTTAGAACCAAATTCATTAAACCATGACGAGCCAATTGTAAAAGATTTTGTGTGTCTTGAAGAAGAAGAAGAAGGAGGATTTTGAGATCTTGAGATCGGTTGGGTAGAAGTGGTATTTTCTTCCCGAGCAGCTTGTTCGTTTTCATATATTTTATATATTTGTATTATTAATTTTTCAAAATTTGTTATGGTAGCAAAGAAATCGAATGGAAGACATTCACAGAAAATGCTGGTTGTAAAGCTTTTTGTATGAATTCGATAACTCTTGGTCTAGCAAAGAAATCGAATGGAAGACATTCACAGATTACCAATTTCATGCTCATTTCACGAGCAAGTTGTGCATCATATCTCCATATTCGTGCATCGCCACCGATTTGAGACTGATTAACAGTCTCAGCATCAACATGTAGCGCCTTACAACCGGTCTAGTTTTTCAAAATTAAGTTAGTTTTTAAATAAATAAAATTAATCATAAGATATCGACAATTTACTTATTCAAATGCAATAATTAAATAAACTAATGAAATGGAAATGCAATAACTAAATAAACTAATGATTAATTTAATGCAATAATTAAATAAACTAACGCAATGTAAATGCAATTAAATAAATTAATAAAATGTAAATACAATAATCAAATAAACTAATTTATAAATGCAATAATTAAATTAATTAATTTTTATTTGAATGCGATAATTTAATACAATAATAAAAATTTAAGGAACTTACATTCCAATGTCGAGCTAGCGACGAATTTGATCCGGCGAAAACTCCACCACAACGAGTGCATCTACCGAAGCTCTTGCCATTTTGTTTCAATTGCACAAAATTCGTCCAAATGGGAGCGGTTCGATTATTTTTTGTAACTTCCTCGAAAGGTGCAGATGGATCAAAACTAATACGTTCGCCGGCACGCGAGGTTGATGTATTAGCCATTATAAAATGTTGACGGAGTATATAAAATTCAAAATTGATATCGTAAAACTGAAACCGTAATCACGGTATTTAGTTGAAACCAAAACCGATATCCTAACCACGAAATTTGAAATTGTAAACACGAAATTAATATGTTGTGTGATATCTTGAATTTAAAATGAGAGAGTAGAAAGAGTAGGGAGTAAGTGGAATTGTTGTATGAAAAAATGAAGATTAATTGTGGTATTTATATTGGAAAGAAAAACAAAAAAAAAAACAAAAAAAAAAACCCAACGACACTATTTTATTTTGGGAAGAGGGCCACACACACAGCCACAACATTCACATTTCACACGGTAGACTGGTAGAGTGGTAGACCGGTAGAGTGGTAGACTTACAACGGCTACATATTTAAGTTTGAAGACCGAGACCGACCGGACCGAGACCGGTCGAGACCGGTTATTCAAAGACCGGTTCGGGACCGAGACTGAGACCGACCAAGACCGACTAAGAGACCGGATGCGGACCGAACAAAGTCTAAAACGAAGACCGGCCAGGGACCGAGACCGAGACCGAGACCGAGCGACCTAAGACCGGTCCGAGACCGGTCCGGTCCGGTCCGACTTCGTGAAACCGGTTGAGACCCACTTTTTTGTTCACCTCTAGGTCAAACCATGAATATTCAATATTCACCAATTGGTTAAACAACTATGATGCTTGAACCAAAGAAGCATCACCTAACAAGAACGTAAACATATTGTAAAACACATTATATATACATGCATGTATAAGTATAAATTGTGTCTAGACACTAAAACAAATCTATAAAGCATGGTATGAACTCATACCTTAACCTATCTTAAATTAACATTGCTTTTTGAAGAGACCCTTATTAAAGTTCATCAGATCAGCAACACAGGTACAAGAAAGCCACTGAATTCTAGTTGAGTTTGATACCACAATAGATACAGTGATATTAAATTGCGGCCTAGCTACCATGATCTTATAAATTCCAGAAGATCAAGACATGCCAAAAACTTATAGAATAATATTTTGGATCCGTACCGTACAGTTGCTTAAAAAGGTATCACCTTTCAATATAAAACATGGTATACTTTCACAGATAACCGACAGAGCCTCGAAAAATATCCTAAGGTGAAAGTAGATACAGTCAAGGCAATATACAGAATATATACAAAGTCAGCATTGGAAGCAAGAAAAGATTTTTAAGTCGGAGTGGAACTGCTTAAAACAAGAGTCATGGTAGAATTGAAGCCATATGAAAAACCAAATTCGAAAACAAAACCAAAGGCAGTGATGGAATCGCTTGCGATTCCCACTAGAGATTTGGGAGAAACGGTGAAAGCTAAGCCGAACCAATGATCAATGTGACAAATCCCAATCTGAATCCAAATTGGCTATTCAGCATATCCTTTCAGTCTTCAATGACAACTTATTTTTCAAGGGCTCATTGTGAACCGAATCTTAAGTAAATGTAACAAAAGGATTCAAATCATCTTTTCAATTCTTCAGCGCTGCAGAAACCAAAATATTCTAGCCTCGAGCCTAGGTATGAGTTCTTAAAGTGATGAAGATCTTCAAGAATAGATGCTTGCCTCTTTTGTTTAGAGGCATTAGAACTGGAAGTAGTAATCCCAAATAAAGCTGCAACATCAACGATGACAAAGCAAAGTAAAGATGTCATTATCACACCAAGTCACTAGCCATATATCTTCTAGCTTGTAATGATCCAAGGCACTACGTGTGTTACAGATAACAATATTATGTTTTGATTCAACTATGAGGATATCAGGATGACAGATAACAATTGATGGTATCATGTTATAGGAACTCGAAAACTCTTCAAGAGAGACATCATGTTATAAGAAATAAGGGCATAAAAAGCATTCAATAAAATGTCAAATTCACAGTTCAAATATCTATATGATGTCACGAATCAATAGAAACACATAGGAAAAATGCCTATGATGCCTATCATATTCAAGCAACGAATGAAACAAAAGTAAAGGTATATAAACTTACTTTTCTTTAGTTAAAACACAAATGTTTTGCAGGTATGCATAATTGTATAAAGTGAAGGGCTACAAAGGACAAGTACTTATAATCTCGCTAAATCCGGACCGGTCATAAGCATCCGATGTCCAAACTTGGATAACCATGGTTTGATCATTGTATTTCATTTTATGATAATACTGAATTCAAAGTTAAATTTCTAATTCACCCGCGATATACTTAAGTGAAAAAAAAACCATACACTATTGTTTTAATATTAGCGCTAACAAATAGTTGGCAAGAAATTTCTATATTCACAATTACAGGTAATTTGTATCCGATAATGCATAAGAGAGTTCGTTTTTCTATTTAACGTGTTCGTAGGGTATGATGAATCCAAACAACACAAAAGAACGAACAATAATAAAGGAAACAAGTTCGAGTAAAATCAAGTGTAACCGCACCCAGGTATAAATTCTTATATTTGAGCCACGAGCAATTGGTTAAGTAAGGACCAATTACTCCAAAGTGGAGGGCTTGATAGTGTATATCTGATATGAGCCTTGGACCGAGTTAGTTTGGTTGGGTCGACGTCATATTTTTTTTATAAAACCCTAAAGTCATCCCCTCATATATATACATATATATATATATATATATATATATATATATATATATATATATATATATATATATATAGTTAATTACAAAAATGGTCCTTGTGGTTTGTATCAAACTTTGGATTTGGTCCCTGAACTTTCAATTTTGCAAAATCGGTCATTATTATCAATGTTTACTTTCAAAAGTAGTCCATTATCCATAAACTTTAATTGAAATTCCCATTTTGCCCTTGTTTATATTTACACTTTTGACTCTTTTAATTACAAATCATTACTAAATCTTTATTTTAATAAAACAAATAGATATAAAAAAATGTTAATTATATTAATATTATTAATTAATCGGAAACAAATACAACAAAAAAAATATTATTTTTTCCATTTTTTTATTATCTTTAGTTTTAATTTTTTATGTTATATGTATATATATTATTGCTATATATCTTTGATTCGGTTTGCGTCATTTTGTTTATATTATATATAGTTTTAATAAATTTTCAAGTTTTATTCAATTTTATAATTTTAATAAGCTTTTGCAATTTTTATATATTGTGTTTTTTGTTCCGAAAAATAAGTTTTTATTTGATTTGTGCAATTATATACATACATACATATCTACACACACACACACACACACACACACACACACACACACACACGGTTAAACAGAATCTAAATGATTTGTTGTTGTATCTATTCAAAAAAATTATTAATGTGAAATAATTCGTCATTTTTTATTGGAAAACTTTATAGGTTGATTGATTGTTTTCCAATTTGGTTAAATTAATAATCAGAGTTCGTGTATTTTTCAGAGTGAAAACATTTAAAATTAAATCAGTTGGCGTTATTTTCAACGGTTAAATTTAAGATTGAAATGGTTCATCGTTTTCTCCGAGCGAAAATATTTAAAACTAAAATGATTGGCCATTTTTTCGTTTGGCTAAATTAAAAATCAAAACTTTTTAATTGATAAAAAAAACATTAAAAGAAGATTAGGTGGTTGTTTTTTTATTTAATTAAATTAACGACCGAAATTGTTTGTCATTTTTTCCAAACAAAAGCATTCAAAATTAAAAAATGATGAATCATTTCAATTTTTCGAATGAAATGGTTAACTAAATGGAAAAAAAAAGACCAGTCAATCTAATTTTAAGTGTTTTCGATTGAAAAAACGAACAACCATATCGATTTTTAATTTAACCAAACGTAATAAACAAACAATCTAAATTTTAATGTTTTTAGCTAGAAAAATGACTAACAATTCCGATTTCCAATTTAACAAAACGGAAAATGATGAAACAATATAATTAAAATGTTTTCGCTCAAAAAAATGGTATCTATATACCATAAAAAAATTGCAAAGTTTAAAGTATAAAATTATGCGAAACGTAATTAAAATTCAATATATATAAACATGTGTTGATATTTTTTATTGTATTTATTTTTTGTTTCTAAATGATTAATAACATTAACACTTTTATTATATTTTTATATCTATTTGTTTTATTTTAAAAAAAAGTTGTTAATAATTTGTAACTAAAAGGCTCAAAAGGATAAATATAAACAAGGGCAAAATGAGTATTTTAATTAAAGTTAATGGATAAGAGACCAATCTTGAAAGTAAACCTTGATGATAATGACCAATTTTGCAAAATTAAAAGTTCAGGGACCAAATCCAAAATTTGATACAAACCACAGGGACCATTTTTGTAATTAACTATATATATATATATATATATATATATATATATATATATATATATATATATATATATATATATATATATATATATATATATATATATATATATATATATATATATATATATATATATATACATATCTTAGGGTTATATGCTGAAAATAGTAATAACTTTTTACATTTTTACCGATTATAGCCATATTATTTAATTTTTATCATTAATAGCATCAACTTTTGTTTTGTTTTTTTTTTTTACCGAAAATAGCAAAATATGACCTAGGTCACCTGCAAGCAAACACCTCTAAATTGTAAACCAAACACCCCCAATTTGTAAAATAGCAACAACTTTTTAACTTTTACCAATAACAACAATTTTAATAGAACTCTGACCAAAGTATATAAAACATTTAGCCAAAACTCAAGAACATAAGTAGGCTTGTTGTTAGATATTAAATTTCGATCTTGTAGATCAATTTTGTAATAATTATTTAGATAATATTTAGCCTTGTAATTTATTTCTTAGTTAGTTTATGTTGTGTGAAAAGTTCAACGGCCAAAAGTGACAATCCTTGTAAGTTAATTAAAGGAGCCTATGTATAGGCTCCTAGGGTTTCTCAATTCACACAGTTGACATTTTATGAAAAAGTGAATCCTTTTGTCCAACCGCCACATTTAATATTCTCTCAAACATTCCTTTTGTTCTTAATCATTTCACAATTATTGAGTGAGAATTCTTCTTGTGAGTGTTTATAGAACATTTGTGTGCTGATAGATACTGGGAATCATTTACAACAATTGGTATCAGAGCCCAAAAAGGTGGATTTCAACTTCAAAAATCGGATTCTGATGCTGTTCTTCATCATCTTCATCGACTTTTTCATCATTACTCACGGTTAACTCTTCATTCTCTTCGATATTCTGCTGTTTATGTGTTGTTATTGTCATATAATCATCACATTATCACTTCCTACTGCTTTAGAGCTTATTAGGTTCCATCTTAACAACATATTCCTCCTATAATCGGTTGTTTTAAACTCTAGAAAAATATGGGTTTTCTTGCGTTTTTGGTCCATTTTTAAAGATTTTTAAGTGTTTTGGTACTTTTTAAAGGCTAAAAAGTGTTTAAAATACTTTTCCAATCATTTAGAAACAATTTTAGGCCAAAAATCTGCTCATTTTAAGTCTGAACTGTTACTGAAAATTTTAATATCTGCTGTATTTCGGACCCGTACTGTAGCTCTTCGGACCATAGTTCGGACCATTTAGGACCCTAATTCAGACCATTTCGGACCTTACTTCGGTCCATTTCAGATCAATTTTAAGTGTATTTCGGACCAAATCTTGCCAAATTCGGACCCACTTCGGTCCCATCCGAACTTCGGACCATCTGATGTCCAGCTCAGGCAATTTTAGTTCACTTATTTTGACATGTGCTTTAATTTTAATTTTCATTTCGGATCATCCGAATTCGGTGTTCCCTCCTGGAAATTTTCCTAAGTGTTCATCCGTGTTGGTCACTGTTCACCCGAATTCGGCTCATCCATCCATTGGTCCAACCCGTAGTCCGGTCTAAGACATTTTTCACTTTTCACCCGAATCCGGACCATCCGAATTCGGTTCATCAACCATTGATCAGCCTAGACTTGGTACATCCGAACTCGGTTCTGTTCATCCGAACTCGGTTCCTGTCCGAACCAACTGATTCATCCGAATTCGGTTACATCCGAAATCAGTATCTTAATCCGAATCAGTACCATCCGGTGTACTATTCATCCGCAGTCCAGTCCATCCGATTAAAGTTTCCACCTTAAAGATCTTAATCTTCTATATCAGCACCCGATGTCATGTCTCGTGAAGCTCTTGTACTCGGATCCGAGGACAGACCACCTGTTCTGTATCCTGATGAGTATGAACAATGGAAATCCCAGTTCCTAAAGTTTGTCAGTATGCAACCCAATGGAAACCTTATGCTTCAATCCATATCTGAGGGCCCCGTTATCTACTATCGGGAAATAGCTGCTAGACCCGAGGCTGACCCCCCCATGTACTCGCATCAAAGGTTGAAAGGGAACCCACAAATGATGCCGAGCGAGACATGCTGCATGTAGACAAGAGGGCCGAATATCTGAACTATCAGGCCCTCCCCACTGATATCTTAGTCGGAGTAGACAACAAAATGTCTGCTAAAGAAATGTGGGATGAGTTAGAAGTTCAAATGCTGGGGGCAGATCTAGATGACCGTGCAAAGATTGAGGAGGCTAAGGCTAAGTTCACTGAATTCCGAGCCAAAGACGGGGAGTCGCTGCAGGCGACATTTACTAGGTTCTGTGCAATCCTGAATGAATTAAACAAACTGCACATCAAAAAGGACAAGGATGACATAAACATCAAGTTCTTTTCAGCCTTAGCCCCCGAGTGGCAGATTGCATGCCGGGCCACACGACGAGTCTTGAACATTCCCGAAGTATCAATAAATGTGGTATTTAAAGAGCTAAAGAAGTATCAGGGTGATGTGGACAAACAGAAATAGATGGCCAATCAACTCGCATCCTTGTTGCTATCTGCCAACACCGGCACCAAACCCACTGATTCCCTAGCCTTGATCTCCAACACGAATATTCCCACGGCATCCTTTACTCAAGGTTCATCTGCGTCCCAGTACAGATATGCTTCTCCTCCGCGTGAGGTAATGGATGAGGAAGAAGCGGTCATTCAAGAACAGATAGTCTTATGGACAAATCGTCTCCAATAACGACGCTTTTCCAACAAGACTAATAATCAGCTCCGCTACGACACCGGTCCGCGGAGGTACTCGGATGAGCGAAGGGATGAAAGACGAGATGATTATCGTCGGGACGACTATCGCAGGGATGACATGGATGACAGGAGATATGACGATAGACGCGACTATCGGGATGACCGCCGTTATGAAAGGCAAGACGATAGACGTGATGATCGTAGGGATGACCGACGCGACTATGATAGAAGGGATGATCGTCGTGATGACCGCAGGGATGACCGAAGGGACGATCGAAGAGAGTATGATCGTAGGGATACTAGGAGAGATGACAGTCGAGAACGTCGCCGTGCCGACAAGAGGCCGGTGGAAAGGAGGGATGAGCGACCGAGAGCTGAAGAGACGAAAGGAGCCGAAGAGCGTCTCTGTTATAAATGTGGAAAACCGGGACACTTTGCTCGGGAGTGTAAAAAACAAGTTTGACAGGGACGTCGCCTACTATGTGCGGAAGTTGGAAGTCGCCAAGAAATGAACAGATGTCATGGCTCTCGTCGCCCAGGAAGACTACTGGGTTAGCTGAAGAGACCGATGACGAGGATGATAAGGGAAAGAATTGCTATATGGTTGATCATCTGGGATTGAATCGGTATACTACTTCAACTATTTCAGATTCAGACAGTGCTGATGAGGGGGAGACAACGATAAATCCACCAGCATGTCTGATGGCCAGATCCGACGATCCCGAATGTTCGTCATCAGATTCAAAGACACGAGAGGTACAATCCTGTTACATTCCAAAGCATGTAAACAATTTATCTGTAAATAGTGAATGTACATTGCACACACATATACTTGACTTAGAAGCTAGGTTAAATGCTGAAACTGAGAAGTGTGTGCAGGCTGAACATCTAGCCCAAACTTTAAAAGAATCGTCTGAATTATATCAATCAAAGTGGTTAACTAATCATATGTGATAAAACAGATGCTAATCGAAAAGGTAGATGTTCAGGATAGGAATACGTACCTAGAATCTTGTATGGATAGGTTATCTAACGAAAAGCTCTCTTTAAAAGAAGAAATATTTGTACTTTCAAAACAATTAGAGACAGTAAGTATGGAAAATATAGACAGTTTAGAAAAATACAAAATGATAGAAGAAGAAAGAATAAGTTTGTACTCACGAATAAAGACCCTTGACGATGCATTTTTAAAATGGGGTCAAACTTTTTCATTATTTTCCTAAGTTTTTCATTATTTTCCTAAGTTTCATTTCTTCCTAAGTTTTATTTCATTATCTTCAAAGAATGTTCAACTTTTTCATTATTTTCCTAAGCTTTATTTCTTCATTCACTGTGCATCCGAAGTCAGCCTAGACCCGAATTCGGTCCCCATCCGAATTCTGGATTCCGTCCAAATTCGGACCGTTCCTTCTCCTTGCATGCATCAACCGGATTTCGATCCCCATCTGAATTCACAACAGCATCCGAATTCGGACCATCACCTGACCTTATCATTCATCATCCAGACTTTGGCTAGATCTGAATTTGATGGTACTGTTCATCCGAATTCGGCCCATCCGAAATCCAACACTTAGCATATTTTTTAAAATTTTCCATTTTTGCATTTTCATTATAAATCAAAAAACCCAAATAGATTTTCAGTCCGGTGCACCATTAGTTAGAGTTAGGATCAGTGTTTGATTGAAAATGTCTGTTCTAACATTGGTCTCTTAACGATTGACTTTGGACTTTATTCAGTAGAATTCCATTCTACTAATACAGACCCAACGCTTTAAAAAGATCAGGCAGTTTTTATTTCACAATTATCCAGACTTAGTATCAATGCCTTATCATCTAAAGTCTTCTATTCTAACTTTGATGCACCTTTACAGGAATCATGGAACCCGCAGTCGCAATTACCGTACCCCATTCCCCTATTCCTAACAACAACGCCCAATTACTCGAAGAATCCATTCTTCCCCAAGCTGAATACGTTGAGTTCATGCCACACAATTGGCAGCTTGATGTATCCATCCTCAGCCGCGAAACCGAAACAATTGCCTTTTACATCCTTCAGAACCACCCAATCTTCTATTCACTTTCCGCAGCCATTTCTGTACCCTAAATCTACCTACAACAATTCTGGCATCGTTTAAAATTCGTAGCCGATGTCGAACCGCACTTTACCTCCACTATAGACTGTGTCCCAGTCAAAATAACCACCGCAACCATACGCCATATCCTACACCTACCCGCTGAAGCCTATTCCATGCACCGCCTACAGTTTGCCCCAATTCCTCCCCCCCTCGAAACCCTAAATGAAATCCAAGCCTTGGGCTACAATGGTCTGCTAACCAAGCCATCGGACTTCAGGACCAAGAATCTTCAAGCTCACTGGAGGATTCTTTTTGATGTCATCAATAAATGCTTCACCGCCAAGCATGCTGGACACGACTCAGCATCAATTCAAGTACTGGCATTGTTCGCAGCCTTCGCTTATGACAGACATTATGATTATGATGCATTCCTGTTCGAGGAATTAAGAAGAGTTAACCTGGAGAGGAGCACAAAACATGGACGAAAATACATCCCTCTCCAGCGGTTCCTACAACTGATAATCCAATATGCCATGGACAACGACGACGACATACATAAACGTCCAGAGGCAGATGTATACCCAACAGTTGCGATTCAAAAGCTTAATCTTACCAAAGGGGCTCCTATTGTACCGGTTATGACAATCCCACTGTCCCTTCTTCAAAGGGCAGTGCAATCTGAAAGGGTAAGGGCGTATTTGCGAGAGTTTTATCCGGATGAGGCTCGGTCAGATCCGACTGAGCCTACCCAGTCCGAAGGTGAGATTCGAGCGTCTGAGGAAGAGGGAGAAGCGGTGGAAGTTGAACAATCATTGGGTCTTGGTGAGCGGGAGATTGTGAGTGTAAGGGAGGGAGGAGAAGGTGAGGCAGCAGAGACGGCAGATTCCAAAAAAACCGTCTCTGTTGTACGAGGGATTGAGATAACATCTGAGGGTGACCTTAGCCCCATCAGCCGGACAACCCACCTTCAGACCATCAGTCCAATGGTCGAATTCACCCCAACCACCCACTTAGCATCCTCTTAACAGGGTGCTACTTCATTGCACGGGGATATACCACACACGCCATCACCCTCTCATTCGAAGAGTCGTGGTGTTGAACGAGGTCACACTCCGCCCCATGTGACCGAACATCTTTCTCCCACAGCTCACTCCCCACCCCCACACACATCGCACGACGCCTTCGTGGCGTCCCATCAACGAGCTGCCTCCGTGGCGGCTCCTCAAACTTCTGGATCTGCGCATCCAATTGTGGAGCCAGGGATGACGGAAGGAAGACCTGGAGTGGCTTCATCTATGCCATCCACTTCAGGCTATCTCCAAATCAACATCGAGATGTTAACGGCAGCTCTACGTGCTGCCGGTGTTGTTACCCAGGCTGCCCTGGACGCCCACAAGGAGGCTGCCGAGGAACAACAAACCGTCCTTCTCTCAGTAATTAAGGGTAAGGGTGTCGCTACTGAGGATTTGCTTCCACCAGGGACCCGATCAGTCCAAATGATGATTCAGGAGTTATCTGACAAGATAGACGTGCAAAACCGATTAATACTTCAAGTCCAGGAGCAACGCAACTCCCGCATGGATCGTCTTGAGTCTGCAGTTATCGAGCTCCAGTGTCGTCCCCAGGCTAAGTCCCAAAAGAGAAAACATGAGGATCAGGACGACCCTGATCGCCATGAGGGGGAGAAGCGTCAAAAGACTCAGTCTGAGGACCTTATGTTGATTGAAGGGGGAGCTGCATCATAGAGGACAGATATTCAGGGTCTGGGGATAAGAGGTACGAGGCTCAGGAGTACATGATGATAGAAGACGAGCCCATGTTTGAAGGTCCAGCTCCATTGGATCCAATGACAGCCATGGTTGAGTTCGAACCCATTCACGAAAAGGTTGAAATCATATTGGTGTCTGACTCTGACTCCAATACTGATGACAACCAACCCTTAATCATCCCAAAGCCTGAGCCCGAGTCACCACAAAAATCATCATCCTCTTTCGAATTCCTAAATTCCCCGCCCCCCGTTCCACAACAAGAAATACTATCCTCCGTCCAAGCTCCCTCCTCACTAAAAGAATCCCAGATAGTCCAAAGCCCTCCCAGATCTCAAAGTCCTCCCATAGTCCAACCTGAACCCCAAGTGCAAATCCTAGAGCCAGGACCCTCAGAAACCAGGCGTGTAGACCGATTTGATGAGCCTCCTGAGCAGCCCGGTGTTTATGACAGAAGTGTTCTCTATTGGGTGGGTTGGTATTCAAAAGGTGAGGTACATACTCTACCACCTGAGTTAAAAGAGGAGTTGAGACAAGAACGAAGGGGGAAAATCTTCAAATTACTTGAAGCTAAATCATCTGAGATAGAAGAACCCCCCGTTCAGGGCCTTAAAGAATTTTTGCAAAAGTTTCCTCTTGAGCAGTTCCAGAATCCTTTTCTGGAAGAACGATTCAAGATGGTGTTCAGGAAGAAGCCAGGGTCATACAACAGGCGCTTACTCATGGAACTCACAAATGTTTCCAAAGCTGAACAGGCCGAGTACAACCAGTTAATGCTCAGGGAGAGGAGGTCCAAAGTCTCTAAGTCTAAGATAAAGAAGCTCCTCAACATCATAATGTGCAGAAGAGCAAAAGTATACTATCCTGCCTTTCAGGTAGAGAGAGAAGATGACACAATGGAGGAGTTCTATGAAAATGACTTGGACTTTATAAATGTGGACGACGTTGAATTTCTACACAACCGACTGAGACATAAAATTAAAAAACGTTTGTCTCACATGACCGCCATAGGTGCACTTATTCGAAGTATGAACCGCCACTCAATTATCATGTGCCTAAGAGATTTTCAAATGGCGATAGAGAGCGCGCTGGTCAAAGTATGACTACGAGCCCCTGAGCAAGATAGCTTTCTTCTTGACCATCATCCTGCTTACAGAGTCATATTCAGAGGAGGCCCGGGAGTTATTTTTGTGAACCAGAGAGGGTATAAAGATTCATGCGCTTCGAGGATCTTCCTTGTTACTCCGATGGTACTATCAGAATGGTTAGAGCCGAGCTTACACGAAGAGTACAAGAATTTGATGCTCAACCAAATCCAGAACTTAGACGCTCACCAAAGGAGATACAGGACATCCTCAGCGCATCGAATACCTGAACGAACGGCTACACATGAGACAAGTGATTAGGCGATTTGATGTCATCCTTGGGCTCCGTGAATCAACATATCATGCCAGAGTTCCAGGACCTCCACAATGATCGAAAAGGGGAAAATTGTTAGATATTAAATTTTGATCTTGTGGATCTATTTTGTAATAATTATTTAGATAATATTTAGCCTTGTAATTTATTTCTTAATTAGTTTATGTTGTGTGAAAAGTTCAACGGCCAAAAGTGACAATCCTTGTAAGTTAATTAAAGGAGCCTATGTATAGGCTCCTAGGGTTTCTCAATTCACACGGTTGACAATTTATGAAAAAGTGAATCCTTTTGTCCAGCCGCCACATTTAATATTCTCTCAAACCTTTTGTTCTTAATCATTTCACAATTATTGAGTGAGAATTCTTCTTGTGAGTGTTTATAGAACATTTGTGTGCTGAAATATACTGGGAATCATTTACAACACTTGTGCATGGTAGGGTTTTTATATAAAACAGAAAGTGCAGTTTTTAAAAATAAAAAATCGAGTTTGTGTGGTTTGGTTTTTTGGTTTTCTTTTACGCTTTTGTATCGTTTTTGGTTTTTTCTAAATTAACGTGAATACTCATGAATGTTGGCAATCAACAACCTTCTTTTAATGTTTTACTACCATTTATAATGATGAAAATTTCATCTATCATTGTTTTCTTTGACTTCATATATTAAAATAATAAATATATACTTGTGTGTGTGTGTCTATATATATATATATATATATATATATATATATATATATATATATATATATATATATATATATATATATATATCTGTGTGTGTGATTGCCAAAACCGTAAAACCATAAATATATAATTTTATATATTTATATATACGTATTAGTGCGGTTCAGTTATGTAACCTCCAAGTATTTTAAATAATTATTTTGAATGTTAATTATAATTATGTGCATAATTAATAGAGAAGTGCATTAAATAATTATGTGGATAAATCTTAGATTGAAGCATGAGTCTTCCATATAAAATAAATGATAGGTGAAGGGAGTGTTTGGTTAACTAATGAAAGTTTGAGGGGTTTGAGGAAAAAGGGAAGAAAGTATCTTGTGAAACGTATGACTTATGTACACAATATATGAACATAATTGTAGGGTTATAGACTGGTTGAGGTGCCTTAGATACTTTTACCTTAACTGCAACGATTTGTAACTCGGTATCGAGACCGGGAACTTATTATTGCGAACCACTGTGAGTTCTAGCATTAATGTATTCATATGCATATCATGAATTGTATGTTACTGCTTTTCGTATCATTCACATTAATTACATGTTTGGCCATCTCATAAATTATCATTGTAATATTATCACTCAGTTGATAAATTGTTGATCACTCATTTGACCTCTCCGCCAAGATGGTAAGCCTGAGCGTGTGGTAACCCAACGTAATCATAATGATAAGCTTGTGTGTGTGGTAACGATTATCTCCTGTAAAACGATAAGCTTGTGCGTGTGGTAATTGTATGACATCATTGTAAACTACATATCGACAAGCCTGTGGTTATGTGGTAATCGAGCAGTACATTGTAACCCATTGTACGGTAAGCCTAAGTGTGCGGTAACCGCAATGCGGTAATTTTTGTGCCATTAATTGGTATCCTGATATGATACATTCATTTCATGGCATTGCATGACATCTGATAATAACAGATTTAGGTGAATCATCACAATGAACACAAATCCTGTTTTATTGAAATGTTTGACTTTGCTCTCAACGTGAAATACAAAGAAATATGGCAAAAATCTATAAACAAATTTCTTAGAATTTGTTTATATATTCCTAAACTAAACTTTCTAGAATTGACAAATATAGTTCCTATACTTACAATAATAATTGTTTTCATCTCTATATATATGTTTCTAACAATCTCCCCCTTAGAGAAGAAAATAATTTTTCAATCAAAGTTCAAAGCAGGAACTTTACAAAGAAAATCTAAACAATGTAAACATCTTCAAGATTTCAAACACTTGATCTTCAAATCTTTTCTCTTTTCTTCTCTTCTCTTATCTGAGTCTTCATATGAAAATTATTCTTCATTGTCTCTATCTGATCTTCATATCTCTTCTTCTCTGATATTCTCTTTTCTTATGAATAGACTCTCCCCCTTGAATCATGAATATAATTTGATTCTCTCCCTTGACCAATCAAAGACAATATATCATCTTTCATCTTTAGCTCTTCTGCAGTTGTCTCAATTGTCTTTAGAAGTTGTTGCAATTGTCTTCAAGCTATTCAACAGTTATCTCTGAAATACAATTTTTCTCCCCCTCATGTTGATCATAAGAATTATGAACATCATGCAAAATCTTCAGAGACACAGATGCAGTGAAATTACAATTGCAAACATGAATACAGACAGAATTACAACAACAACTACCACTCAGAAATATTACAAACTTTGTCTCTATCCCTCAAAATGATATCCTCTCTTTCAAATATGTCATCTCCCCTATTTGAACAAAATTATCACTCCCCCTCAATTGGATACTTTCTCATCACAGAAACCAACAAAGTCAAAGCTTTTCAACTTAACCTAATAAAAATTGAAACATATTTATTTGTAAATTAACGAGTCCAGGTCCACATAGGATTCCTGTTTGCACAATAGACATCATCTATTTGACCTACTTTCAGCGATGGCGTGATGTTAACACTGATAGGATTTCCAAATAGTCATCGTGAAATCCTTTATCATGAAATAATCACTCTTATTTGTTCCGGCTCAGTCACTTTGGACTAGCAGTTTATAGTCACGCAGATTGTTAGACTCGATGTGTCCTAAAAATGTATATAGTCAGCTCTAGACACAATGTGCATTAAATGAAGTCGGAGACTGGAGTAAATGCCTTCCTTATTTTCAATATCAATAATATCCAAATGATATATGTAAGGTCACCTACCTACAGATCTGATCTTGACGCGACACCTTCCAACGAGTGCGAAATCCTCGTTAGGAGCTTAAACGATCGATCACACACACGGAAACCCGGAGACGAACACTATGATAGACGTTACAACGAACGACCCGACACGTGTATTTCTCCGAAACGACTCTCTGAAATCTCTCAAGTTCGTACGTGCACTATACGAGCTCTGAACGCTAATTTCTGCAAAAGTCCATAATTCAAACGGATTAACTCTTAATTATAGAGGTTAAATTCGAACTTAGCTCAGACAAGTTCGTTTAGGCCCAAGCCCATGAACTTGTCCACTACATGTTCGAACTTAGCTTTACTAAGTTCAAACCCTAGCCTTTTGAACTTATATTCTTGAACTTGTCTTTGAACTTGTTCTTGAACTTGTCTTTGAACTTATGTTTGAACTTATCTTTGAACTTATGTTTGAATTTATCTTTGAACTTATTTTTGAACTTAAGTAAACATCAAACACAAACAAGATCAAACATATATAACTTGTATTTGCAAAGACTGATCTATTATAAAAGACTATCTATACTTAGACTGCTATCGTCACACAGGATGCACTAACAGACTCCCCATTGACGATAGCTTCTAACTTGATATTCAATTAATCTATAAAACTAGGCTTATTCAAAATGCTACCAGCATACAATCCCTGTTCTACATAAACTTTTACAACGTTCTGATATTTTCTGCCTTTAGTCTTCAAATGAGCATCAAAGGAGATTTTTTGAACGTGACCAGATTCAAGGGATCATACACCTTCAGGATCACCTTTTCTTCCAAACCTTCCATGACTGCCTCGCCTGTCTCACTGTCTACATACCACCAGTTGAGGTTGCCCAAAACAACTTAAGGCATAGGCTTCAGAGGTACTTTCTTTAAGCATCTAACTGGCTTGTAATACATCTTCATCCACGGCATGCCAGTTAGAGGATCAATTCATGTATGGTCCATAACTCTCTTGCCTACTCGTGGGTTTAGCCTTTCAAACTTCCTAGACCTCCCTTCCCTTCTGATAATCTTGACAATTACTTCAGCATAGGGATCGTCTCCGATGTTGATTAGCTCTTTCCATGCTAGGGCCTTTATTTTGAACTTTAGGTAATGAGTTGAAGTCCTTCAATCTTCTTCTTAGATATTGGAGGCCATCCTTTCTTTTAATGATAAAAAGCTGCAGTTCTCGATCAAAGAACCAGCTAAGTATACTCCCAGACAACTTTCCAGAATTAGGCAGTCTCATCTTCTTTTTTAATGACATGACCTTCTTCTCTGTTCTGAACCATAACTTTTTCTTTTCTTCAGCAGTGAGCTCCCTATTAGGCTCTTCACACTCTGATTCAACATTTAAAGCATCTTTAAACACTTCGATGTCAATCATATTCTGCTCTGTCGTCGTATATGTATCGGTGATAGGATGTTGCTGGATAATGATCTCATCAGCTTCATCTTCCTCATCGACTAAGACCTAGTCATCAGATTTCCAATCCGTAATGTCTTCTGGGACGAATTCCCCTTCTTCAAGATCTTCTAATTCATCTTCAAAGTCAAACATTACTTCATCATCATCATAAATATCGGCCAAGGCTCCAATTATTTCTTGATCAACTAATTCTGACGCTTCGGGAGCCTTGCCTTTATCCTGACTTCCTCCTCCTCCTGACCCAGATGATCCCGGCTCCCTCTGAATCTCAGCTTGCTTAGCAGTCTCACGTGGAAGATCTGCTAGCTCACTGTCTTTTTGCGTGCTGGGGTCACCTTTTTCATTGTCAGTGTCTCTCCTAACTCCCCTTAACTCATCTCCTCGACAACTGCTCTCCCACTGATCTTGTAGATCTTTCATTATTTGCTCAACCAGGGTCTGCAGAGTCAGGATTTGAGACTGCTGAGTTGTCATCGCTTCTTGTTGAGTAGCTACTGTCGTTTGTAACTTAGCATTTTCCTGTTCCAGTCTTGAGTTATGCTGCTGCAACTCATTTACGGCCTGTGATAGCTGGAATATTTGGACTGTCTAGAAGTCTACCTTGCTTATCAACTTCGTGAACCGCTGGTTATCAGTGAATGCAGTGGAAGTGGATGGAATCGTAGTGGATGTGGATGGAGCGGAGGTTGCGGCAGATGGAAAAGCAGTGGAGGTAGATGGAGCTCCCTGATCTGTGCGTTGTCGCTTTGACCTCTGATGAGTAGAAATCGATGCTTCCTCTTCTATAAGAAAATCTGCATCTCCCTCGTCTTCATCTAGGAGAGCGGGTGTGACATCTTTCGCCTGCTAACAACAACTATTGGTCTGTATCTTTCAAAGGAGACTGCTGGATTATCATCTTTAGCTTCTTCCTCGTCAAAGCTAGATTCTGATTCAGAATCAAAAGCGGTCTCCACTTGACCTTCAGCTTCTTCACGACTAGCTGTGCC
This sequence comes from Centrapalus pauciflorus, assembly GCA_020465985.1. Classification (NCBI taxonomy): domain Eukaryota; kingdom Viridiplantae; phylum Streptophyta; class Magnoliopsida; order Asterales; family Asteraceae; genus Centrapalus; species Centrapalus pauciflorus. The sequence goes on along the minus strand of JAANYP010007042.1, from coordinate 191,933 downwards.
TGCAGTTTCAGCTGCTGGAGGCTGATATTCGTCAATTTCTCTGAATATGTCATCCATGTCATGGGGGGTTCCAAAATATCTTGAACAAGTTGTTCGGCTACATTTTCCTATGCCGGTGCTCCTTGATAAAAAATTTCTTGTAGCGTCTGTTCCCTCTGATCAAGCTGTGGTGCCGATGTTGATGGCCCACCTGCCTCTGCAGAAGATCGTGAACGTGGAATACTTCTAGCAACCGGAGTTCGCCTAGCCGGTGCTTGTTGCTGTTGAGGTTGCTGCAGCTGTGGTTATTGTTGGGTGCTTCATTTATCCAGGCATCCCCATCGGGAGCCACAAAATCTGGATCTATAACTTCTCCAAACAATGGATCCACTTGTGGTCTCACTTGTTCTGCCCTTCGTGCGTTGTGAGACTGGCAGTCGGCAAAGATTCTTTTGTCAATGATTGCTACGCCAGTTTGCTCTGGCAGCGTCGGTAAGTCGTGCAGGAAATGGCGAATGATCATGGTAATGAATCGCGATTACATAAGGAACCTTTCTCGGGTGGGAGCAGAAATCTGATGAACAAACTCCCCAAAGAACATCTCTGAGAAGCTTGTTAGGCACAAAAAGGCCTCAGTCAAACCTGCTCTACATCTTAGAGGGAGATTTTTAATCAAACCTATTTGATGCACTTGAAGGTATAATTTAAGGCTTGTTTATGCCTTATTGAAACCTAAAAAGTGATTTGCAATATGAGTCAAAGTTGTTTACCCTGTTGCATTTGTTGCAACAAAGGCAGATTGTCCAAGCTGTTCTGTTTGCTGAATAGGTTGGACATAAAATGTCTACGCTGCTCTGATCTGTTAAGCAGCTTGGACAGATTATAAGTGTTCTATTCTTTGTGAACAGAACCTATTCTATGTGAACAGGCTAAACACTTTACGGAATATGTTTCCAAGTCCTCATGTATTGTTTTTGGCTACAAGATCAGTTTACAAGTCGAAGACAAAGTGGAAAACAGAAACTGCAAAAGCCTGCCTACGCTGTTCTGTTACATGAAGACAAATGGATATCTGAAAAGGGTGACAGACCTTTTCTTATATCAAAATGGCCTTAACAAAAGAAGAAAGATGCAAAGTTGACATTCCTCTTTTGGTTAAAGCCTTATGCAACAGTGACAAAAAGAAAAAGACAAAGATTTTGCCACATGAAGACAAGTCTGCTTAATTAGAATGTGCAGAAAAGGTGTTTTGTCTTTTTGGAAAGACATCCCACTATCACATTGTCCAATGAAGAAGCTTCACTGAGATTCTCAGTGAGAGTATAAAAGGAAGCTTCTAAGAATTATGAGATATCCAAGAATTATGAGATATCCAAGAGTGAGAAATCAGATCGTGCATTAAAGTGTGTTTTTCATGCATGCAAGTCTGCTTGAATACAATAGTAAGTGTGTCTAAGCTGTTCATACTCAAGCTGTCCATCCGTGTCTTGTAAAATCAGTGAGTCCATCTAAGTGAGTGTATTCATTGTATCTAGTCTGAGTATGTCTTAGATTAGTTGAAGCATCTGTTGTAATCGTCATCTCAGCTTGAACCTTTCCGCAGTCAAGCTTGTTTGTAATTAACATTTGTTAATAGTATTCACAAACATTGAGAAAAGAGTGTTGAATTTTAATCAGCTGTATTCACCCCCCCCTCTACAACTTAGAACAATACTCTAGGGAAACCTTTTGGGACCTACAACTGGTATCAGAGCAGATAAAGTGTGTGTCAACTCTAGATCTCTCATTCTCCCTACTTTCCCATGGACAACAGTGCTGCCAGTTCCTCCTCTTACTATGAAAATGGTTCAATGGCCAAACCCCCCAAATTGAATCATCAAAACTTCTCTGGTTGGAAGTGCAGAATGATGCTCTACTTAGAGAATCTGGATGTACTACTGCCAGAGATAGTAATAGAAGGTCCCTATGTGCCAACTTCTGTTACTACTATCACTCCTGTTGTTGAAGGAGCTGCCCTTGAGATCAGAACTTTTGAGAAGGCCAAAGCTCAATGGTCTGATGAAGACAAAAGGCTGGTTGCTCTTGATGCAAAAGCCAGGAATAACATGGTCATTTCTCTTCCTGGTGATGTGTTCAAACAGGTTGAGAAAATGAAGACTGCAAAAGAGATGTGGGATACTTTGTATACTGTCTATGACGGTCCCACTATCACACTGGATAACAGGATTAACAACCTTGTTAGACAGTATGAACTCTTCTTTGTAAAACCAAAGGAGTCTCTCACAGAAACCTATACCAGGTTCACTGCTCTTATTAATGATCTCAAAGCTGTTGGGATCACAAAGGACAACTTAACTCTGGAGAAAAAATTCTTGGACATCCTGCCTGAAGAATGGAACTAATTTTCTACTATCTTGAGAAATTCAGGCACCATCAATGGTATGGATCTTGTAAACCTGTATGGATCCCTACTGAGTGATGAGCAGTCAAGGCAACAGAAAAGAAATGCCTTGGAAATGTCTAAGAGAGGTGCTGCCTTAGTGGCCAGCGTGAGACAACCTATTGGTCAGGTATGTGATGTGTTCACACAACCTTGATCAACAGGCTGATGATGAAAGGGAAGAGATGTCTGAAGAGGAAGACTGTGAAGATCTTGCTGAACTTGATGATGAGCAAATGATTGCAATGCTTGTCAAAAAGTTCAACAAGAAGAGGTTTGGTGGAAGAATGCTGCAGAGGAACTCAAATGCTGTAAAAAAGAAGGCATTTGATAAAACTAGGGCTGAGTGCTTTAAATGTGGCAAAACTGGTCACATAGCTGCTGATTGTGTGTCTAAAGCTGTTGGTCAGTCATCCAAACCATTCAAGACAAACAGGGACGATGGCTACAGGGTTAAGTACCTTATGGCCATGGCTAAGCTGAAAAAGTTGGAAAACTCAGTGGCTTCCAACAAGCAAAAGGGACTCATGGCTGAGACATGTGATTGGGAGGAATTTGACTCATCTTCAGATGAAGAAGATAACAATTGTCTGATGGCCAACACTGATGTCCATCAACCAGCAACTTCAAACAGGACCTGGCTGAAGCTGAAGCCTTCAGAAGCTTAGAGAACTGGAATCCCACAATGATGTACAAGGTACAAAACTTTATGGCTTACAGTTTTGATGAAAAAGCAAAAATGTTTGAATACATGCTTGTTGATTTAAAAGCTGCTGTTGAGAAGCACAATGTTTTACTGTATGAAATCTCTAAGCTTAAAACTGATCTTGACATAAAATCTAGCAAACTGGACAGTTTTCATAAGTTGGAAACTGAGCTTGATGAATTAAAACACATCAACTCCATTTTACTAGAAGAAAAGAGAGAGAAAGACATAAAACATGCAAAGCTTCAAAAGATAGTTGACTCTTGGTGCCAATCTGCACAAAAAGTCAGCCATTGCATTAGTCAACAGATCCCTGCACAAATCCAAGCCTATCTTGGAGGGGATCTTGACAAAGCAGCTTCTATTGTTGAGATAAATAATCTGAAAGACGACTTATCCACTCTTGGTGAGCTTCCTAGCACTTTCATTCAGAAAGTAAATGGTAAGCTAGTCTCAACAAACAGGTTTGTCAGGCCTCAAAATACTGACAGCTTGTGTGAAAAAGCTCCAAAAGCTGATGATGGAATATGTTCTCCATCGAATCAGCCTGCTAAGTGCTCTGCTGATTCACACAAGCAAAAGAAAGGAAAACAAGCTCAAGCTGCAGCTGTGGACTCTAAACTTGTTGACAAAACAGGCTCTGGGTCCAAAGCTGATGGTAAGAGACCTGTTAATCCTTTTGATGCTAATCATTTTGAGAAAAAGTTTTCAAAAGGTAAGCAGCCTGCTTTCAACAGGCATAAGTCTCATGTTGAAAGCAAATCTGCTGTGGTTTCAAATAAGTTTTTAAATCATAGTGGAAAATTGGTTATAAATGAAGGTAAGTCTTTCAGAACCAAAAGCAGTGATCATGTTGATAGGCAACATCAATCACATCTCAGTAAGGGCAAAGGCAAAGCCATTGCTCAACCTGAGAAATTTGGGAATAAGTTTCCCAAACCTGTGGAAGGTCAAAAGCCAATCAAGCTTCCTGTGTTTGGTATCTGTCCTCCCAGAAAGAGGAAAGAAGAAATAGGCAAAGCTGTTGCCATTGTGCCTTAACCCAAACTGTTGATTCATCTAAAAATAGTAATAAGTTTGCTAAACCTGCTGATAGAATCAACAAAAACAATTCAGAATATGTTTCTAGAGGTTCTTCTTCCAAAAGGGCTAAAAAGAGAAAATGCTATAAGTGTGGGAAGAAGACACACATGGCCAAAGACTGTCCTGAAACTGAGGACATGAGGCCTGTTGACTCTGCTAGTTCCATCATTGCAAAAACGAGCAGTGTTAGAAGTAACATAGTCAATGAGGATGGTATTCAAGCTGATACCATCCAAATAGGAAATATTAGTGTGGATACCACTGGTCCATCAACAAATGTTGATGAAGTAGGAGAACTCATCCCTATGATGAGTTCGCCTAAAAACAACTAATGTTTTCTTATGACACTCTGCTGGACAAACAACCATCCCAGGTTTGGTACTTGGAAAGTGGCTGCTCAGGACATATGACAGGTTGCAAGGATCTGTTGAGTGATATCAGGCCTGAAAAAGGGCCAAAAGTCACATTTGGTGATAATGTACAGGGATCCACAGAAGGATATGGAACTCTTCAAGCTGGTGCTGCAGTGTTCAAAAGGGTAGCCTATGTGGTTGGGCTGAAACATAATCTTGTAAGCATAAGTCAACTGTGTATGCTGGCTACAAGGTTAACTTTGATGAGCACCTAGGTTACATATTGGATCCCCAAGGTAAAGTTGTGCTGTGTGCACAACGAAGAAAGGTGTATATGTTGTGGACATGAAATCTGCTGATCCCACAACTGAAACCTACTTTATCTCAAGAAGAAATGCAGACCTGAACTGGTTATGGCACAAAAGGATATCACACCTGAACTTCAAGAATATCAACAAACTCTGTAAGAAAGAGTTGGTAACAGGTTTGCCTTCTATAACCTTTGTTAAGGATAAACTCTGCACAGCTTGTGAGAAAGGCAAGCAGAGAAAATCATCTTTTAAATCTAAGCACAATTTCTCTATTGATACTCCTCTCTTCTTAATCCACATCGACTTGTTTGGACCAGTCAGTGTCCCAAGTCTAGGAGGAAGAAGATACATACTAATAATGGTTGATGAGTTCTCCAGGTTTACATGGGTGATCTTTCTGAAGAGCAAAGGAGAGGCTGCTAGAGAAATCATTGGATTTATCAAGAAGATGGAAATGCTGAACTCTGCTTAAGTAAAGCATCTTAGAAGTGACCATGGTACTGAATTCAGAAACAGTTTTCTTGAGGACTTTTGTGAAGAAAGAGGGATCTCACAGAAATTTTCAGCAGTAAGAACTCCGCAAAAAAATAGAGTTGCTGAAAGGAGAAACAGAACTCTTATTGAAGCTGCTAAAACCATGCTATGTGCATCAGGTTTACCTTCATCATTCTGGGTTGAAACTGTCAACACTGCTTGCTTCACCCAAAATAGATCCTTGGTGGTGAAAAGGTTCAACAAAACTCCATATGAGTTACTCAAAGGGAGGAGGCCAAACATTAGCTACTTCCATGTGTTTGGATGTCCCTGCTTCATTCTGAATCAAAGGGACCAACTGGAAAAGTTTGAACCCAAAGCTGATGAAGGTGTGTTTGTTGGATATTCTGCTATCTCCGAAGCCTACAGAGTATACAACAACAAGAGAAAGGTGATAGATGAATCTATCAATGTCACATTTGAAGAGTCTAGGAGTGCCTCCACCAAAGCTATTCCTGAATCAGTTTTAGGAGAATTCAGCTTTGATGATCTTATGCATTCCATCAATGAAGAAAAGGACTCAAAAGCTTCCACTACATCCATAGTGGAACCTGCTAATCATGATGGGCATGATGATGACTATGTTGATACACCCTGTGTGAACAAGTGTACTGACATAATTACAAGTTCATGTCCTGAACCAATCAATGCTGATTTTCCTGGATCCTCTACTGATATGTTCAACAATGGAGAGTCATGCTCAACAAGTGAACAGGCTCAAGATATCAGTGTGTCTGAAAATCTTGAGAGCTGCTCCACAGGACGTGTTGCAGATACAAATACCTCAGGAGAATCCTCATTGAAGCAAGATCCTAAGTGGATAAGGTGTCACCCAAATGATCAAATAATTGGTGACATCAACAAAGGGGTGCAAACAAGATGGAACAGCTTAGGAAACTTTTGTATGTTTTCTAGCTTTGTGTCCTAATGGAGCCTAAGAAAGTGGATGAAGCACTTAAAGATGCCAATTGGATCACTGCCATGCAAGAAGAACTCAATCAGTTTGAGAGAAACAAAGTATGGAAGCTGGTCCTTACTCCTAAAGGAAAAACAATAATTGGCACCAAATGGTTTTTCAGGAACAAGATTGATGAGCAAGGTCATGTCATTAGAAATAAGGCAAGACTAGTTGCTCAAGGCTATTGACAGGAAGAAGGCATTGACTATGATGAAACATTTGTTCCTGTGGCCAGGTTAGAGGCAATTCGTTTGTTTCTAGCCTACGCTGCTCATAAGAGCATGAAGGTATTTCAAATGGATGTGAAGAGTGCATTATTAAATGGTAAGCTGCAAGAAGAAGTCTATGTCAAGCAGCCTCCAGGTTTTGAAAATGGACATCATTCAGGTTTTGTCTATAAGTTGGACAAAGCTCTCTATGGTTTAAAACAAGCCCCTAGAGCCTGGTATGACACTCTAACTGATTTCCTTATGAGCAATGGTTATTCCAGAGGTAAAGTGGATACCACACTGTTCATAAAGAAGGTGAAGTATGATATTATGCTTGTTCAAATTTATGTGGATACATAATATTTGGTTTTACTAATGAGCAGTTATGCAAGAATTTTTCACTACTCATGAAATCAAAGTATGAAATGAGTATGATGGGAGAACTTACTTTCCTTTTAGGATTACAGGTTAAACAAACCTCAAATGGAATTTTCATAAATCAAAGAAAGCACACTTTAGATCTTTTGAAAAAGTTTAAATTTGATCAAAGTTCTCCTATCAAAACCCCAATGGCAACCAATGTAAAATTGGATGTAGATGCCAGTGGCAAAGCTGTTTCAGTAACAACTTACAGAGGCATGATTGGGAGCTTGCTATACTTAACTGCCAGTAGACCAGATATTATGTTTGCTACTTGTTTTTGTGCTAGGTTTCAAGCTGATCCTAAAGAATCACATCTAGCTGTTGTAAAAAGAATCTTCAGATACCTTAAAGGTGCACCAGGTTTGGGTCTTTGGTATCCCAAAGACTCAAGTCTTGAGCTAACAGGTTATTCAGATTCTGATTTTGCAGGTTGCAGGCTAGATAGAAAAAGCACAACAGGTGGGTGTCAACTCCTTGGTGGTAAGTTGATAAGTTGGTGTAGCAAGAAGCAGAACTCAGTTTCTACTTCTACTGCTGAAGCTGAGTATATAGCTGCTGGAAGCTACTGTGGGCAGATTCTATGGATGCAACATCAGCTTGAAGACTATGGACTTGTATATAGGAAAACTCCTATTCTGTGTGATATACAAGTGCTATAACTATCTCCAACAATCCAGTATTTCATTCCAGAATAAAGCATATAGAGGTCAGACATCACTTCATCAGGGACCACATCCAGAAAGGTAATGTGGAGGTAAGTTTTATTTCCACAGATAAACAGCTTGCAGACATTTTCACCAAGCCTCTTGATGAAAATAGGTTTAACTACTTTGTAAGCAAGCTGGGCATGTTAAATAAAAGTGACTAAGTGTCCTAAATGCTCTAAGTTATTATATGTCTCACACTGCTGAAGTTTCTCAGAATAGCTTAGGCAGAACAGGCTATACATGTTCTACACTTAGCCAATTTCTGAAAACTTGAACAGCTTGAGCGTATAACAGGTTTGATAACATCAATGTTCACCTCAAACCTGTTCTGTTGATCAAATCCCCAACCTGCTCACTCTCTCAATATGTCATACAAGACATTGTCTTGTAACCCGGTCAGCTATTGAACACAACCTGTTCTTTCATAGCTGAACAAGTTGAATGAACAGCTTGAAGAGTGAACAGCGTGTGATGACTCTGCTCATCACAGGTTTGACTAACAGCTTAGACCATGAGTTTTAATTACCTTTCTTCACAATTAAGTTACTTAATTTCTGTTTTTATTTAACTTAATTACTGCGGATAATGTGTGTTAACGTGTGTTAGTGACTAAAAAGGGCTCAAGTGGTCTGACAACCGTTCTGACATGGACAACCGTTCCGTTTTCCATTAAAGAACTTTTTAAATCAACCGCCCAAACTTTTCTCTCTCATACCCACTCACACACAAACCCTATAAATACCTCTCTACTGTTTCATCTTCGTTTTCCTTACTGCTTCCATAACTTCCAAAGAACCCTAAAATTGACTAAGTGTCTTGTGCTCATCTCCATCCTACTTTCACTATGGCTCACAGAAACAATCCCTTTCTACCAGTATTTGTTGGTGCAGATGTTCAGAAACACTCTTCTGTCACCACAATGCTCACACTGAAACGCACAAACTACATAGCCAACCTAACCATTCCCAAAAACTATGTGGGGAAAGGTTATGAAGATATGGTGAAGTTTCTAAAGGTTCACCCTCTGAATTATGCCATGACTGCCACTCCTGGTAACCTGTACCAGGAGATGGTATATGAATTTTGGTACACCTGTGCCCACGACCCAGCGACCAAAATCATAAGGGGAACCATTCTCAATGGGACTCAGACCATTGCGATCACTACTGGTCTGATCAGGGAAGTTCTTCATCTCCCTGTGGCTGAAACTTATGATCAGCCACAGCCTGAAAATGATCAGATGGGAAATCTGCTATGCTTTTGTGGTGTAGCAGAACCAAAGATTGGAGCCATCTTGTTCAGGAAGGATCTCTCACCTACTTACAGCTTTCTATTTGCCTCTATGGTGATGTGCTTCAGCAGCAAAGTTGGTTCTTTTCACCAACTTAGCCGTGATGAGATTCCAATAGTCCTACAGCTCGTAGATGGGACTAACATGAACATGGCTCGGTGGATTTTCATGAATTTGAGGAACCTGGTGCAGCAGGAAACACGTCCAGCTGCTGTTCGATATCCCAGGTTACTGAGCCTCATCTTCAAGCATGTCTGTGGTGAGCATTTGTAAAACTCTCAGCCTATGTTATGTACTGCTGCTTTCCCAGTGATTGGGAATAGACTTTTCTACACTCCTGTTCTCCCAAATGAGCCTCATCTATCTACTCCAATGAGGAGGTTGCTTGGTATGGTGGAAGGACCCTCTACTGTGAGGGTGGATCCAGTGACTTCTTCCCGAAGGAAATCCAAATCTAGGACCAAATTTGTTAAAAGGGTCCCGGAGACGACTGAAGCTGAGCCTGTCCCCAAGAAGGCAAAAGCAGCCAAGTCTAAGTCTGCTCCATCAGCCTCTGTGGCTGAGGGGGAGCAGGCTTCTCACCCTGGTTCTTCTGTTGAACCTGAAGCGTTTGTGGCTGGTGCCTCTGTGGCACCTGAGACTGGAACAGGAAAACCCACCTGTTTCTGACCCAGTCTCACCACCAGTCCAAACAGAACCCCTTGTCACCTCTCCACAACATCCATCCTCCACTTCATCTCTCAGACTCTACAGACGCAAAACCTTAGCAAAAAAGAAACCAACAGACCCATCTAGCCCCTCTGACCCCTCTCAACAGGGTTCAGTTGAAAAAGAAGCAACCCCTGCTGCCTCTCCTATTTTGGGAGAAGGTTCAGCACATTTGGAGCAGGCTTCACTCCAACAAGAGCCTACCTTGAGTCAGCCTAGGCCCTCTGGTTCCTCCCAACAGGAGCCAGTTGTACATATGGAGACTACCACATCCACTATTCCAGCCTCCCAACAGGCTGAGAATATTGAAAAACAGGAGTTCACTCCACTCCACACATAGTCCACACAGTCTCCACTCCATACTTCTCCTACACAACCTGAGTCTGCACGGGGTGCCAAACCTGCTGGATTAGACCATCCAGTAGATCAGCCTCCAACTTCTGCTCCTCATGATCCAGCTGTTGTACACCCAACAGCTGCTGAAGGACCAACATCCCAAGCTGATGAACCACAGGGATCAGACCATCCCTCTGGTGAGGCTGCACCTCAAATGCACATTCCATCAGTAGATTTCACCACTGCTGATATTGAAATGCACATCCCATCTCCCAATGCTGAGGCACCTCTAAACCAGGGTGCTGCTGAGGGAACCACCCCAGGCCTTATTGAAGGTGCTGCAACACAAGCAGCATCTGAAAGGCTACCAACTTCTACCCCTACTCCTGATGACGCAGTTACAGCCACTGCTAAGGGACCCATTGACCCTTCCAAGCTAGGCCATATTAATTTTGCCCAGGCTATGGAACTTCTGTCCAAAGTCACCCTTCCCTCTCCATCACACCCCCAAACACCTACTTCATCCTCATCTCATTCATCACCCTCTACACAATCCAAACAGTCCACCCATACTACCCCATCCCCCAAAGATCTTCCTTTGAAGGATCAGCTTTCTTTGCTGACCAACAAAGTTGGATATTTGGAAAATTCCATGACTTCTCTACCCTCAATAATCTCAGACTCTGTGTCTGAACAGCTCCAGGGATTCCTTGATTTGTTCAAAAATTCCTTTCCAGTCACTCCACAACCTGACCAGTCCTCACAGCTGCTTGCACTCACTGCACAGCTGCAAAACATCTTCACATCACTCTCCTTTATTCTTTCACATCAACAGGACTCTGTGTCCTCCATGACAGCCATATCCCAACAGCTGTCAACTATCCTCACCACTTGCACTACTACCCTTCCTACTACATTGGCCTGCTTAAACTCTCTAATTGTTTCTCTGTCCAATTCTGTGTCAGCAAATCTTGATGATGTGCAGGACTCTCTTGAGTTACATCTTGCACAACTTCAAAGTTTGCTGTTCACAACTTCTGACAGAGAAAATCTAGTCAAGCTATCCTCAATTGCTGATTCCCAATCCTTTTCTCTTCAGACCTGCCTTACCCAGGTCGCAGAGGTTAAGGACAATCTTCTTAGTGCATAGCCTGGTTGGCCCCAAACCTGCTGCTAAGCGTGCTGAATTTGTTTCTCCAGGCAGACCAATTGTTGAAGGTTCTGGTACATCTCCTTCAAAGGGGGAGAAGTTGTCTGCCTCAAAGACTAAGTCTAAGGGGGAGAAAACCTCTTCTCCTTCTAAGGAGAAATCAGCATCTGTTGGTCAAGCAGCAGGTGCATCACAAACAGGTCCAGCTGCAGATGTCTCCCATCACACTAAAGCTGCTCAGCCTACTCAGGTTGGATCTCCAAACCCTGCACAAACTAAGGGGGAGGAATCCATTCCTGGGGACAGGCCAGGCTGAAGGAGGCATCTGATTTTGGAAAAAGAAGAAGAAGAGGAAGAGGTTCCTAAAGCTGTTCAAACTATAACAGCCAAAGGAAAGGAGAAAGCAGCTTTTGACCCTGACCACCAAAAAGCAGCGCAACTAAAGTTTGACAAGGCAAGGGCTAAGGAAATGGGTGTTCCTATGGAGAAATACTATGAGTTCAGAGATGAACAGCTCCAAGCCCTGGAAAGACTGAGAAAGGAAGAAGCCTCAGCCAAAGCTGCCAGATCCCTTGCATTCAAAGAGGCAAGCAAAATTAAAATGCCTTCTTTGGATGTGCAAAGAAAACTGCTTGAATTACTAGAGAGTCAGCAGGTAAAAAGGAAGGCGATAAGGAAAAGGGTGCTCCGGTCTCTGTGACCAAGTCCAAACAAGTATCCTCTGCAAGAGCCTAGACACACTTTGACAACTTGGCAAGGAAAAAGTTCTTTGATGTTGCTGATAGAAGACTTGCCAAGGAATCTATTGTCAAAGTTGTGCCCATTTCAAGAAAAGGCAAACAGTGGAAGCTACAGATAACTAGAATGGGTGCAACAGGCCCAGAACTGGAATCATATGATTACACTGATGTTGTACAGATGGGGTACAGAGAATGGGTGGAGTTGGCAGTTGCCCTGAGCCAGTCTAAGTCTGAAACGACTAGGACTATCAGGGAATATGTCAAAAAGTTGATGGAAAGGGTGAAAGACCTTGGCCTGATCTCAGAATAATTAAGTAAGGGTGTCTCTGTGACTTACCCCAAAATAAAGGCCAAGAGGAACAGAAAGGATTCAGAGCTGGAGGAACTCCTGATCTTGATTGAACAAGGTGATTATGCAGTAGAAATCAAAGGAGTTGACCACAGCCTGCCCAAAGGAGTAGAATTTGAAGAAGGCAAGCTGATTGAAGAACCTGAGATGGGGGAATTTTTTGTAGATCCCCTGACAAAGAAGAAGTTCTTTCAAAGAGCATCAGACCTACACAAAGTTGGTCTCAAACAGCTTGTAGTATTCAGACTTGCAAACTCCTTCAGGCAATCCATAAAGTGGAGAGCAGCCATCTGGGATCAGCTCAGAGGCTTCTATGTAAGAGGGGAGCTTCGACATCCCAGTTTCATGTTCCTCAGAGTTGAAATAGAGGATTTGGAGGAAACTAGGGATGAGCTTGAGAAAATGTTTGAAGAAGGACTGCCACCACCACTTGTTCTGCCCTTCGAGCGTTATGAGACTGACAGTCGGCAAAGATTCTTTTGTCAATGATTGCTACGCCAGTTTGCTCTGGCAGCGTCACTTAGTCGTGCAGGGAGTGGCGAATGATCATCGTAATGAATCACGAGTACATAAGGAACCTTTCTCGGGTGGGAAAAGAAATCTGATGAACAAACTCCCCAAAGAACATCTCTGAGAAGCTTGTTAGGCACAAAAAGGCCTCAGTCAAACCTGCTCTACATCTTAGGGGGAGATTTTTAATCAAACCTGTTTGATGCAATTGAAGGTATAGTTTAAGGCTTGTTTATGCCTTATTGAAACCTGAAAAGTGATTTGCAATATGAGTCAAAGCTGTTTACCCTGTTGCATTTGTTGCAACAAATGCAGATTGTCCAAACTGTTCTGTCTGCTGAACAGGCTGGACATAAACTGTCTACGTTGCTCTGATCTGTTAAGCAGCTTGGACAGATTCTAAGTGTTTAGTTCTTTGTGAACATAACCTGTTCTTTGTGAACAGGCTAAACACTTTATGGAATATGTTTCCAAGTCCTCATGTATTGTTTTTGGCTACAAGATCAATTTACAATTCGAAGACAAAGTGGAAAACAGAAACTGCAAAAGCCTACCTACGCTGTTCTGTTACATGAAGACAAACGGATATCTGAAAAGGGTGACAGACCTTTTCTTATATCAAAATGGCCTTAACAAAAGAAGAAAGATGCAAAGTTGACATTCCTCTTTTGGTTAAAGCCTTATGCAACAGTGACAAAAAGAAAAAGACAAAGATTTTGCCACATGAAAACAAGTCTGCTTTATTAGAATGTGCAGAAAAGATGTTTTGTCTTTTTGGAAATACATCCCACTATCTCATTGTCCAATGAAGAAGCTTCACTGAGATTCTCAGTGAGAGTATAAAAGGAAGCTTCTAAGGATTGTGAGATATCCAAGAGTGAGAAATCAGATCGTGCATTAAAGTGTGTTTTTCATGCATGCAAGTCTGCTTGAATACAACAGTAATTGTGTCTAAGCTGTTCATACTCAAGCTGTCCATCTGTGTCTTGTAAAATCAGTGAGTCCATCTAAGTGAGTGTATTCATTGTATCTAGTCTGAGTGTGTCTTAGATTAGTTGAAACATCTGTTGTGTCTGTCATCTCAGCTTGAACCTTTCCGCAGTCAAGCTTGTTTATAATTAACATTTGTTAATAGTATACACAAACATTGAGAAAAGAGTGTTGAATTTTAATCAGTTGTATTCACCCCCCTCTACAGCTTTGAACAATACTCTAGGGAAACCTTTTGGGACCTACAAAGCTGAACTTCTTATTGTAGATGAGGGAGATCATTGCCGATTGCAGCATTGACACCATTGTGTCGAATCCCGCCTTTTTAGGAGCAAAGTAGACCATGATCACATGGACCAGATTTCGTCACTAGCCAATGAGGCCGCTTTTCACGTATGAAGCTTTGGTTATATCTTGTGCATAGCCCATTCTGAGAAATGCAGCTTTCCATTTGGGCATCGGGAAGTCAATAGGGCCAGCTTCTTGATCTTCTATCCCCAATTGCAAAATTTGTCGTAGATGATCAGCAGAAAATGCTATTGGTTGACCACCTACTCTTGTGCGAAGAACAGTAGGGGTAACTGTGCAGTCGACTTGCAGATGTTGCCAAAATTGCCTAACATACGTAAGAATGATAGGCTGATTGTGGGTTAGGGCATACGCCACTCTGGAATGGGACAGAAACTCTATCATCAGCCGATACGGCTGAGCCTCCGGTAGCTGGCGATCAATGACCATCACTATATTATGTTTATTAAAAAATGCTCTCTCACCCATATCTGCACACAAATCACAATTAAAAAGTTAGAAATTAATTTAAAAATAAATTTGTGTTATTCGAACTTGTATAACTTCGAATTTGATTAAGTTCAAAGTTCAACACATTCGAACTTACATAAATTTGAGACTATAAAACATTCGAACTTAATTAAGTTCGAGAAACCCATTCGAGCATGTCTGACTTCGAACTTGTAGATATTTTAACAAGTTCGAATCAGAAGAACATGTTCGAAGTCGGACACATTTAACTTTAAAACCATGATTTTAACCCTATTTGACTTAATTAACAGTAGAATCTAGTTCTAGTGGGTTCTAATCAAGATTATATGTCATTAATTTTTAGTTTTTGTTTTTAAAACTTGTGATTTAAGTCACCTAGTTTTAAATGACACAAAACTCAAAAATAATCGATTTTAGCCACAAAAATGTCCTAAACTAACATTTACTTAGTATTAGATTGTTCACAACACTCAAGTATGTGGTTAGGTTCGAGGAACAATAGGAAAATTCGAGAAACAGGAGCAAATTCGACAAATCGATATGTTCAAGATTAAGTTCGAGATCGATCTGACAAGTTTGAGATGCTAAATTCGAAGATAAGTGCATTAAATGAATCATTGTTGACCTATTTATATCCAACCACCTTCGAACTTAGATCAAGTTCAAACTTTCAACAAGTTCGAATGTTGCTTCGAATTTGTTTGATGTTCGAACTTGATTGAAAATTTTGAAAATTCTTGAATAAAATCCAACTTTTTCACTTAACAGAATTTTTTCAACTTTGCAATATATTCACACTAGGCAACGGATTATCACGCAATTTTGTTTCTCCAACTAAATATGCATCATAGTAACTTTGACATTTTCCTATTTATTAAAAGTTAGCGGTGTTAAACTCACTTTCAGCATTTCACTTTCACACTTAGGAATTTTTATTCCTTTGATTGTTTGTCGTGATATACATTCCAAGTCGATTGTCGGTATGTTTTTCCCTTTAAACATTCAACACTTAGGAAAATTCCTTTGGCCTTTTTATTTATCAAGAAACTACCTTACGTGTCTCTATGATCAAGGCAGACACACAATGATTATAACTTTTTGGTATTGCAAATTTTCTTTAAAAGGCAAATGTCGGAAAAATTTCTGTATTTACATACAACAGAGTGTCTTAGTTTGTCTTAGAGTACTTCTTATGTTAGCAAGACAGCGGTGACAGGTCTGTACTCACGTACAACAAAGCGACTTATCTTGCTAGCTTAAGTCAAAACAGCGGTGACAGGTCTGTACTTACGTACAACAAAGCGACTTGTTTTGACTTCCTTTTATTTTCAAAACTTTTTCTCTCTTTGTTTAAGATGTATTTTGATGTTGCTATACATCCCCCAGATAAATTTGCATACCTTATTTATAATCATTGTCTGTATGTCTCTAACATAGAAATTAAGACCTTTTGGTCATACATCTAAGTTTGTTACACATATGACATTTTCTTAATTATTTTATTAGCTGTTAGGATTTCCTTCATGTATTATGCCTACCAACATATCAGACAAGAATGTGTATATCACTTAGAACTTATAGTGCATTATGTGTGAAATCTCAACACTTAGAGTTTGTTTAGACAGTGCTAATTTTCGTCACTTAGAACCTATGATTCTAAGACTTAACTCATTTTTTGATATTCTCTTTTTTTTTTTTGAAATTTTTATGGTTTTCTCTCTTTTTGTCTCTTGTTTTTCACTTCTAGGAAAAATAAGTTGATAAACTAAACTAATAACTTACTATAAAAAGAAAGAAAAACTACTAAGGTCAAGTTACTCTGGATTACGCATGCCATTTAGTTGAACTAACAACTCAAAGCGTGACTTATAAAATGCTTTTGTGAATAAGTCTGCATTGTTGTCTTCCGTTGCGACTTTTACCAGTTTTATCAAGTTCTTTTCAGCACAATCACGTACGAAATGATGTCTTATGTGTATGTGCTTTGTTTTACAGTGTTTAACTGGATTGTTTGTTATAGCAATTGTTGATTCATTATCTATCCTAATGGGAGTATGAGTATAAGTCAAACCGTAATCCCGCAATTGTTGTTGGATCCACAAAACCTGTGAACAGCAACTACCAGCAGCTACATACTCGGCCTCGCACGTTGATACAGCTACCGAAATTTGTTTCTTGCATTGCCAGGATACGAGTCTCCCTCCAAGGAACTGACAACCTCCAGTTATTGATTTTCGGTTCAAGCTACATCCACCATAGTCAGAGTCCGTGTACGCCTCCAATTCCAGATCTCCATCAGCATGATACCAAAGTCCCAGCTTCGGTTTCGACTTCAAGTATCTTAGAATTCGCTTCACAGCTTTCATATGCATCTCCTTTGGATTTTCTTGAAACCTAGCACAAATACACACAACAAATATTATGTCAGGTCTAGAAGCAGTCAAATACATAAGTGATCCGACGATGGCCCGATATAAAGTCGGATCCACATCAGTATCACTATCTGTACCCGGTCCAAGATTGTGATTCACTTGAATCGGAGTACTAAAGTGTGCGGTCAGCTTTGTTCCTTCCATCCCGAAGCGCTCCAAAATGTCATAGACATACTTCGTCTGATGAATGAACATTCCTTCTTTCCTTTGTTCAACTTGCAAACCAAGAAAGAAATTTAACTCTCCCATAGCACTCATCTCAAACTTCGACTTCATAACCTTTTCAAAGTCTTTGCACATCTGTTTGTTTGACGACCCGAAAATGATGTCGTCCACGTACACTTGTACAAAGCCCTTTGTGTCGTCCACGTACACTTGTACCCAAAATGATGTCGTCCACGTACACTTGTACCACGTACATCTGTTCCTTTTCTATTCACGAATAACGTACTAACAATTCTCCCTCTCTCAAACCCATTGTCCAAAAGATGAGTTGACAGCGTCTCATACCAAGCCCTTGGTGCCTGATCCAATCCATACAAAGCCTTATCAAGGCGATATACTCTGTCGGGATACTTTGGATCAGTAAACCTAGGCGGTTGTTCGACGTAGACCAATTCCTTCACCTTTTCGTACAAGAATGCACTATTGACATCGAGTTGATATACTTTAAACCCTTTGAAGGACGCGAAAGCCAGAAACAAACGAATTGCCTCGAGCCTCGCCACTGGTGCAAACACTTCGTTCTAATCAATTCCCTCTTCCTGGTTGAACCCTTTTACCACGAGTCTTGCCTTGTTGCGAGTAACTATACCCCGATCATCCCTTTTGCACTTAAAGACCTATTTGGTCCAAACTGCAACTTCTCCTTGAGGTAACGACACTAACTCCCATACTTCAAGCTTTCTGAATTGTGACAGTTCCTCTTGCATGGCTTCAACCCAAGAATTATCTTTCAGTGTCATTAGCACATTCTTCGGCTCTACTTGTGAGATAAAACACGAGTATAAACACGTGTGAAACGCCTCGGAGTCGTTGATCATCGATAACAGCACCGTGTTATTATTCACACTACTCCTAGTTCTCACACCGGTATTCGGATTCCCTATGATACTCTCAATTGGATGATCCTTGTTTATCGTCGATGTCTCAATCTCATCGACCTAAAGATTATCTCCTAATTTTGATCCTATTTCACCTAACGGGGGTATGACTTCAGACGGTATATTCTCTTCCTCATGATCACTGTCCTCGGAGTTAAAGTTATTCGTCTGATTCTCATTTGTAGGTAATTCAGGTTCATTCTCTGTTGGAGACCCATCTTTTGTCGTTGTAGGCTCAGATGTTGATGGAATGCTTGAATTTGGAAAACCTTGGTACTCGTCATTAAGGTTTAATGATGAGAAGTCATTTTCCACTGTACCTGCATTTCCACTAAACGGTATGTTAAATGATTCAAACAAAGAGTCATAATCAAATAACCATTCATGACCAGTTTGGGGTTCATGTGAATAACTTGTTACGTCAATGTTAAACACAATCTCAACTGTACCATTTGTTTTGTTAAAAACCCTTATATTTGGTGAATTAGGAACATAACCTAGGAAGTATCCTTCGTCAGCCTTTTCACCAAACTTAGGTTGATGTTTTGTTTTCAGTAAAGTACACGGTACCCCAAACGGTTCAAAGCCAGTTAAATTTGGTGGTCTTTTATTAAGAACTTCTAATAGGTTTTGTTCAGTGATTTGACAGTAAGGACCCGGTTTAAAACATGACACGCGGTATTCACTGCCTCCCCCCAAAACATGGTAGGAAGCTTTGAATCCGAGAGCATAGTCCTTTGGCCTCAATCAGAGACCTATTCTTACGTTCTGCCACCCCATTTTGTTGTGGCTCATAAGGTGCCCTAAATTGATGCACTATGCCTTTAGATAGACAATATACACCAATTACGGCATTCTTAAATTCAGTTCCGTTATCATTCCTGATACGTTTTACCCTTGTCCCGTATGAGTTCTCGACTTGGTCTAAGAACACAATCAGCTTTCCAGCTGTTTCGTCCTTTGTACCTAAAAAGAAAACCCAAGAGAAACGTGAGTAATCATCAGTAATAACTAAACAATACCAACCACCACCTATACTCCTTTTGTTGATCGGACCGAAGAGATCCATATGCAGCAAATCGAAGGTGGAAGCTATCGAATTCTGAGTCTTTGACTTGTGTGACTTCTTGTGTTGTTTTCCCTTCTTGCATGGGACACACTTGTCATCGAACTGAAAACTCTTCAGTGGAACACCTTGCACCAGACCATGTTTAGTAATGTAGTTCATTTTCCTTAGGTGCAAGTGTGCCATGCGTCTTTGCCATAAGATAGATTCGGACTCTGAAGCTTTAGATAGTAGACAGATTGTTCCCATCGATGAGTCTGATATGTTCATGTCCATAATGTACAGATCTTTCTTCCTTGGGGCTCTCATCATGATCCAATCATAAGTTCCATCAAGCTGTCTGTTAGATGACACATTGGTTGACAGACCAGCGATTGCTGCTTGATTCCCAGAACCACCAGATTGATATCTCCCTTGGTTCTGATTCTGATAGTTCTCTACTTTTGGTCTTTCACACTCTCTTGCAAAGTGTCCCAGTACACTGACAATTGTAACACTTTACCTTTGACTTGTCAAACCCAACCTTATTGTTGCCTACGTTCGAATTTCTTCCTGTCCTCTTCATGAACCTCTTGACCCTTTGAGTCACCATGGCCAGTTGCCATTGTAGGTCTATTTCTTCCAAGTCACCAGGATCTACCTGATCGTAGTCTTCTTCCCATAACGCTGATCATTTATTTTCCCTTGAACGCAATTGTCGTACGCTGTGACAAACGAAGTTAGAAAATTTAGATGATCTTCAGCTGATTATGCGCTCATCGGCATCTTTGTATATCCTTGAGACGTAGACGCTGAATGAGTTGGTTTTTCTTCTGGTTTGGAAAACCCTAAGAATGCCCTACTGCTAGACTCTTTTGTCTCAACTGAAATGGATTCTTCTCCCGAGAAGAATGCTGTGGCACCTGACTTCAGTTCACTAGCATTCTTTCTTCTGTAACTTGAAGTTATATTCCCTCAGCGTTCCAATTACTCCTTCAAGAGTGAGAGTCTCGAACTTCTCTTCATCATGCTTTATTAATGTTGTGTACATCTCCCACTTCGCCGGTAAAGCATCTAGAAGCTTTTCTATCTTCTCAGTGTCTTGATAATCGACATTGTGATTGTCAAATTCAGTTAAAAGATGATAGAATCTAGTGATTGTCTCATCTAACATCTAATTCTTCAACGCCTTGAAGATAGCAAATTGTTGTTTCAGCATCTCAGTTCTACCATTTCGTACCCTTGGATTTCCCTCACACTTCTTCTCTAGAGCATCTCATAGCTCTTTAGAAGTCCTATGATTTCTTAAAGTGTGTAGGATTTCTTGAGGTAACGTCATCCTGATAATTAAGAAAGCTCGGTTCTCGGCCTCATAAAGTTTCTTACCATCATCTTTCATGTTCTGATAAGTTAAGACTCTTTGTCAGCCCTCTAGCTCTTGCGTAGGAGAAATATATCCCTCATCGATGCATATCCACATACGCATGTCGTTGAATCGAGCAAAACCAACAAACCTATCCTTCCACCAATAGTAATCCTCCAGTGTCATTAGCTTTGGCGGAGAATTCGCTTTGCCGACCTCATGGCCCATTTCTATGAATTTTTGCAAACTCGACATTCTTTCTGAACTTTTTGTTTTCGAACTTAAACAATTTAATTTTAAAATAAACCCTTCGAACTTATGCAAGTTCGAATAATTTAAATTTAAATTCGTTTGAATATTAAATTCGAATTGACTTAAGTTCGAACTCAACAAGTTCGAATGAGTGTAAGTTCGAGAAAACCCAAGAAATTCTGACAAATTCGAACCTCTGGCAAGTTCGAAGAAACCCTAAATTTCTGACAAGTTCGAACCTCAGGTAAGTTCGAAGAAACCCTAATTTTCTGACAACTTCGAATCTGACAAGTTTGAATTCTGACAACTTCGAATTTCCAGTTAAATTCAAATGAAGCCCTAAAACAACTTTGAGAGGAGTGTATTCTGACAAGTTCGAATGAACCCTAATACTCCCTTAAGTTCGAGCGGCGCAGGTTCGAGAAACGGCCAAAAATTCGATTTTTTTCAATATTTCAGATTAAATCAGTGTTTTATGATCAAAAACAATAATTTCTACTGAAAAATTGAACTAATGTGAAATTTTCTCCGTTAGCTTGCTTATAAAACTCATAAAAACTAAGAAAACGTGATTTTTCCAGTAAGAACGTCAAGAAACCAAGAATGTTTATATGAACACGAAGAACACGATGAACACTCTTTATGACTCTGATACCACTTGTAAGGTCACCTACCTACGGATCTGATGTTGACGCGACACCTTCCAACAAGTGCGGAATCCTCGTTAGGGGCTTAACGGATCGATCACACACACGGAAACCCGGAGACGAACACTATGATAGACGTTACAACGAACGACCCGGCACGTGTATTTCTCCGAAACGACTCTCTGAAATCTCTCAAGTTCGTACATGCACTATACGAGCTCTGAACGCTAATTTCAGCAAAAGTCCATAATTCAATTGGATTAACTCTTAATTATAGAGGTTAAATTCGAACTTAGCTCAGACAAGTTCGTTTAGGCCCAAGCCCACGAACTTGTCCACTACATGTTTGAACTTAGCTTTACTAAGTTTAAACCCTAGCCTTTGAACTTATTCTTGAACTTGTCTTTGAACTTGTTTTTGAACTTGTCTTTGAACTTATCTTTGAACTTATCTTTGAACTTATCTTTGAACTTATGTTTGAACTTATCTTTGAACTTAAGTAAACATCAAACACAAACAAGATCAAACATATATAACTTGTATTTGCAAAGCCTTATCTATTACAAAAGACTATTTATACTTAGACTGCTATCGTCACACATGATGCATTAACAATATATCGATAGAAATGTGTTATATCTCCATAATTATTAAAACAGAAATCTTTTGAGAAATAACTTAGTGGTTGGTGGGGTTAAGTGCATGCGTCACTGGGTCCATGACGTCTTTTTCAATATCAAGTCACCTAGGGCTTGATAGATAATGTGGATTACCCAGCCGACACAGTGTAGGTAGGATTATCTTTTCTTCAAATCCTTTCTCAACTCTCAGTTCTCATCAAATTTCAACTAAGCTCCCTCTGGCTCACTTTTCATAAATAAATTCAGTCATCTTTATAGTTAAAGCAAGATCTGATGCACCACCATCACCTGTCAATATACCCATCTCATTTACATTTTACCTCTACTCGACCTTGTCAGTATCTCGTGATAACTGGCACTTCTCAACTAATAGACCTAAAAATCCCTCACCCAATATAGATGGTTTGCTCCTTGGGTAGATCTTCCGGTTCTAGTTAGACCATAGAAGTGATATTTATGCCTATCATACAATTTGGGGCATAATCGAAGTCAGCAGAAATAATGTTCAGCTTTTTAGCTCATGGGATATCACACAAAGAATGATTAGGATTTTTATCTTAAATCAATTAGGAGATGAAATTCAGAATGAATTTGGGGAATGATGAGTTGGGAGATATCAGAATGAAATGTAAAATCTGATATAAGATATGAAGTGAATTAGATTTTCATGAAAGAATTAGCTCATGGGAGATTATGAGAGATTTCGGTATGAATGAATTCAAAGATTTAAGAATGCATGAGAGAATAACGAAGAGAATCTCAGAAGCAAAGAGATTATGAAAATCAAAGAGATTAGAACAATTAATCTCAATGATATACTCTGTCTATCTGGAAATTAACATCCTTAAAATTTTCATATCAGCTCAAAAACTCTTTATGTGTGCACAAATATATTTTTTATAAAAATTGCACACAACTTAGTGAAAAAGAGATCGTCGTCGAGTGCATCTGAAACTCCCCCTGGAAATAAGCACACAAAGTTAGTCAACTCATAGAATATAAATCGAGAGCAAAAAAAATATAAAATAAAACTCCCTATTTGTCAATACAGCTTCACAGTTGAATTCAAGGCAAGAATCTTAGAATGATTCATCTTTCAAAATCGGGTTCTAATATGAAGGGATTAGAAGCCTTTGCGGAAGCTCGGGTTTCAGTCTGATGTAACTGAAAGCCTTGTTAAGCTTTGCATGGATGTGCGGGTTCCAAATGAAGTATTTGGAAGCCATATGCAAGAAGTACGGGTTTGGCTCTGAGTAGAAGCCATATCATTGAAGACCGGGTTCTAGTCTGAATTGACTAAAAACCAAAACCTGCATAATTAAGATGTCTTTGGTATCCAAAGAGATTTGGATCCAAGCTTGTTAGAGCTCTTGGGTACCCATTTCAATACGGGTTTAGGTAACCATTTCATTACAGGTCTAGGTACCCATTGCAGAACATATTTATTATTTTCTTTCTCAAACTCAAGAAGCATATTTATTTTAGAATGATAAATTTGAATATCTGATTTATGAAAGAAACTTGAATCTGAACAAAAAGAATTACGCAAACTCTTCTTTTTAAAAATTTGTCCGATGCTAGCTTGTTTCTGATAATACTTGATATTTTTCTTGGAAGTTTTCTTCTAAGAAGAATAACCAGTATTTTCAGAAACTTTTGAAAACTTTGATTTCGAAAATTCACCAGGGTAAATCTTGATCGGAAGTTTTTCAACTACTTTATCTTAGTCTTTGTTTATCTTTAAAAGATATTTAAGTTGAAGATCTGAAGACAAATCAAATTTAGGAGTTTTAGCTAGATTGTTTTCACTTTTGAAAGATAAATCAGAATGATCAACTTTATGTTCTAAACAAACATTAGAATCCTTAACCTCTGATTCATTTGAAGAAGGTGAAACATTAAATTATTTAGAAAGATGAAATATTTGATCTTCTAATCCTTTGATAATGACCAAATATGAATTTCTGTCATTAACAAACGACTGAAAATCAGTTTAAAAGATTGTTCTTTAATTAAGAACAACTTTCACTCATCTTCGAACAATTTAGATTTCGCTTTGAAATCTTGTTCTTTAAGGAAGAACTCATTTCTTTCCTTCTCAAATAATTCTTTAGTTAAAGAGAACTCCTTTCCAAGAGCAAAAAATTCTTTAGATTTGTTTGAAACATAACTTTGATCAGGATGATTTGTCTTCGAAATTGTCTCTTCAAGATCTTTAACTTTATTGTACAAACAAGATCGTTCAGGCAAAAGAAGTATTTTAGTTGATTTGCATCCTGAAAAATCTCTCGTTTAGAATCTTCAGGTTCGTTTGATAGTACAGATATTCTCACTTTAAGAACATGATTCTCAGAAATCAATACTTTCTGTTTTTCTTCAAAATTTAAAACTTCTTTCAATCTTGTGACATCATTTAAAGAAAATGGTTTATCTGTATTTAATTGAACAAGAATATCATAAGTGTTCTTACGAATCTGTTCAGATTCGGTAAGTTTTGTAATCAGCTCAGACTTTTCAGATGTTAACTTTGAAATGGAATCATGATGAGTCATTTGATTTTCAAACAGTTTAAGCTTCTCAATCAGCTTAGAATTCTCAGCTGTGAGATTCAACACCTGATCATATTCATTTGCCAGTTTAAGTTCCAGAGAAACTACCTTCTTCTTCTCATCTTATAGTTTAGCATCTGCTTGTTCAGCCAGCTTTGTCACATTCTTCAATTTTACTTCAAATTCCTTCAACTGTACAGTTAGATCAACAGGCTCTTCAGTTGTAGCCATAAAGCACTAAGCAATATTGTTCATGTTCTTCTCTTCAGATTTGTGCTTATTTGATGATAATTGTCTTCCAAACTTCCTTTTAAAATCCTTTTGAAGTTTGGGTAATTCCAGCTTCATCTCTACAATATCTATGTCACAAAAATCAGTTTTAGATTCCATCTAATTAGATTTGTGGAAATTGAAGGGAAATCAATTAAGCTAAAAAAATATCAGCATGTTGAAGGTTGTTCGAGGATAGAAATCCAATGTTGAAGCTCTAAAAGATGTATCTGTGGTTGATGACTCGGTGAAAATCAACTCTGAAGTGACTTTTGGACGTTGATTTTTCAGCTTCTTTAAAGAAAAATGTCTGTAAATTTTTTCTAGAGTCCAATTAGGCCTTGAAAATTGCCCGAACCGGCTTTGCCTATTTTTGAAGTTGTAGCTCTCAGTTCAAGCTTCGTTTTGACGTATGGTAGACCCTGTAAGGATATTCCAGTCAAAAGTTATGGCCAATTAAAGCAACAAAAGTCATACAATAAATGTGAAATGATAAAGCCTTGAATCTCGAATGATATGTCATAAATCTCGGACGATTAATGATGAAACTCGATTAATGAAAAGTGAAACTCGAATGATACTTGATCAAATTCGAAGAATGCTTGGTAAATGTCAAAGAATCCTTTGAAAAACTCGAATTAAGCTTGGTAAAACTCGAAGAAGTCGTGATGAAACTCGAAGTAGACTTGACAAAACTCGCAGAATAGGTGATAAATCTCGAAGAACACTTGGTAAATCTCGAGTGACACTTGGTAAATCTTGAAGTAAATTGTATGAAACACGGATGGGACTTGTTAAAACTCGATTGAGATTTGGTGAAACTCGGATTAAGTGTGATCAACCTCGGATGGAACTCGAAAAGAACTTGCTAAAACTCGGAAGAAGCTTGATAAATCTCGGACAAAGCTTGTTAAATCTCGAATGAAGGGTGGTAAAACTCGGATATCCCTTTGTAAAACTCGAATAACACTAAAAATTTAGTGTATCTTGAGTTTCAACAGTTAGCACAGTTCTAAGTTCAGATCCACGATTTTAACAAAAAAAACTTCATGAATTGGAACCAAACTTGCAGCGTAGACGCGTTTTTAGTGCATAAACACTTTTTGTGAAGTGACTTTGTCCAACACCCGATTAAAAACCTCAAATCGACCAAGAACTGCAAGAACACATACTTTTTAAAAAATCAAAAAAATCTCAAATACTTTCTGTGTGTTTGGAGATAAGATATGAGACTTATATGAATGGATTCGTCTTTTTAAACTAAAGACTCGATCAGAATTTGAAGCTCAAACATCCATGGAATCAAAAATCACACGAGATTTTCAGATTTTACATATTTTCGAGAAAAAAAAACTCTATAGATCCGTGAAAAATCAGAATAAATCACTATAATATTTGAGATTGATTCACCCCCTAAGCTCTAATACCAATTGATAATAACAGATCTAGGTGAATCATCACAATGAACACAAAATCCTCTTTTATTGAAATGATTGACTTTGCTTTCAACGTGAAATACAAAGAAATATGGCAAAAGTCTACAAACAAATTCCTTAGAATTTGTTTATATACTCCTAAACTAAACTTCTAGAATTGACAAATCTAGTCTCTATACTTACAATAATAATTGTTTTCATCTCTATATATATGTTCCTTACAACATCATTCATATATTGCATTATATATTAATCTAGAAACTCACTAAACAACTATGTTGTTTACCCTTTAGTTGATTATTCTTTTTCAGGAACTGATAGGGGTAAAGGCCCGGCTGCACCATCACATTAATTATATTCGGAGAAATCTTGGAAGCTTCGCATTTTTTATGCATTCTAAGATGCTTTGGGGCACGAGCGTAGCATATCCATTTTGACCACTCGAAGTAATTGTAGATTCTTAATTCGTGTGTAATTAATCATATTAAATATTGTAACCCCGATTACTTTATTCCGTGATTCCTGACGCTCTGTTGTGTTGTATACAAATTGTTTTGAATCATGTTTATCATTATTAATGTATTTAAAGTTTAAATTTACCCGTATTTCTACATGTACAGTATATAAATAATTGTATAATTATCTCGAATACTCGTATTTAGTTGTATAGGTGTTTCAATTTGGTATAAGATTCAGAGTTCAGGGAAGGAGTATAGTCAATGATTCTCTACCTTGAGCACGATTTCAGATGCTGGTATTAACACACCTAGACGGCAATACTACAACAAATATGAATATGACCTTTAGCCTAGGATGGGATAGCAAGGGGTAGACTTTAAGATTATCAATGTAACATATATGTATGTATATATGTCCATATGTATACATTTCGGTGTGAAAGAAGTTACCAACCGACCTGTAACTGTTTGTAACATATATGTATGTATAACTGTTTGTTGCAGACTTTGTCGCATAATCAATTAGATGGTGTTCTACACCAAGAGGTAGAAAAACCTAATGTTGGGGTAGAAGAAATCAATCTCAAGAATCTGAGAATGAATTTAGCTTTGGCACTGATGGAGAGTCAAGAGATGACCAAATAATGTGAATGACAGCGCACATGTTGTAAAAATATCGTCAATAGAATGAGTTAATGGCACAAATACTAGCATTCCAGAATGTTCAAGAAAGAAAAATAATGTTGAGGATCATGTAAGACCCGTCCTTACGGAAGAGTCTTAGCGGCTAGGTCCCAAGTAGCAACACAGTATCAATCACAACTAAGATAGATTATATAAATGTGTGAATTTAATTATTACAGAAGTTAGGAGTTCATTAGCAATCTTTAAATTACAGACTAAAAGTGTTTCAGAATAATTTTATAAAAGGGCACAAGGACTTTAGTCTATGGCATAACGACTATACATAATGCTGCTTCTACCCAAACCAATACTGTAATTGTCTTCAATCATTAACAACAACAGATGGAGTAGTGGTCTAGTGACTTCGATTTGGGTTCACAGTAGTTAAAGTCTTGGTTTGACTTTAATTTTCCTTTGTCTTTTTATGCTTGATTAAACCTGTAAAAAATTTCAACAACTGTAAGCATTGGCTTAGTGAGTTTATAGATTTAACAGTTAACATGAATAGACATTTAAAGCGAAGACTTAAGCGTTATTTTGACATGGCTGTCGCTATCAGCCGGGCATTGTGAGACGTAAGACTTTAAGACAGGATGATGTTAATTCCCACACACACGCTTTTGGTGGGGGCCAATCCACAATTACTGAGCTAGCTACCAGTATGACAGCATGAGTAGACATTAGAGTAGACATATACATTGGCAGGCATAGACTAGCAAGAGCAAATGAGACAGTCGGCAAGAAAGCAGATGACTGAAAGTAAGTAGAATAATGAATCAAGATAGCAATATTAGTAATATCAAAAGTTGAATTCAATAACAATGACATGTGTGCTGGATGATATGTCAAATGCTATCATGATCCACAGGGCATCACCATACCAATGTGTGCATAGGTCACATTCTAGCTGAGCATATAAGACTGTCAAATAAAGCTAGAACAATAATATGTCTCACATGAAGACAAACATGTATACAGTTATATCTATAACTCATTGTTACTGGTTTTAAAACTTGTTGTTACTTTGACTTTGGCAAGCGGATTACTCCACCACCAGGATTTAGCTTTAGACTTTGACTTGGCTTTACTGTCTTTGGCTTGACTTTACTGGCTTTGGCTTGACTTTACTAGGTTGGCTTTACTGACTTTGGCTTTATAACATAGTTCAGATTTAGCTGAACCTGTCCAGTATTTTGCAATCACATTTAACATAAGCTTTTATGACATTTCACAATACATTAGTGTATTTCTGTTGTATTCTTTGACTTTATGGAAGCTTATGTTTGAGACTAATTGATTTATTAACATATCATGTCATTCTAGCTTTGTTAATCATTATTTGACTTTTGACTTGTCTTGACACGATTTTTATGGCTTTATATGCTTTCATGAACATGTATGTCATTATTAGATCATTCTTTGACTTTAATTGCATTTTGAACTCATATACGCATGTAATGACATGTTATGCATAATCAGAAAACTTATCACTTTACATGAGTGATGTGTATGACTTACATTATGAATTAGGCACATGGGCCTACATAAAAAACTTTTAGGCTTAAAAGGCCAAGTATAGGGCCAAGAACCAAGACTTTGAGTCTATGTTCAATTCCCTAGACATTTTAATGCTTAATTGATATTTTATCATACATGCTTATCAATGTCATGGCATCATGTTGGGAAATAAACTAAGTATGCCAAGCTGTTAGTTAGGATTTCCCAAACTGTTAGTAGTAGTTCTGTGTAATTACAAAGTTCAAGTTACTAGTTCAAGAAACTCGAGCTGCTAGTTCAAATGTTCAAGCTGCCAGAGATAAAGTTCAAGCTGCTCAACAGACAGATAACAGAAAGTGCTAAAATTCAGGAAGTGATAGAGATTTCAAGATTTGAAGATCTTCCAAGGATATCTACTACCAGAGAAATCACAATTCGTCAAGGAAACAAATCAGAAGGCTATAAATAGAGATGGACTAGGTCTTTCTCATGTAATCGTCGTGATTAAGTTTTTCATATTGTAATTGCATTCTGATAAAAGTTTCTAAAGCCTCTAAGGTTGAAAAACCCTAAGAACAGTTTGTGTTTTTCGTCTAATCAAACAGATTAGAGGTGATTGTAATCAGAGTTTGGTAATATAAAGGTTTTGATATACAATGTGTTTATTTGATTATCTGTTCTTTATTGTTCTGAAAGTTTTCTTAAAACAATTAAGTGTTATTCCGCAAACTTCTTAATTGGACTTTGATTCAAAACAAGGTTATTGGTTTAACTCTGATTTATTAAAACCAGTTAATCTTAGGTGATTTTGATCTTGACAAGTGGTATCAAAGCGTAAGGTTTTGTTTTATTTTATTCTTTGTTTTCAAAGTCAGAAACTTTCATCTTTAATTATTTAAGTTTTCTTTTTCTGCAATGGAGTTTGATAGTAGCAGCAGTGGATCTGGGCAAGGACTTAAAGTGCCTATGCTTAAACCCACTGAGTTCGAGATGTGGAAACTCAGAATTCAACAGCACATTCAATTTATTGATTATGCCCTATGGGAAGCTATTGAAAATCCTCATGCAATTGATCCTGAACTAGATGCTGAAGGCAATCAAAAAGGACACCTCCAAAAACTGAGATTGAAAGAAAGGCTAGAATGAATGAAGTTAAAGCTGTCACTATTTTACAAATAGCCATTCCTAATGCTTATCAACATCAGTTTAAAAAATTCTATAGTCCTCATTCTCTATGGCTTGTTTAGAGAAAAGATTTGTTGGCAATGCTAGCACAAAAAGAAACCAAAAGGATCCTTTAAAACAGCAGTATGAAAATTTTTCTGGTGGAAAGAATGAAAACCTTACTCAAATCTTTGATAGGTTCAACAAGCTGATAGGTGAGTTGAAGAGTGCTAAGGTTAGCCTGGATCAAGATGAGGTAAACAGAAAATTCCTTAAATCTCTTGGTGAAGAATGGACAGTATATGCTGCACAATGGAGAACAAAGGACACTCTAGATGAAATAGAGTTGGATGATCTCTACAACAGCTTGAGAGTGTTTGAATCTAAAATTGAAGATAAAAAGAAATTTTTTTTCTTATAATCAAGACACTGCTCTGCTATCATCAGCATCAAATGATAAATCAAACTACTGTGACTCTTTTTCAGGGACTGATGGCAACACTTCTGAAGTTCATTATGAGGCCTTTGTTGCAAGTGATGGACTTTGCTCTTAATGCTGAAGATCTGGAACAAATCCATCCAGATGATCTAGAAGAGATGGACTTAAAGTGGTAACATGCCATGTTGACTATGAGGGCCAAACGATTTCTTAAAAGGACTGGCAGAACAAACTTTCAAGCCAGAACTGAAGGCAAGCCAGCATTTGACAAATCAAAGGTTGAGTGCTTCAAGTGTCACAAGCTTGGACACTTTGCTAGAGAGTGTAGATCACAAGGTCAGCAGCCATCAAGACCCCAACAAACCAGTCAAACACAATCTTCACAAGCTCTTGTTTCTCAAGAAGACACTGTTTTTGACTGGAGTGACCAGACAGAAGAGGAGTTTCAGAATCAAGCTCTTATGGCAGAAACTACAATTGTTACTTCCACTGAACTACCATCTGAGGTAAATACTAAACTCTGCTCCCAAGCATGCAAAAATATGGTTAAAAAGTATAGAGATCATAATGAAAGCATGTGTAAAACTCTAGCTAAGATGGAAGAAAGGAGGTATGAGTATATGCAGGCAATAGAGGATCTTGAAAAACAGATCAATGATTATAAGGACAATGAGATTCAGATGGGACATGATAGAACATATCATGAGTGGTAGAAAAAGGAACTAAAAGAGAAAATAGAGACTTTTAATAAGAAATTAGAAGAGGCTGAACAGAAGGTGTTAGAAGCTCACAAGAAAGTAGAATCTACAAATATAGACTTGGGCAGCTTCAAGCTGGCCAATCAAAAGTTAGAACACCTAATGGAAGTCCAATTTAAAGATAGGGTAAAATCTCAACTCAATCCTAAGGAAGGAATAGGATATAATGCTACTCCACCTCCCTATAACAATAAATACATTCATCCTATGAGTGAAGTTGCTGATAGGCTTGTGAATGAACCATTAGATGAGAAGATGAAAACTATAGACCCTATCCTTGAGGATAAGCCTGAGCTAGACAAAGAATTGACTTCTGATGAAGGCAGTATGCGTGAGAACACAGAGAGTAATTCCAAAACCATGAGTGAACCTATAGTATCTCCTGTTTCCAACCCTATTAGAACCAGCAACCTGAGGGAAGAAACCAACAGTCTGAAAGGAAAAGAGAAATTGAGTGAATACAATCATGCTTCATATGTTTCTGTACCTTCTAACTGTAATGTTGCATCTTCTTCCAAAACATATAAAAAGGGTAAAAATGTTCCAGTATGCACATGCCAAAAACATGTTGTACAAAAGTTTCCCACACAGCAACAGGTAAGGGGAATTCAAAGGAACAAGAATCAGTTATTGTCACACAAAACTGGTTCCCCTATCAAAACAATCAAAAGATGTTTCCACTGTGGCAGGAAAAACCATCTAGCCAAGCACTGTTTATATAAACCAGTTGTTGAAAAACACACTGTGTTTAAAAAACATGCAGTTTCTTAAAAACCAAAGGTTTCAAAGGCCTCAAAACTTGTCACCCCGGTTCCAAAGAGTACAGTTGATCACAGGTTCATAAAAGTTAACAAAAGGCAGCCTGCACACCAAAAACAAGCTTTAATGAAATCTAAATTAAGCATGAAAAAGGTAAGGTGTGTTAAAGTCAAAAACATAGTTCAAACTGCTAATACAAAAGTTGAAACTGTTAAGTCAACAGTTGGAACTGGGAGTGCAAAGTCTGAAGCTGCTGGCACTCAACATCCAGTTCCAACTGCTAAGTCAAAAACTGGAACTGGTAATGGATCATCTGAGATTGTTAAAGAAAAAGTTGGAAAGAACACCTGGACACCTCATGTCATAACTAAATACTCCTCACTGAATCCACCAGTGGATCTCACTAAGTTTAAAAAGACACAAACAGTATTTAGTTATGCCAATGCACAAGGACAACCCAAAACCAACTTGGTTTGTGTTTACTCCACTACTAACTGAGCTTTTTCTTGTGCAGGGCAACCACAGGAACCAAAATAAGACAAGATGGCATGTAGATAGTGGATGCTCTAGGCACATGACAGGCAATTCTGAATGCTTGTCAAATTTCAAAGGCTTTGAAGGAGGATATGTTGCATTTGGTGGAAATTCCAAAAGAGGTAAGGTAAGAGGTAAAGGTACTGTCAAAGCAGGTAATATGATATTTAATGATGTACTGTATGTTGAATAGCTGAAGTATAACTTACTAAGTGTGTCTCAAGTATGTGACAAACAAAATATTGTTTACAATTTACAGACTCTAAATGCATTGTCCTATCAAAAGATTTTGAAATACCTGAAAATCTTGTATTACTTAGAACACCAAGAAAGGACAATGTCTACTGTTTGGACACAAAACACTTATCCAAAACAAGTACTTTAAGCTGTTTAATATCCAAAGCATCATCTAATGAGTCTCTCTTTGGCACAGAAGGATGTGTCACATGAACTTCAAATCCATGAATGTTTTAGTAAAAAATATCTTGGTAAGAGGTTCACCACAGAAGGAGTTCATATGTGATGATCATTGTGTAGCCTGCCTCAAAAGCAAGCAACACAAAACTTCTCATAAGGCCAAGGAAGTAAATTCAATCTCATCTGCTCTTCATCTTCTTCATATGGATCTTTTTGGTCCAACATCTGTTTTGAGTTTGAATAAAAGAGCTTACTGTTTAGTCATTGTTGATGATTTCACCAGGTTTACATGGGTTTATTTTCTTAGGACTAAGGATGAAACTGCTGAGTTGGTCAAGTCCTTCATTCTAAAAAATGAAAACCAATCTAACTTAAAAGTCAAGGTGATCAGGTCAGACAATGGAACTGAATTTAAGAATCAAATCCTAAACAATTTCTGTGAGTCAAAAGGAATTGCAAAACAATATAGTGCTCTAAGAACACCACAAAAAAATGGAGTAGCTGAAAGGAAGAATAGAACATTAATAGAGGCGGCTAGAACCATGCTAGCTAATTCCAATTTGCCAATGACCTTCTGGGCAGAGGCAGTAAATACAACATGCTATGTTCTAAACAGAGTTCAAGTTGTCCAATCACAACGGAAAACTCCATATGAGTTATTCCATCATAGGATTCCCTTAGTGGCCTTCCTAAAATCATTTGGCTGTTCATGCACTATCCTGCATACTAAAACTCACTTAGGTAAGTTTGAGAGTAAGGCTGAAGAAGGATTCTTTGTAGGATACTCCACACAAAGCAAAGCCTATAGGGTCTATAATAGTGTATCTAAAACCATTGAAGAAAGTGCAAATGTTGAGTTTAATGAAAATACTTTAAATGTCAAAGGCACTGGTCCTGATTGGTTGTTTGATTTAGATTCACTAACAAATTCTCTGAGCTTTGATAAGTATTCTGCAGGAGCAGTTGGAAACAATGTTCAAACTGCCAGTACAAATCCTCATGCTGGCAACACAAACATTCAAGCTGTTGGCACAAAGTTTCAAACTGTTGAAGATTCTGATAGATAGGATGAGTATACTATTCTACCACTTCTTACTTGTGATCCACCTGGGGTCCTGATTGACCAACAAGACAAACATACAAAGTTTGAAGTGCCAATCCCAAGTCCTGAAGTAACAGCTCCAACCAATAGGGAAACAGTCCCATCTCCAGATCAAACTGCTACTGAAGCGGAATCATCAAGTGGTGCAGAAGGTGATGACACCAATCTGGAAAGCTCATTTCAGATAGAAAGTGAACCTACATTCAGGGTTCACAAATATCATCCTCTTAACCAGATCATGGGAGATCCACGCACTCATGTGCTGACAAGGACAATTATCCACAAGGAATCAACTGCTTCTGAAGAGGCAATTCCTGAATTCAGTCTAGCTGCCTTTGAACATGCATGCTTTATGTCACAATTAGAACCAAAGAAGGAATCTGAGGCTCTGAAGGATCCATCTTGGATTGAGGCCATGCAAGAAGAGCTCTTGCAATTCAGGAT
Source organism: Centrapalus pauciflorus (assembly GCA_020465985.1). Lineage (NCBI taxonomy): Eukaryota > Viridiplantae > Streptophyta > Magnoliopsida > Asterales > Asteraceae > Centrapalus > Centrapalus pauciflorus. Next base: position 157,382 of record JAANYP010007042.1, on the reverse strand, counting down.
TCAGAATGTGTAGACACTGGTTGATTTTCCTAAAGGAAAGAGGGCAATTGGTATAAGATGGGTTTTCAGGAATAAAAAGGATGAAAGAGGTGTAGTTATCAAAAACAAAGCAAGGCTAGTAACTCAAGGTTATACTCAAGAAGAAGGAATAGACTATTGATGATGTCTTTGCCCTAGTAGCAAGGATTGAAGCCATCATATTGTTCCTAGCCTATGCCAGCTACAAAGGGTTCAAGGTGTATCAAATGGATGTGAAATCTGCATTCCTATATGGTACAATTTAAGAAAAGGTATATGTGTGTCAACCTCCTGGGTTTGAAGACTATAAGTATCCTGACAGAGTCTACAAGTTAGACAAAGCACTCTATGGGCTTCACCAAGCTCCTAGAGCATGGTATGACACTTTGTCTTCCTACCTACTCCAGAATGGTTTCAAGAGAGGTACTCTGGACAAGACATTGTTCACAAAGTCTATTAAATCAGAGATTCTTCTTGTTCAGATCTATGTTGATGACATCATCTTTTGATCAACAAATGACATCCTTTGCAAGGAATTTGAGACTCTGATGCACAAAAAGTTTCAAATGTGTTCAATGGGAGAACTAACTTTCTTTCTAGGATTGCAGGTCAAGCAGAAGCCCACTGGACTCTTCATCAGCCAGTCAAAGTATGTGAATGATATTCTGGAAAAGTTTGAATACAAGGACACCAAGGTTGCTAGCACACCAATGGACACTCATAAACAGCTTGATGCAGATAAAGAAGGAGTGTATGTGGATATTCATTTGTACCGGTCCTTAATAGGTTCACTAATGTATCTCACATCTTCTAGACCAGATATAATGTTTGCTATTTGTGTTTGTGCCAGGTTCTAATGTGTTCCAAAGGATTCACATCTGTTTGCTGTTAAGAGAATCTTTAGATATCTCAAAGGTCAACCAAAATTAGGCCTATGGTATCCAAAGGACTCTCCTTTTGAACTAACAGCCTACTCTGACAGTGACTATGGAGGTTGCAACATAGACAGGAAATCAACAACTGGAGGATGTCAATATCTAGGAGCTAGACTAGTCTCTTAGCAGTGCAAAAAGCAAACCACCGTCTCCACTTCATCCACTGAGGCAGAATATGTTGCAGCTGCCAGCTGTTGCTCTCAGGTTCTGTGGATTCAGAACCAACTAAGAGACTATGGTATGAACTATCTATTTACTCCTATTTACATTGACAGTTCAAGTGCAATCAGTATTGTACAAAATCCAGTAAAATTTCCCAAAACCAAGCACATAGATATTAAATTCCATTTTATAAGGGATTGTAATGAAAAGAAATTAATCCAAGTTACCAAATTCATACTGATGATCAGTTAGCAGATCTTTTTACTAAACCTTATGATGTAGGAAGATTCACCTTTCTGGTATCAAATATTGGTATGGTAAATATGGATTAATCTATCTTGCATTACAATCCTCTATACTATGTGAAAAACATTTACTATATGTGCTTCGTTAAGGGGGAGACACTGTTACATTAGCTGCTGCTCAGTAAATAACTAATAGCTTGAGACTATTCTCAAGCTGCTAGTTCATTTTCTCAGACTGTTAGTTGTTCACTTGGTCTGTTAAGTGTGCAGGGCATTTCAGTCATTACTAAGGAGGTGGTACGCGGGACTAGATATTTATTCAAAATCCAAACCCTTAAAAGTCCCAGTTCATTTGATTGCAACTATCAGTTGCAAAATATCTTCCAGAGTCCGTTTTCATTCTCTCTCTGTGTGATTTTCAAATTGTCGAGCCAAACCCTAAATCCTCTCGTTTGTGATCACCAATGGAGTTTGTTAAAGAACACAACTGCCTCCCATACTCCCTTAAACATGCTAAATTGCAACCCTTCCATGAAATGATGGATTTTCTTCGTCATTCTCCTATCCACTATGCCCTTACTATCAACCTTACTATATACATCTCTCACATAGAGCAATTCTGGAAAACAGCCACTGTAAATACCCAAGAGGGAATCACTTCTTTTGTTTCTACCATTGATGGTAATACCATTACCATCACAGAGGAGTCCTTTCGATAGCATTTGCATTTGCAAGATGCTTCAGGTATATCTGATCTATCCCTCACTGCTTTACATGAAGGCCTGTTTGAAATAGGGTATATGGGCCCAACAAATTCATTTACTTTTTATAAAGCACATTTTCCCAAATGGAAATATCTTGTACACATTCTTCAATAGTGCTTAAGCCCTAAAAGGACTGGTTGGTCTGAATTTTCATCAAATATTGCAACTGCCCTAGTTTGCTTATCCACAGGCCAACAGTTCAACTTTTCAAATATGATTTTTCAAGGAATGTTAAGGCACCATGCCTTAAAGAATGGGAAATTTTTGATGTATCCTCGGTTTTTAGCTGAAATAATTGCAAGATCTTGCAATTCTTTAAAATTACACAAAAGGATATATGTTTCCCATAGGCACTCTTTACCTTCTGTAAAAAGACTTTTGAAACCGAGTGCAAATTTTCATATTGTAGATGTCTCATTGCCTCAAGCAATGCAGACTATCATTTCAAGAAACAGAGGAGAGGATCCTGAGCAGGCTCAGCCCCACATTACTACTTCACCCCCAGGATCCCAACCCACTCCTCATGATACAAACATTCCCTCTGATCCTTCTACTACACATACCTCCCCAGCCCCACCACTAAAAATGTACACTAAAAAGAGACACAGGGTTGTAGGAGCTCCTTCCTCCTCAGTTCAACCTCCAGAGCCAGTTAACCCTGTGCAAGAGGATACTTTTGCACAGCATATCGAAAGGGAACCCACTGAGGACACTCCCACCCTCAATATGGAGGTGAACATCCCTTCTGAGGATGTTCATATGGGTTTTGTGGCTGGTACTACTGATGTCTCTGCACAAGGGGCACAGGACAGTATCAACATCCCTAAGACCACTCCCATGGCAACAGAGGGTGTGCAAGCACCTTCTGGAAGTCCCCAGAACCAAGAACAAAGGGGCCCAGATGTTTCTTCTACTTCTGGTATTAGTGCCAGTGATAGATCTCAAATCCCTCTATGATTTGAAGATCTTGAGGCTAGTCTGCAACTCATGGCTTTAACGGATCAACAATTGAAACCTGTTGTAGCTATTTTGGAACATTACAAGTCCATAATAGTTGCACAGGGTTCCCAAATCATTGCTCTACAACAGCTCTCACCAATCCAACAGCAAAAGCTTTCCCAGTTTCAGCTTGGGTTGAAGCTATATGGAAATAAGATTGTCTAGCTTGAAAAGCTAGTTCAAACCTTGTTAGCAAAGGTTTTTGGTCCCTCTAATCAAACCAATGCATCTAAAAAGGGGGAGAATCAGGAGATCCCACTATCAGTCTAAACAGCTTCAAGTTCACCACTGGCAGCTTCATTCTAGGCTAACAGTCCCAACAGTTTCTCAAACTGTTAGTCCAGAAGCTCAAGTTGTTTCTATTAAAAGGCCAGGAGGAGTGTCTATAAGAGAAAGTAGTCAAGAACCATCCCCAGCAGTCCAAGCCACAATAGTAGTCTTAGCAGCAACCACAGATAAAGGAAATGGCATTTTGATTGAGCCTCCAAAGATCAAATTTGTTTCAAAAGAAGCCCAAGTTGCCCATGATGCTGAATTGGCCAGAAAATTGGCAGAAGAACAAGATCAAATCATGGATCAGCAAGCACAAGCTTCTATGGGGGATGATGAAACCCTTGGAGACTATCTACGTGGGTTTGTGGTTAAGGAAAATCAGAAGAAGAGAAAAAGGCAAACAGGGCCTTCCAAAGGAGAACATAGAAAATTTTTGATAAACTTCTCTGCAAGTGCTGGTGTTTCTAAAGTCATTGCACAATCATGGCCAACAGAGAAACTCCAGGCCTTGTATGACAGAGAAATTGAAAAGGAAAAGGAAAAGGCCTCCAAACAAGTCCAAGATCCCCCTCAAACTATTGTTGTTCCTCAACCTGAAGTTATTCATCAAGCAAAGTTTGATCAATTCAAGAGAGTTCTGTTTGATCAACAGTTAAAAAAGGCAATGGAAATAGAAAAGGCTCTTGATCAACATGACTTCTCCAACCACCAATTACTTACTGGTATGCCAAATCAATGGAGAATATTGATCTGGTATATCATTTTGTAATTAAAAGAGAAGGTGGTCCAGAAGAGGAGTACAAAAGCCTGATCCAAGTAGTTCAAAAGATGACTAGAGATGAGCTACTCCAAATGCACAATATTGGGACGCCTAGCCACTCTAGGTCACCAATAGTGTGGGTTCAGAATAACCTAAATGATCTTAGAAGCATGTTTGATCCAGATTCCACCAGAATGGATGTAGAAGCTGCCAAGGAAGTGAAGACTGTACAGATTGATCTATATGCAAAATCCATGACATATAGACTCAAACTTGCAGACAGATCCAACAGATTCTACAGTTTTGAATTTCTTGATTTGCCAAAAGAGTGGCTACACCAAATGAGCTCAATGAATATTGAATGTGATAGAGAGGAGTTGAAAAGAGACTTCATAAAAGCTATAAGGCAGAAGCTTGCACAGTTGTAATATGTAAGTTTTAGGATGCCTTAGTTTGTGTATAACAGTTTTACTTTGTACTTATTTCCTTATTTGTATAGAAACTTAAAGTCTTTTGTTAAGAATTTAAGTTAGGAGGAGATTGTTGGGGAAATAATATAAGTATGTCAAGCTGTTAGTTAGGATTTCTCATAATGTTAGTTGTAATTCTGTGTAATTACAAAGTTCAAGCTGCTAGTTCAAGAAACTCGAGCTGCTAGTTCAAAAGTTCAAGCTGCCAGAGATAAAGTTCAAGCTGCTCAACAGACAGATAACAGAAAGTGCTAAAATTCAGGTAGTGATAGAGATTTCAAGATTTGAAGATCTTCCAAGGATATCTACTACCAGAGAAATCACAGTTCGTCAAGGAAACAAATCAAAAGGCTATAAATAGAGATAGACTAGGTCTTTCTCATGTAATCGTCGTGCTTAAGCTTTTCATATTGTAATTGCATTCTGATAAAAGTTTCTAAAGCCTCTAAGGTTGAAAAACCCTAAGAACAGTTTGTGTTCTTCGTCTAATCAAACAGATTAGAGGTGATTGTAATAAGAGTTTGACAATATAAAGGTTTTGATATACAATGTGTTTATTTGATTATCTATTCTTTATTGTTCTGAAAGTTTTCTTAAAACAATTAAGTGTTATTCCGCAAACTTCTTAATTGGACTTTTATTCAAAACAAGGTTATTGGTTTAACTCTGATTTATTAAAACCAGTTAATCTTGGGTGATTTTGATCTTGACACATCATTTCATGCATTTGTTATGCATACATGCATATACGTTCGTAACACATACAATATGGCCACTTTAATCATGCTTTTAGATGTCGTTACCTCATAGTACGCTCAACTTGTTCATTGGCATGGCATAAATGTATAAATAAGAAATATGGTCATCACACTCATGCTTTCATGTTAATAAAATTTGCTAAGATTTTGTAAATTAATAAATACATAAACCTTTACTGATTTTGGACAATATAAGCAACTAATCACACTCATATATACATACATATATATATATATATATATATATATATATATATATATATATATATATATATATATATATATATATGTATACTTACTCCTTTATAATACATTTAGTATCTTAGTCTTAAAAACAACTTTTTAGTGTGTGGGGAGTACCCAAGCCGAAGGCAGCCCGGCTTCGCCACATCAGCCTAGGCCGGCGGCTACACCACCCCCGCCCCCCGGCCCCGCGCAAAACGAACCCCGGCCCGGCTCCCTCTCCCCGCTGCACCCCGCTCCCTTTTTTTGTCTTTTACCCCCAACGGTCTAGTGACCGTTTAAAATAAAAAAAAAATTTATTAATTATTTTTCCCTATAAATATATCTTCACAACACATCCATTTTCACCACTTTCACCATTTTCATCATCTCTTCCACACTCTTTCCCATTTCTCTCAATCTCTATATTTTTTAAAGTCATGGATCGAAACACCGGCAAACAACCCGCCGCAAGTCGAAAACGCGGCAAACAACCGGCTTCTCAATCAAACCCTTCTTTCCGCCCACCGCAAAATTTTACGGATAATTTCGGCACCATACGTGCCACACTTTTCACCCCCCAATCCACAATATTACCAACCATCCCCACCCAATCCACAATATTACCAACCATCCCCACCCAATCCACAATATTTCCAACCATCCCCACCCAATCCACAATATTGCCAACCATCCCCACCCAATCCACAATATTACCAACCATCCCCACCCAATCCGCAACATTCCCAACAATCCCCACCCAATCCGCAATATTCCTCGCGAGAATTTCACGAGGGTTTCGAACCATTTGCTTATCGGGACACCGCATCTAGAGACGAGGACGACGAGGAGACGGTACCCGAAACTCAACTCGTCGATTCCGACGATTCCGACGAGGAGACGATTCCGGTAAACACCGCGGCAACCGGGTCTACACGAAAGGGTCCAATGAAAGCGAAAATGTGGACCTCCATGGAAGAAAAGGCTTTGGCGGAAGCCTGGATCGATATTTCCGAAGATCCAACTACCGGAAATAATAAAAAACGTTCAAATTTTTGGGGACGAATCCTCCAAAATTTTGATAACCGAGTTGGTGGAACTAGCCGCACCACCCACCAACTTAATTCAAAGTGGAAAGACATGAACCGCAACTGTACAAAATTTGGCGGCATGTTTAACAACAATGCGATGCAGCGACGGAGCGGGGAAAACGATTACGACGTTTTCACCAACACCCAAAAACAATACAATGCCCTTAATAAAGGTAAGCCGTTTCCACACCAATCGGCTTGGGAGGTGCTTCGACGTCATCCAAAGTGGAACCCCGTTCCACAAGTAGATGATTTTGTTGAGCCGCAAAGAAAGCGGTCTAAAACTTCCGAATCTAACACGATCGGAACACCGTCTTCTGATGCGGCATTTTTAGGTCTTGACATTGACGAAGATGACGAGGGCGACACGGATCTTGAGCAGCTTGAACGACCACGCCGCAAGGGGAAAAAACCAGCATCCACATCAGTCGACCCAGAGATGCAATCAAAATTCGAAAGAATTTCATCATGTCACGAGCAAGATCTTGAAGATAAAAGACGTCACCGAGCACGACTTGAAGAATTAAAAAAATCAAAACAAGAAAAAGAATTGGAGTTGAAAGAAAAAAGATATAATGCGTACATTGCGGCACTGCATCAAAAACAACACGATCGTGACTTGGAATTTTTCCTTCGGCCACACGACCATCTACAAGGTGCTGCTTTGGAAACCGCCTTGACCCACAAAAAAAGCGTTGCGGAGCGTTGGGGACGGCGACTATAATTTTTTTAGATTATGTACTTTTTTTAATTTTTAGTTTCGTAAGTTTTTATTTTTTAGTTTCGTAATTTTATTATGTAATAATTTTTAAATATTTATGAAATTAATTATTTTATATTTAATAATTGTTTTCTTAATTAAAATGTTAAAAAAATTAAGAAAGATGGAAAGGTTAAGAAAGGTGGGTATTTCCTAGTTAGAAAGGTGGGGAAAGGTGGAGAGAGAAAAGCTGATGTGACGCTGACGTGTACAGAAAGGTGGGTTTGGGAGAGGTGGGTACTCCCCACACTCTTATGCTTAATGTACAAATATATCCAACATGATGTACAAATCATGATTGCAGAAATGAAGTCTGAAAACAAAATTGAATTTATTATGGGATTTTTTAAATTCTTAAAGAATGCATAACATTGGAAACAGCTGCATCGGGGAACAAAATACACGCCTCCATAATAATCCATCTTGGGAATAAAACACACGCTTCGTCTTCAGAGATGTCTCTAGGGTGTTCAAGGATATCCGAAATTTCGGATAGTGAATTTTGCTATCCGAATCCGAAATTTCGGATATCCGAAAATCAGATATCTGAAATTTCGGATTCGGCTATCGGATTATCCGAATATCCGAAAAAATATCCGAAAATTCATATTTTTTAAAAAATTAAATCAAATATTTAAATATCTAAAATACAAATTCATATATCCAAATAGATATTAAAAATAAATATATCACAAACTAAATGTATCCGGAATTATTTTACTCAAAACGACTAAAAAAATATAAAAAAACTAAAAAAAATAAAAATATTAGTTAATAAATCTATAATACTAAAATAAAACTAAAAAATATACATTAAAATAATAATAAACACTCAATATTATGTAAATAATCAATACTAAAAATATTTAAAAAATTATTTTTTTTTGGATTTTCGGATATCGGATTATCCGAATATCCGAATTTCTTGAATTTTACTATCCGAATCCGAAATTTCGGATATCCGATTTTCGGATATCCGAAATTTCGGATAGTTTCGGATCGGATACGAATTTTTGTTTCGGATGCTCGGATTCAGATATTTTTGAACGCTCCTGTCTCTGTCATGCTTAACTTAAAACAAATTTGAATCTTAATCAAAACCCTCATGAAAACAACAATGGCGGATGAATGATGTAATACCCTTTGACTCGATAAACCCTCTGCAACTATGATATTCTAGCGCTCTCGATTGGCTCTGCATCACCAGTTTCATCGCTGACCTCTCAATCATCAACGACGATGTATTAGCTAACCATAACCCGCCCGCTTGAAACCCCCAGTGTTCCTTGCTATTTCTGCTACCCTTCTTGAAACCCCCTTGGGTAAGGTATGTTTTTGTTGTTCGTTTTTTATCTTTACTTAAGATTCGATCATGGTGAAAATTAGGATTTATTTCATCATCATTATTCTTCTTATTCTCTTTTCTTCTTTCTTCCTTCAACGTGTTTATACCATTTCACAAGTCATAACTAAATTCATCCAATTATATCTTTCTCATTTTCACACCCAAATTGAATTTTAGAGCACTTCTCTAATTCTAACAAAGGTGTTTGCACTAGATTAGTGTGCTATTTTTACTGTTTGGACTTTGGATTGTTCTGAATTTTGTGTCTTTAGATATGCTAATGTGCGATCTAAATTTGGTTTCCGTAGTTCTTTAATGTAGTTGACTTTTTGCCGCGACGACACCATTCATCTCATCATCACACACAAACCTCATTTTCCGAACTAGGAGAAGGCGGTTTTGGAGCAGTTTATAAGGTAATTAAACTTCAAAAAGACAATCTAGCTATTTGGATATCAAATAAAAGCTCATGTCGTTGAATTTTTTTTTTCAGGGAAATTTAATTGATGGACAAGAGGTAGCAATGAAGAGACTGTCAAGAAACTCTCTGGATAAGGAGTCACAGAGTTTATGAATGAAACCGAACTCATTGTCAGACATCAACACACTAATATTGTCAGGCCTTTAGGATGTTGCATTGAAAAGAATGAAAAAAATTCTTGTATATGAGTATATGCCTAATAATAGCCTGGAATGCTTTCTATTTGGTAAGATCGTCTAACACTTAGTAGATTATGTATATAAGCTTAATTAGTTCTCTATATGGTAGTTGCTACTCCTTTGTTAACAGATCCTAGGAAGATAGGATTACTGGATTGGAAGGATCGTTTTGTAATCATAGACGACATTGCACAGGGCCTTTTATATCTCCATTAGTTTGCTGGATGGCTATCTGAAGCCAAAAATATAAGATTTTGGCATGGCCAAGTTGTTTGTGTTCAATGAAGCTGAAGCAAAAACAGGTAGAGTCGTTGGAACTCGGTAAGTACATAACTTGTATTGTGTCATTATATAACATCTTTCAACAATCAACGTACTCCTTAACACTAATTCTTGAATTGATCCAGTGGTTATATGCTGCCAGAGTATATGACAGAAGGCATTGTTTCAACCAAAACAGATATCTGTAGTTTTGGAGTTTTGTGCTTGAAATTGTAAGCAGCAAGATGAATCATGGGAGCTATGATAGGGAACACTCGCTCAACCTTCTTGGACTCGTAAGTTAATCCTATCCAATACTGATTTCTTAATTGATTTCATTAAAGCTTCAATCAACAAATTATTGTTTGAGAAGAAAGAAATGACATTAAATATTGTTTTCTGTTTAAACTCGTTAAGGCATGGGAAATATGGAGTGTAGGCAGAGCTTTAGGGTTTATGGATCCAATACTGGAAGATTTTTGCATCCCTGAGATGCATTCATATGGGTCTATTGTGTGTTCAAGTTCATCCCGCCGACAGGTTAACCATGTCAGACGTTATTACTATTCTCACAAATGAAAATATGCATCTACCTGAGCCAAAACAACCAGCATTCTTCATTCAAAGGAACAGGTCAGGGGCAGAAAGAGATGATAATGTGGGAAACGGATCCATAAATGGGCAAACATTTTCAATTTTAGTGGCAAGGTAGAAGGTATATATTATATAACTTGAATTCAAATTAGATAAAAGGACAGGTTTAGACGTTTCAATTTGTAATTTGCATATTAGTTAGTTGGGTGATGTTGCACAACCTGCTGAATCTCTTACTGGATGTGTAGGCAAATCGAATTTGATAAAACATGAAATCAATGAAGAGTTCCGGGAAATGGGTGCAGATGAGTTGATGGCTTACATTAGTTTGGTTAGGAAGAAGAGGATATCAGAGCTGTTTAGTGATGATGATTTGGTTAGACGGAAGAAGAAAAAAATTGGCCGGAAAGAACATCTCTACCAATATCAGATCGAAAGTGATGCCATTGTTTATCGGGTTTTTCTCTGAGAACTAGCAATGATGCCTACACTTTTTTATAATTTTTAGACTTGTGATCTTATAGTGTCTCGAAGACCCTTGAATGGTATTACTGAATCAAAAGATTCTGTAATTGGTGCCATGGTGTTTGGCTATTTTGGGAGACTAATGTGTTCTTGTAATAAGAAAACTTGCAATGATATATGCGTGATATTTAATGTTAACAAGGATATATATGAAAATTTTCCTTTTAAGTTAGATAAAACCTAACAAATGAGTTGATTCGTCTGGCCGGATTAACAGTCGATAATATTATTTGAAATTTCATAAAATTTGGGATTGAATAAAAATAATGGTATTGAGTTTGGTGAAATGAACCAAAATTATAAATAATAATGGCTTATTGGGTATTTGGTTTTGGGTTTTATGTTATTAATTCATTATTTTTTGTATTTGTTACATTAAATTATAAATAATTATACTACAAATTTATTTATTTGATTGAAGGTTATATAAATTTTGTATTAAATTAATCTAATAATGTTTTAATATTTAAAAAACACGGTTACACGTTCAAAAAACTACTGGTTGCACAAACAAAAAAATCATTAAAAAATTACACTACGAAATAAAGTTATTGGCAAAAGGACCAGTGGCACGTGCCACCCCCGGCTTCCTCTTGGGTCAGACCTTGACTAAAGACAAAAGTCTCGACAAGGAAATTTAGGTCGTTTAAGGGTTTGCCAGATTCACTTGTACATGGAATAGAATTGTTAGAAAATGGGAGTCTGGGTGGTTTGTTTTTACCTCAAAAGCATCGTTAAATGTCCAGTGAGGAAGAATTCGATGGTATGAAATGTATCATAAGTTATAGCATTTAATAAATTAAGCACACATTATGAACTGTAATAAGTTAAAGCATTTAATAAATTAGTCACACATTATAGAATCAATATTCTCACATGGATAACTTTATGTGCCACTGTCTAGAGGTACATCACGTGACAATACAAAGCTACTGGTCAAATCAGCCAAAAAATTCAACCGCGATGGAGTCTACACATCAAATGTGGTGTATCAAAAAAAATTTTACATGATTATTAACGTACGTTTATATAGTTAATATTACACTTGTTACAATATGCATCTATTATAACTATCAACATTTTATATTTGCATAATTTACTTACAGGTGGACTCTCGAGCAAAGTTTTTTCGTATTTGGAATGCATTGATATATATATATATATATATATATATATATATATATATATATATATATATATATATATATATATATATATATATAATAATGACATATGCATGTAGTTCTGTTTTTTTTCCCACAAATATGTTTTGTCTTTTTATTCTGCTACCATACATTTTTATATTATATTGTATTGCAAATGTTGATTGAACACTATTTTTATCCTATAATGTTAAACTAAAAAGTTGAAGTAATTTTGTTTTTGTTATGTGAATGCTCAATGCATATTTATGTGAATGGTCATCCATGTGAATGTGAATGGTGTGAATGACCATTCACATGATCTTTTTTTAACCATTCACAAGATTTATGATGTTGCTGCTTTTGAAAAAAAGTATTATAATGTTGTCTTATACATGTCTATTCAAAAAAAATATGTGTGAATGATCATTCACATTAGGGTACGCTGGAATCTCATAGATACACTGATGAACCTGATTATACACATACATACATACATATATATATATATATATATATATATATATATATATATATATATATATATATATATATATATATATATTGATTCTATGATGCTTTATATATGATCTCCCTTTAATTTGATGCATACATATTGATATATATAAGTAGGGTTGCTGCTATGTTCTTTGTAATTAAGTCCGAGACTCAACCCCCTTGCTGAGTTTATAAGTCCTTTATTTTCACATATCACACTCTAAGAGATTTATTTACTTATAAATTACTTGTTGTTTCGTGCTGTTAAGATCTAAACAATCCGAGACATGGCAATTTGCTAAGTCTCGGAGTACTCCTGATATGCCATCACACTATATAACACTCAGCGTGCGCGCGCGCACACACACACACATATATATAGAGACACACACACACAGATATATATATATATATATATATATATATATATATATATATATATATATATATATATATATATATATATATATATAATATATAGAATATGGTTCGTGTGAGTACCTAAAAAATGCAGAGTACCGTGAGTACCTGTGAACACACGGGTTTCAGATGTGAACTTGCTCCGAAAAAAAGTTTTTTTTTTGAATTTTTTTTCATATTCATTTAGATACACATAATATAAGACTATTTGTAAAAAATTATATACATTTACACTTTTTATCATCTTAAAAGTCATGTGAATGTGAAAAAATTCATGTGAACATGCTTAGTTGTGAACACACGTTCACAATAGTACAGTTCATGTGAACACACACGTTTCACATAGTTCTAGTGTGTGTTTAGGTGTGATTTTTTGCAAGTAGTTTTATATTATTAATTTAAACATGATTATGAAAAAAATTTCAAAAAAAATGATTTTAAGCGAGGTACTTCCGCTACTCCGCAAAACTAGTGGTACTAATTTGAACCCAAATCTATATATATATATATATATATATATATATATATATATATATATATATATATATATATATATATATATATATATATATATATATATATATATATATATATATATATAGTTACTTTATTGCTGTTGTAATGCAACATACACACAATGGTGCAATCACTTTGAGACTCTCATGTCTTGGAGTCCACATGTACGCACAATACAGTGATTCTGTTTTAGATTGTTGCTGCTGTCCTCTTTATGTCTCAGTCTGAGACTTGGCTTTTGCCAAAGTCTCGGAGTTCTAATGCATACACACACATGAACACTTAATTGAATTTTTATGCATGTATGAATTGTATATGCTATGGATGCTTTTGCTGCTGTTAGATTCGCACACCATCACTCCGAGACTCCATAAATCTCGGAGTCTTATTTTACTCATACAAGCACAACACACTTAGCTAGTTTTATGCACATATATACGTATGATGCTGGCTGTTGCATGTCTGGCTTTTAATTTGATCATTATGAGACTTATAAAGTCTCTGAGTCCACTACACATACAACATATCTTCACTCCGAGACTTATTAATACACACACACACACACTGAAACTTACATTTGGTTGTTGTTGATCTATTACACACATGCATACACACTACACTCCGAGATTTGCTAATTCTCGGAGTCCCCATGCACTCACACTACTCAATACTTAAATTGCTTCATGATGTATATGTATGTATCAGTGTTGCTGCCAGTCTTCTGTTATTCCATGCACATTAACACTTGGCATATATAAGTCAATGATTGAAGGGGCTGATGATTACTACTACACTCTGAGACTTTAAAAGTCTCATAGTCTATCTTCTCATGCAAACACCATGCATACACGCACACACAATCACTGCACATTTTTTTTATGTTTTTACTTCATTTTCAGCAGCATAACAGAAGGTTTAATGGGCCATTTATGCATTTTTTATGACCAACAAACATTAAAGATCATTTGGCAACCAAGGCCGAAGGCCAAAATGGCTTTCTTGGCCATTATTTTTGGTCAAAACAGAGGCTAAAATATCATATGCAGAAATATTTATTAAGTTTCTGAGTTTATGTTTCAATCATGGAATTAAACTCCCATATTGCTAATATCTTCAATTAAACACTAAATCAATGCATGCATGAACTTTAATATTTGTTTGCAACACTAAATCATGTTCAATTTTGTGATTTATGGACACTTTTGAAGCTTATAAAATTTTCAGGAAGCCTTAACTTCCATTCCCACATTCAAGAACAATCTAAACATAAAAATTACCTTGAATCTTGTAGGTTTTGTTGCTTTGATGGTTGCTTTGATGATTCTTGGATTTTGATTGCAAATATTAGTGATGAACCGTGGCTTTGTTGGAGAGAGTAGAGAGGATTTGATTTCTTTGATTTGTAAATGATGAAAATAAGTGCATGCAACTTCATTTTAGGGGTTTTATTAGTACAAGTTTTCTTTTTCACAATTTGACCCCAACATTTACATTTCTTTTAACTTGTCATCACAAGTGTATATAATTATGACTTAATAGTAGTTTTTATTAGCTTAAAAAACTTATATAACAAATAATGTAATTAAAATTACATTATAAAGTTAAATACAGAAAATTAAAAGCTAGGTTGTTATAGATCACCAAGCAAGCAATGATAATACTGATATCGGTGGAGGTGGAAGTATGGTTGAAAGGCCTAAGAAAGATAAGGAACGAAACATGGCTTCCCAAAATCGAAAAAGGGAATGTCATACAAGAACTATATCGGTTGTCGTCCTCCCGAATTTAATGGACGGGAAACTACTGTTGAGGTCCTGCACTGAATCAAGGTGATCGAGAAACTATTCAGAGTGACTGAAGTCGGTGATGATAAGAACGTGCGGTATGAAGCTGCCCAATTTGTTGGTCCTGTTTTGACTTAGTGGGATTCTGAAGTCGAAATTCTGGGTCTTGATGATGTTACCATAATGACGTGGGAGGAATTCAAGATCTGATTCGACAAACAACTCTGCCCAGCCGTTGCATTGCAAAAGATAAGAAGAGACTTCCTCTCGTTTCAACATGGAGATTTATTTGTGGATGATTATAAGATCGAATTCAATTCAAAGACAATGTTCGTGTGGATCGGTGATTACTGACGATATTTTGTGGAGGGTTTTCAGAGCGAGAGCCGTAAGATGGTTACTTGTTCGTGAGGGTGAGTCATTTGAAAAAGCTATGGAGTATGCACGACTCCGGGAATATGAATTGTTCAGACAGGAGTAGGAAGTGTAGAAATCGAAGAAGGCGAAGGTCGAGACTTCACAAAGAACGTTTAAGCAACCTCGACATTCATTCTCAAAGAACGTGGACTATCGTTCGCGTTCTCAATCATTTAGTAATTTTAAGAAGCCTGCAAATTCTCATAACAACCCTCGGGCCAAATCTCAATTTTCTAATGCTTCAACCACTTGTGCTCGGGGGGAGTGTATGGCCCCCATTACCTGCCATAGATGTGGAGAAGAGGGACACGTACGCTCCATGTGCCCCAAGCGTGGAGATTACTGCTATGAATGTGGCCAGGTGGGTCACCTTGCTCGATATTGTCCAAAGAAGAAGGCGACATCAACAGAATGCAAAGGCTTGGTTGCAAAGTCCAATCAGGCTGGTGGTTCCTCTCAATCAAAAAGGAATCAAACCAAGCCATAGGCTATGATTTACCAGATTACTGTTGTCGAGGCTCAAGACATGTCGGATGTCGTGACCAGTACATGTTTTGTAAATACTTTGTCTATTATAGTATTATTTGATCCGGGTGCAAGTTTTTCTTTTGTTTCTAAAGCATTTGCACGAAGTTAGATGCGGTACCCTCGTTGATGCCATTTCCTTTGACTGTTGATGTGGCAAACGGAAAATCAGTATAAGCCGCTCAGATTTACTATGATTGTGTCCTTACTTTAGATAGACATTACTTCGATATAAACCCTATCCCCATAGACACCAAGGAATTTGATATAATAGTTGGCATGGATTGGTTGGCTAATAATCGTGCTACTATTATCAGCTTAAGGTTCGAGATGAAGATGTGTCGAAGACTGCTTTTTGGACTCGATACGGACATTACGAGCTTTTAGTGATGTCATTTGGACTCACCAATGCTTCTGCCATATTTATGGATTTAATGAATCGGGTATGTCGCCCGATGCTTGACAAGTCCATTATAGTGTTCATTGATGACATTTTAGTCTGTTCCAAGACGGAAGCGGAACACGCTATACACTTGAGAGAACTACTTAAACTACTTCGTAAGGAATGACTATATGCCAAGTTCTTAAAGTGTGAATTCTGGTTACGAAAAGTGCAATTTTTGGGGCATATAAAATATTGTGAAGATGTATTTGAGGATCCTTCCAAGATTGAAGCCATTAAAAGTTGGGAGACACCTCGAAACGTTGCCCGATATACAAAGTTTTCTTGGATTGGCTGGCTATTACCAACGGTTTAATCAGATTTTCTTCAAGATATTTGTCCCTTTCACTTCATTGACGCGTAAGAATGCCAAGTTTGTGTGGGAAGAACCACAAGAAGAAGCATTTCAGACTCTAAAGAATTGTCTAACTAATGCACCTGTGCTTGCATTTCCTGAAGGACACAAATATTTTGTTGTGTATAGTGACGCTTCGATTAATGGTTTGGGTTGCGTGTTGATGCAACTGGGAAAGTGATAGCTTATGCATCGATACAGTTGAAAGATTATGAGAAAATTTGTCCGACAGATGATCTAGAGCTCGACGCTGCCACTTTCACCTTGAAAATCTGGCGGCATTACGTGTTTGGTACTAAGTGCCAACTATATACTAATAAGAGTTTTAGACATATCTTTGATCATAAAGAGTTGAATATGCGACAAAGATGAGTCTTGGAGCTGATTAAGGATTATGACTATGAAATCCTCTATCACATTGGAAAAGCCAACATGATGGCCGTAGCTTTAAGCCGAAAGAGATTCCCAAAAGCGACTTGCTACGCACTGACACATGTAGTCGTAACTTCTACTATCCTTGATGATATTCGAAAATGGAAAGTCAATGGCCTTAAAGAAAAGAACATCAAAGCAAAAAGGATGGTTGGTCAAAGTGCATTGTTAACCGAAGGCAGTAATGGTCTAAAGATGTTTAAGAACCGAATTTGGGTGCCTAAGATTGGTAATGTACGCAAAACGATTCTAGAAGATGGCCATAACTCATAGTTATCAATTCAACTGGGAAGTTCTAAGATGTATCATGATTTGTAAACCGAATATTGGTGGCCTGGAATGAAACGAGATATAGGTAATCACGTCGAACGGTGCTTGACGTGTTTGCGTGTCAAGGCCAAGTATCAAAATCCGTATGGTAATATGCAACCACTCGAAATACCGGACTGGAAGTGGGATCATATCACGATGGATTTTGTGGTGAAACTTTCGAAGACCCAACGAAAACATGACGCAATATGGGTTAATGTGGATTGGTTGACAAAATCCGCACACATTTACCCATATGAGAGAATTTTTCTTTGGAACGGTTGGCGCGAATGTACATTGATGAGATAACGTGTGACGTGGGATTCCAAAATCCATTATCTCCGTTCGTGACTCGAGGTTTACCTCAATAATTTGGCGAAGTATGTAAGAACAGCTGTGGAGGCGCGTTAATTTAAGTACTGTCTTTCGTCTGCAAACAGACGGTCAAACGGAACGCACAAATTAGACAATGGAGGATATGCTTCGAGCATGTGTGATCGAGCTTGGAGGAGATTGGATTACACACATGCCACTTGTTGAGTTCGCTTCCAACAATAATTATCATTCTTTGATAAAAATGGCTCCTTATGAGTCATTATATGGTCGCAAATGTTGAACTCCAACGTGTTGGCGTGAAGAAGTTGAGAAACCATTCCGGGTCTCGAACTACTCCAAGACACACATGAAAACATTCAAATCCTACGAGAACGAATCAAAGCCGCACAAGATCATCAAAAATCATACTCTGACAAACGACATAAGAATGTAGACTTCATCCTGGGAGATTCGGTGATGCTGAAGGTGTCTCCATGGAAGGGAGTTATGAGATTTGGGAAACGAGAAAAGTTGATTCCCCGATACAGTAGATCGTTTTCCATCACTGAAAGTGTAGGAGCCCAAGCTTATAAGCTAGAATTGCCCGCTGAGTTGGCTGGAATTACATGACACCTCAACGTGAGCTATTTGAAGAAAAGCCCAATTAATCCTGAAGTAATCGTTTCATTGGATGACGTGAAACTTCATGAGAAGTTGCGATATGTCGAAGAACTAGAAAATACCATCGACGATAGAGTATTTAATTTAAGGAATAAGGAGATCGAGATTATGTTAGTTCCTGAAAGCACCACCGTGGATCTCCTATGATGTACGAAACAAAGGTTGAGATGATGGCCAAATATCTCGTGTTATTCGAAAAAAGTTGATTCTGTGGGTAGAATCCTTTTAAGTTGAGAAGAATTGTAACGTCCCAAATAATTTAAATAATTGTTTTAAGAAGTAATTGTAATTATGGACATAATTAATAGTTCAATGCTTTAAATAATTATGTGCATAAATCCTACATTGAAGCATGAGTCTTCCCTATAAAATAAATGATAGGTGAAGGGAGTTTTTAGTAAACCAATGAAAGTTTGATGGGTTTGGGGAAAAATAGAGGAAAAAATCTCCTCTTTCTTTTAAAAGAATACGCAGACACTCACAACACATAGTAGTGTGTGTGTCTTTGTTCTTGAACCAATAGAAAGAGAGAGAGACAAAAAGAGATTTTAAATTGGAGAAGAAACAAAATATGATTTCAGAAGATTCTTTAATGATTTTTGAAGATCCAAAAGGTACAAAATTACTTTTATGTATTTTATTCCTTTTTTTCTCCCTTTTCCCCATCATCTTCTTCATTTAAAGAGGAAGAACCCTAAGTGTGTTTTTATTAAAAATCATTCAAATAACTCAAATATCAAATGAGATTAATGTATGATGTTTATTTTAACATTTGTAGTCAATATATCTAATATTTGAGTGGTGTATTGGGTTAGAACTCAAGAACCCAAGTTAGAATTCATATGAACCCTTGAAGCTTTGAATATGGTAAAAGATGTTTTTGATGCTAAAAATGGGTTTAAAGTAGTTTATATATGTTTTGTAATGGTCCCCAACCATTTACATTTAATATATATGAGTTTTGGTGGTTGGGGGTATTTAACATGCAAGGAAGAACTGCTGAACTGAGCTCGCTTGGTCGACTCGTCGAGTCACATGCAAGACGAACCCAAATATTTTCTATGTATGAACTTCGGGTGAACCTTTGGTCCGAACTTCGGATGTGTGAGTGTGAACTTCAGATGGTACTCGACCCAAACTTCGAACCACATTATGGATAAGTGGGATACTAGCGATTCAGACCTTTAACTCGGCGAGTCGCCCCCAGTTTGGTCCCAACTTCGCAACTTTGATCCGAACTTTGAATGTGGCTCGGCCATGTGGGATCCGAACTTCGGATGGTGTAGATTAGGCCTTGGACCAACTTTGAATTCGAGGTCCGAACTTCGGATGGGATTGATCCGAACTTCGGATGAGGCCCGAACCATGTGAGATCCAAACTTTGATTTTAACTAGATATCATAAATAGATAAATACAAAATAGGATATTATAAATGGTCCATTCCACTGGGGCATAGTGTCCCAAAAAATCAAGCCTTATTATTCAGAGTCCAAAATATCTCACGGGAAATCTTGTGAAACGTAAGACTTATGTACACATTATATGAACGACATTGTAGGGTTATAGACTGGTTGAGGTGCCTCAGAGACTTTTACCTTAACTGCAATGATTGTAACTCGGTATCAAGACCGGGAGCATATTATTGTGAAACTGATAGTGGCAAAGACCCGGTTGCACCATCACATTAATTAATTCAGAGCAAGCTTAGAAGCTTCGTATTTTTTATGTATTCTTTTGAAGATGCTTTGGGGCACGGGCGTAGTAGACTTCCATTTTGACCACTCAAATTAGTTGAAGATTTTTAATTCGTGTGTAATTGAATCATATTAAACATTGTAACCCTGATTACTTTATTCCGTGATTCCCGATGCTCTGTTGTGTTATATACAAAGTAATTGGAATCATGTTGATCATTATTCAAGTATTTAAAGTTTAAATTTACCCGTATTTCCCCATGTATTCTGTATAAATAATTGTATAATTATCTTGAAATACTCGTATTTAGTTGTATGGGTGTTTCAAGTTAATATTAGTTTGGTTTTTAGACGAAAACCACATCGAACCACAAATTATTGTTATTGAAAAACACATAAACCAAACCGATGATTTTTCTCTTCGGTTTGTTTGTTTGTTTTATGATTTTTTGGTTTTTTGCTCACCATAAAACTCATGAAACCTTGGCAACTTATGATAACTGTTGAAAAGTTGAGAGAGAATGAGATGGAGACTCAGAGAGAGAGAAAGAGAGGGAGAGAGAGAGAGAGAGAGAGAGAAAGGGGGATATCGAAGAGAGCAAGGGATGGTGAAATTCGAATAGAGATCGATCTAGAGAAGGGATGGGGAGCGTTAACAAGTTCCCAACCTTCAAAGCTGTCTATCTTGCTAATTCTTACAAGATCCTTTTGAACTTGTAGAATTCATAAATTGATTAGGGTTTATTCATTGGTATTTGTTTGTTTACAATGAAGAATTCTTACGATATTGATTAGTGTTCATTTGCATTCAAAGGTTTTGTTCACATTTGAATGATTATTCATTGATTAGGCTTCGTTCTCTAATCTAATCTTGTCATTCATATATAGATCATGTATTGACGGATTTTATTTTTGTTCGAACTCTAAATCTGGGTTTTTCATTCAACGCGAAGATTGTTTCCAGATGAATTTGAAGGCTTTGTTTGCTACCTAAAACCTAGATCTGGATACGATCAAAGGATCCATGGATCTAAAAATCATTTCTTAATGAATTTTCCTGTTTGGATGTGTTCTTCAGTTAAGGTTTATTCTAAATGATTGGTTTTAGGTATGTTTAGCTTTGCGTTAATGGGCACACCTTCTTAAATATGTTGATAAAGGTTTCTGGTTTTGTTTTCATGGATTCGATGCTTTCAGATTCATTAGTGTTATTTGATCATTCATGTATGAACGATTTTTGTTTTAAATGGATTTAATTATAATATGTTTTGTTCTTTGTGATCTACAGATGTTCACGTGTTTTACTTATGTTCTTGAGTTTTGGTAACTATTTTATATACTTTGCTTAAAACATTAATTAATTGTTATTATTTTTAAAAGTTAAAAAGTTGTTGCTATTTTACAAATTGGGGTGTTTGGTTTACAATTAAGGGATGTTTGGTTGCAGGTGACCTGCATTAGTAGGTTACTAGGTCATATGGTGCTATTTTCGGTAAAAAAATATAAAATTTAATGCTGTTAATGATAAAAATTAAATAACGTGGCTATAATTGATAAAAAAATGTAAAAAATTGTTGCTATTTTCAACATATAACTCATATTTGTTATCAACAAAGGCAAAGGAGACTCATGGTTTTTCGACCACACACGCATCCAGAAGCAAAGGAAGAATCCTCTGTTCCTTCTACTTCCACCGGAACTTTGGAGCATGTATCTCCTTATTTCTTTTCATCTAAACACAGTATACCCACCCATACTACATTCATACATACATCAAACACATACATTGTTGTGATATATCACATCGCCGATCATATTCTGACATGATTATTGGAGGTGGCTTCTGGGGCTCACGCCCTTGGTCCACTTCTAACGTCTTGTTACATGTTGCAGTCATGGATCTAAGCTCGAGAAGACGTAGAAAGGCCTAATCCGAAGTCAAGCTCAACCCGGTGAATTTATGTACTCACACTACGCATGTTTAATATTTTTAAATTTCACTTTTATCATATTATTTTCTTTATATAAAATTAATATTTATATATTTTATTTTTCATGTTACTTATTAAAATTATTATTTATTATATTAGTATTTATATATTTAATTAACAAACATGATAATGATCCTATGTCGAATACTCTTGAAATATTTCTTAATATTTATCAAATGTTTTAAAAGAATGAAAGTTTTATTTTCTGTGAAATCTTTTAAAATTTATTTTTTATTTTGATTTATATTAAAACCAAATTTAACTGCTAATAACACATAACACTATTAAAAAATTTAAAATTTTCTAACATTTCAAAATATTAAATCAAAAGCTAGAGAAACAAATGAATTTACATTTAACTGATGGAATTGATTTTTTAATACTTTCAAACAATTATATCACCATAATAATATTGTGTTAATGTAGTTAAATTGGATCTTAATAAAATTTTAAAACACAAAAATTAATTTCAAAGATTTCATCGAGAACCAAACTTTAATGTTCTTGAAAATTATTAAGAATATTTCAATGATGTCCAACATATAAAATATTATCATGTTTGTTAAATAATATATAAAAATATTTTGATACGTAACATGAAAAATAAAACATATAAATATTTATTTTATAAAAAAGAAAACAATATAATAAAAGAGAAAATTAAAGAAGTTAAACATGCATAGGTTTTCTATTTTAAAATAATAAAAGAAATAAATATGTGTATGATAATAAATGTTTGATATAACTAAAATATTAAATAAAAATAAAAATTAAAGTTCTTAAAAGGGGATCTTAAATAAAATTAATTGGAAAACTATAAGAACTAAAAATGTAATTAGTAAAATGACAAAATGATCATTTTTAAAAAGTTTAGAAAAGTCAAACAGTCAAAGAAACAAATTTGTAACAAAACTTTAAAATAGGAACTTTCGGTGTAATAAATGAAGTGGCGAGTTTTCTATTTACTAGAATATCTTTCCTGCGAAGGAAGCTTCTTTTTAGAATTTATTGCTACCGGTGGTGAAGAAATTGAAAGTCTTAGAACAATTTTATACTTTTCACCAAAGAGAAGAAATTTGTAATTTACTTTAAAGAATAATATCATTAAAAAAGCTACATATTGATCCACTTTTGGTATTATAGTTTTTTTTTTATTTCATGTATTAAACTTTTCATAGGTGTTTTCATTTCTGTAGTAAAAGTTTTTTGGTACAACTTCTTTTGATGATTCAATTTTTGTATTAGTCCATTTGCATCATTTTGGTAGTTTTATTTTATTTTGTCTAAAATGACCACCGAAAACCCCAAAAAAAAAAAAAAAAAAAAAAAAACTACAATACCAAAACGGAGTAAATCTAAAGCTACTAGTATGTTTTATGACAATATTTTTTAAAAAGTTTAATGAGTTTTTAACAATTAATAAATTAAACCCAAATGATAATGAAACAAACCTAAATCATAAAGGACTAAGAATGAGAAAAAAATCTAACTGACCAAGCAACTATGACTCCGAGTTCAAGAACCAGAGATGACACAACAAGTCAACAAGGCAGCACCAAAGCACAGCGGCAACGCCGTTAGGCGGGCGGCGACAGAGGCATTGAGTGGCCCGCAGTGAAGGATCCAGAAATTTTTATTATAGGGGTCGAAAAATATCACGCTGCGACAATACGAGTGTTTGTGGTTCTATAAAAAGTTTTCACACCTCAAAAGTTCGGGTCACTTCATATTGATTACATAATAAAAAAAAATACGTAAATGCTATAACTCATCACTCATTATTCAAGCCCAAATGTAAAGTGTCCAACAATAAATTAGCCGAACAAATCAATATTCAATACACATGTATTTTTAAATTATTTGTTAAATGGGTAACAAACTATTAGGTTTTTGTATATTTGCTTAGATTTTGTAACAATCTTTTTTATATGAGTAGAATTTATAAAAACTAACAAAGATATTTGGTCGAACTTCAAAAATCATAGGGGTCGAAAATTTTTCGATTATATATATAACACGCAAAACATAAAAATTATCGGGGTCGTTTGACTCCTAATACAAAACCTTACATCCGCCCCTGGTGGGGCGCATGCATAGGGAGGGGCCGGGAGGGGGGAGCGCCGAGTAGTAAAATGTAGGCAACTAAAATCAAAATTCTAAGGATGTTTGCTTGAGGGAAAAAAAAAAGAAGAAATTTCAAGGATGTAAAATGTAACGTACAATCTCGAAACACTTCAAAATATTACGTCATATTATGTCATAAGTGACAAGTAGATACGTAATATCATAGTAATTCTTATTTAGGTTTATACAAAATACTAATAATTTAAAACTTCAACTTACGATTGACATATTACATATGAACTTAACAATTGCAGGCTCCATACAATGCTGATACAAATCTCAAAGGTAATGGTGAATTGGTGATCACGTACGGAAGTGAAAATAGGAATCCTCGAATGAAACTGGTATCTGCTACTTCTGATCCGTCGCTTCAAGACATGTCTGCTGAACTCCTGGAAAATATATTGAAAGTATGAAAGAAAAAGGAACAAAAGTGATTGTACATGTTTTGTGTTTTAAAATCTATTTTTTTGGGGTTCGTCAGCCCTAATTTGGCTTCTGAATACTGAATTTGCTTTTTTGGAATTCACATACCTGCTGCCTGCATGATTGTTGCTCAAAACGAAAAAGTAATATTATTGTTACTAACACCAAATTCATACAACTACATAAATCCTAATTCCATTTTATCCCCTCCTATGAATACTATAAGCCTTTCATAAAGCATTCAAAAAAAAAAAAAAAGGATAAATTGTTATATTCTCTGAATGTAATAAGGTTGTAGAAATAGATTATTTTCCATTTGAATCGAGTCATCATCATTGGTATTTAAAACGCAGCGTTAAGGACCATTTTGTCACACCCCAAGATTTAGAGCGATGACTAATTAGAATCTTTTCATAAATCAATTACTTATCACTAAGAAATAAAATTACACAACGGAAGTCTCAATACCTATAATCAAACTAGAATGAAATAAGGTCTAAAAATAACATAATCATATAAACAATGGCAAATTACCAAGAAATGTAATATAAAATTCAAAAATTGCAAATAAAGGTAATGTAAAATTTTCTAAGCCAAGAAAGGTAACATAAAATTCAAATTTGACAAAAAAGGGTATTGATGACAAATTAAGAATGTAAAATTTTAATTTTATGCTCCTTTTTTGGTAAGCGAATAATATTTGATTATCTTTCTTGGCCTAAGATTTGAATTCCATATTCTTTCTCGGCCAAAATAGAATTTTATATTACCTTTCATGGCAAAAAAAAAAATTTACAATACCTTTATTGTCAAATTTTGTATTTTATATTAACTTTCCTAGTAATTTTCCCTATAAACTAATTAATCCTCAAATAAAAGAAAAGTCTTCATAAACTTTCTCTTTTCCTTTTGACGTTGAAGCATTTTCGTTTCCTGAGATACATGCTAAAGGGTCAGCATAATGCTGGCGAGATCACAGATTTTCATATACTAAAATATCGCACACCAAAAACAACATGCCTTAAGTAGAATAAAATTCGTCAATTCCATTGCACAAATTTGCCGACATGCTTTAACAGTTTGCTGACTGTTATACGTTTTGCTGATCGTAATTAACTACGACTTGCTAGCTAAAGCGACCCTCGGTTGGTTTGCCAACCCATCATACATGTGATTCAAAGTATCAAAAATCATAAAAGTCGTGCTTTCAATATAAAATATAACATTTGTTTTCATACGGTATGTGAGAATAAAATTTAGAAAACATTCTTTTACACATATACATATAGTCATGTATCCCGTTTTATAAATCACGTGAAACTCACATGAAGATTTCCCTGCCTAAAATTATGTTGGGAGAATTTCATATATATCCCTCCAAAACTTCATAATATCATATATACACAACCTAGAATTTTAATATCATATATATCCCTCCTAAACATCATAATATCATATATACCCAATTTTAATTATTAATATCACAAATATCCCTCTTAAACATCATTAATATCATATATACCCAAATTCATTAATTTAATTAATTTTAAAACATTTAAAACTCATAATTAATATTACTTGTTAATTAATGACCATTATACCCTTACTCATTTCTTCTTTCAACTAAACTTCAAAATATCATATTTATCGAACTTAAATTAAAATATCATATCCATTTTAATAATTTTATATAATTTATTTTTGTAAACTTTACTAAATAAATTCTTCAAACTAAAACAAATTAACATCAAATAAAAATAATAAAGTTGTATTATGTTTTGCTCATTTGAAATCAAATCGTATCGCCTTATTATATTTTCTTATTTGTTTTTTTTCTACAGTAATTTATATACAATTAACTGGTTATATATTATGTTCTTTATTTTCTTTTTCTTTTCGAACTTTATCGTTGCATCACATTTTTTTTTAATTTAGTATATATTTTTTTGTTTTCTAATACATTAGTTTCTAAGTTTTTTCAAGTTTGCACTCGTTTTATAACTATTGTTTATTTAGTTTACTTTTTTTTTTAAATTTTTATATTTAGTCTAGTATCTGAGTTATAACTTGTTATCCGATATAAATAATTGTGTATATTTTGTGTTAACTACAAGATTATATATATAATCCTATATATTTAAAGTCCAGTTTTATAATAATTTGTTTAATAATTAGTAACTAGAAAATTTAATGTGACACAACTATAAAATTCTAAAAGGAAAAGCAAAATGAACATAATATATAATAAGTTAATTGTATATAGATTACTGTAGAAAAAAAAAACAAATAAAAAAAATATAATAAGACGATACGATTTGATTACAAACGAGCAAAAACATAATACAAATTTTTTATTTTTGGTTTTAATGTTAATTTGTTTTAGTTTAAGAAATTGTTTAGTAAAGTTTACAAAAATAAATTATATAAAATTATTAAAAGGGATATGATATTTTAATTTAAGTTGAATAAATATGATATTTTGAAGTTTAATTGAGAGAAGAAACGAGTAAGGGTATAATGGTCATTAATTAAGAAAGAATGTTAATTATGAGTTTTAAATGTTATATAAATAATTAAATTAATGAATTTGGGTATATATGATATTAATGATGTTTAAGATGGATATATATGATATTAATAATTAAAATTGGGTATATATGATATTATGATGTTTAAGAGGGGTATATATGATATTAAAATTTTAGGTTGGGTATATATGATATTACGAAGTTTTGGAAGGGTATATATGAAATTATCCAATTATGTTTCCTCGAGCAACCGAACCTCCTACATATCGCAACAAATAAACTAAGACAATATCATAAAAATCATATTTCATCTCCTAACATGATCCAAAGTCGAGTGGTTGACTTCCCATTTTAGTATAATTCGATCCGTTTTTTATAAAAAATCCGGAAATTGTTACAAGTCTATTCTTTTTGTTTATATATATAACTTATCGATAAAAATCTAAATAATACTCTTAATAAAATCTCGTGACCAATACGATTAAAATAACAACTTACATATACCATCGAAACAAATGTTTAATTAAGTTACTAACTTAAATTAACTATATTTTAGTGAATATTTTGAACCTGGTAATTAACATTCATATTATGAAATCCTAGACTTTGTGATTTTAGAATGTTAGACCGTTAAATTATTTTGTATACAATATTCATTTACGTGTTTGTCTTGTTTTTATGATTGTTATTGTAATTATATTTATAACTTAGTCTTTCTTCATTATTTTGTTCTTATAGCCATATCCGCGTATCAAAATGGTGACATTGCAAGGGAACGGCTCGAGATATTGTGAAAGGATACTAGCAGGTGGATTAGCCGATCCTTCTTTTGGGATTCCATCTGTGGGAAGTTATCTTTCTTGTTTTCACTTTTCTATCGTATATCATTTCCATCCACCCTTTCAGTGTTTGTGTATGGTTTATGACTTGGAATTCCAATCCGCATGTTGTAAGTTCATATCCCGAGCCTAAGAGAACCTTTCACGACCGTCTTCGCCATGATCCTTTACATCCTATCATTTAGATTATTTCTAGCTCATCTGAGTCTGTTGACCATCCTGTCCCTCCACTGGCTGATAGAGGTCACATAGATTTAGTAGTTGAGTTACCATTACTCTCACCTTCTTCTCCATCATCTGATTCATCTTCTTCTTTAGCTCCTCCTGGTAATTTTTCTGAGCCAATCATGGGCGACCGTCGCACCATGCTTGAGCTGAACTGACCAGTCACCGACGACTCAGAAGATGTCATTGTTATTTCCGGGTTTGATGCAGTGAATTTTGAACTAAAGTCTAGCCTTATCACTTTAGTTCAAAATAATGCACATTATTGTGGTTTAGCATCTGAGGATCCTTATGCACACTTGAGGAAATCCAGGAAAGTGTGCGGCTCATATAAGGTGAATCAGGTTCCAAAGGAGATTATTCGGTTGATGCTATTCCTGTACTCACTCACTGGACGCACTTTTACATGGTATGATACACTTCCTTGCAATTCCATTCATACATGAGATGACATGGAGACTCAATTCTTATCAAAGTTTTGTCCACCCTCTCACACCACTCAGCTTATGAATGAGATCATAGGATTCAGGAAAAAGCCTGATGAGTCTTAACGTGATGCCTGGGAGCAGTACAAAGAGTCTATTATGAAGTGCCCAAATCACAATCTTACGCTCAATCACCGAGTCAAAAGTTCTATGAGGTGTGCATCATATGTATCACTCTTTGATCGATTCTGCTTTTAGTGGATCCGTGTACAAGAAGACACTTGAGGAGGTTGTTGAGATATTAGATGACTTGGTGATGAGTTAAAACTAGACACCTAGCGAGTATTTTGGATGGGGAGCTTCTGATTCAAAGCAAGCTACTGTTATAGCTGCCCTTACAGCTAAAATTGATCTCCTCACGCAAACTAGTCAGCCACAGTCATCTCCAGTTGTTGTACACGCAGTACAGTAATGGTGTGAGCACTGTGGTGGACCACATTCCGGCTATGACTGCCAAGCTAGCTTTTCTTATCCAAATCACAAGGAGGTATATTACTATTCATGAGATTATGGTGGAGGCATGGCTAGATATGCCCAACCTATTCCGAACTATGCTCGAGCATTGATAGATGTCCTGTCTATAGAGTTGACCATTAGAGTGAGAGATGAGGAGATTACATTCCGTATGTCGAAAGCTAATCCGTTATATCCATTTCTACCTGAGTCACTTTTCTTCATATCTACTTATGCACCATGTGTTAAATTAGATCATATGCAGGTTGTTCATGCCATGAATGAGTTTGATGCTGATAGACATTTGCAAGAGATTGCTTGCTTACTTGGAGTAGATTGACAGATGCACACTGATGAAAATGATATACCAACTGATGTGGATATTTTTGCTTTGTTAATTTGAAGCACCATCACCATCTAATCATTCTCATATTGATCCTGTTAAGCTTGATGTTCCTGAATCTGATTCTGTTGTTGTTGTTGTTTCTGTGGGATAGGTAACTTCAAGCTCGGTTAAGAAGAAAGGGAAGTTGAAGAAGCCAAGACAGTGGAAAAAGAAGGTAGAGAAGCTCAAAGAGATACCAACTTATCAATATCCGAAGTTCAATTTTGATCATGAGGATCTGGTTGGTGAGTACATGGCTATCATGAGTATGAAAGATTTAGGAGCGCGTTTCCCAGGTATGTTACATCAATTTAAGGGCGATGTGGACGAGTCAAGCTAGAGACTCGTCAAAACAAGCGCTTTCGAAAGGCAACCCGTAGATACTTTCATTTCCATATTGATTTTTCATTTTATGTCTAGCTTGTCTTGCTTGATGTGTTGAGTTGCTAATTTAAATTTTGATAGTTCTATGCTTAAATAAGTAGCCCTTGCATTGAGTATGTGTCTTAGGATTGCATGATTGATGTTAGCGGCCTTGATCTCAAAGCATGTTTGCTTGATTTAATTTCTAGCATTGTTGTTTGACTTTTTGAGTCAAAGTTAATTTACTTTATTTCTTAATTTCATGCATTTCATTGTTTAATTTCCTTTCATGCTTAGCCAGAATAATACATCAGTATATCGTCTTTGAGACACTTGACTTTTTTGTTCCGGTATTTAAGGTTTTAATTTGGTTAGTTTAATAATTTCTTGAAGACTGTTTGACTTTCAGAAAGTCAAAGCTAAGTTTTCTATAAGTTTTGTTATTTTGCTTTGAACTATTTTATCTCTTTAGTTAAACTGCATGTCATTAATAACTCTTGTATTATTCATATAGCTATTTCTAGTTTTATGATATGCTTTGAGTTCTTATTTTAGGACAATTGCATTTAGTAAACATTGCATGCATTTAGTTTTAAATTTAGTCTTAACTTGTGTGTGATTGACCTTAATTTAAGCCGAAATAAAAGCATTAATGTCTTGATCATTCTTGAGGTTTATTTTCGAGTGAGTGTGGGGTTCATAAATGTATTGGTTTAGCTACATGAGTTAAATTATGAGATTTATTCTCCTGGTTTTGCTTATTGTTGAACT
Organism: Centrapalus pauciflorus; assembly: GCA_020465985.1. NCBI lineage: Eukaryota > Viridiplantae > Streptophyta > Magnoliopsida > Asterales > Asteraceae > Centrapalus > Centrapalus pauciflorus. The sequence goes on along the minus strand of JAANYP010007042.1, from coordinate 126,419 downwards.
GATCATACTGCTCTGTTTACTCGTTTGAGAGAGGAAAAACAAAAAATATATAAATGATCGCGACCGCGCTTCACCGATTGCGACCGCGCTCCCAAAACTATATAAAGTAGCCGAGCGCGGGTTCATTTCCTCCTTGCACTCCCTCTCTTTCTCTCTCACGTTTCTTTCCTCCATCACAATCGTTGCCATTATTGCTTCATTACTGAGATTTAGTTTGATTATTACATCTTCATATCAGGTTTGCTTCTTAATCCATTGTTTATCATTTTATTTAGTTGTTTTATGTTTGATTTTGTATTTGAGCTTAACGTCGCGATATATCTCTTTTATTCCTTTAAATGCATGTCTAGGTTTATTTAGACTGTTAACATTACTTAGATTTAGTTTATGTTAGTTGGGTTTCTATTTTAGAGTTGAATAGTTTGAGGTTTAGTCTCTGGTTACCATCGAGGCTGCGATGGTATGAGCACGGCCGCGACCCATTGTCGCGTACGCCTAATCGCTGCCGGCGATGGGTGTGTTTGGCCGGTGATGATAATCGCGGCCAAAATCCTTTGAACACGGTCGCGCCTAATCGCGGTCGTGCCCTTCTGTCGCTGCCTGGAATTATGGTTTTTTTAAAAAAAGAAGAAAAATATTTTTAGTTAATTATATATTTGTTTCTTTATGTAGGATTGCTTAGTTTTTTTTATTTTATTTTTAGGATTTTAGTTACTGTTATTTCTATTTTTTTTATTTAAATTTGCTTAGGATTTATTTAGCATTTTAGTTTATTTTATTTCTTTCTTATTTGTTTAGGTTTAGTTATGTTTTATTTTAGCATTTTTGTTTATTTTATTTCATTCTTTTCTATTATTTTTATCTTATTTTAGCATTTTAGACTATTTTATTTAGGATTGCTTAGTTTTTATTATTTATTTTGTTTTTGTGCTTATTATTCCTATTTTATTCTATTTTATATTCGTGATGACATCCAGTTCAGCTGCTCCTCCCCCACCTCCACCACCTGGCGGTGGTGAAGGTGGTCGTCATCCTCCCCGTGGTCCTCATAGATTTCTCGTCTTTGAGGACCCGAAGGACAGGGAGAAGGTTCTTTTGCTTCGGAGGAAGAAGATTATTGTGTTCATCTTTGTGAGTTGGTCGGTGATGGAGTGCGTGGGCATTGATGCCCGACTGAGGAGTATCTTGGCGTATCCTCCGGTTAGCGATTCTCGCCCCTACTTTTATCAGATTATTAGATATAGACGAACCAGTCTACAAGGAGCTTACCTTAGTGTTTTTGTCCAACTTCTTCCTCGACGAGTCGATTACTGATCCGACTGCCATGTCGATGAGTTTTCATTTAGGAGGGATAGAGCGTAGGATTCCCTTACGGAGTTAGGGCTTTTGTCAGGCATGTATAGAGAGGCTGAGGTAGATGATGATGCATTCCGTACATCAGTACGCGGGCCAACTGAGGGTTTCTTGGAGCTGGCATTTTAGATGACGATTGCACCGGGCGCGTACGATTCGCCTAGCTCGAAGGCGACCGCCTTCCGTGACCCAGTGCATCGTATTGTATTTCGGACAGTTGCGAACAGTTGCGCGTGTCGCAGGGAGCCTGGAACAGTTTCCCATAGAGATCTGATGATGCTGAGCCGGTTATTGGACCATGACTGCACGATTCAGTTCACTTTTTGGCTTGCTCAACTTTTTGCGGGAGCTTGTGAACGGGTAGCGTCGAGCCCGTTAGTTGGAGAGATGTACATTACGCGGTTAGCGCGTAATCTTGGGGTTTTTTCTGATCTAGCTATGGAGCCGGGGTTGACGGTTGTCCCTATGGTGCAGCGTGTTAGGTTAGGAGTTGAGACTCTAGCGGGTATGAGGATGTTCATACACGACCGACGTCATCTTCTGGGTTGGGTTGACCCTGATTCTGTTGAGGAGCATGAGATGGAGCCCAGTGGTGGTGATCAGCAGGCAGGCCCGGTAGCTCAGCGTATTCCCTCACTCCCTCCCTCTACCTCTCCTGCCCCTTTACCTTCTCATCCGCCTCCTTCTCCCATCAGCCAGCCTTCCACTTCCATAGTATACCCTATCATTGTAGACGACTCCACTCCTCTTTCTCAGCGGGTTGTTCTACTAGGGCTAGTGGCTGACATGGATACGTTCTATCGCTATTTTAGCGTTATAGCTCAATCCATTATCCATCATCTCCCTTCCCCTCTTCCTCCCCGTCGCCACCTCATTCCCACCCCTACCATTTTCTATTCTTCTACCACAACTTTCCCCAGCCCCGTCACATCTCCCACTTCCTCTAATCCCATCCCGGCTCCTATTCCATCTTTTCTTTCCATTTTCTTCATCCCCCTACTGTTCCTATCCACATTTCTGTTATCACTACCACCGCCACTATCACCACATCTCATCCCTTAGCCCAGCCTCACCTGTCTCCCACCCATTCCGAGTCTACCAAGTCTGAGTCATTTCACCCTGATCTGTTTACTTAGTCTCCTGCTTCTCACCCCGGTGCTTCCAGTTCTCGCACCCAACCGCAGAGCCCTTCTCCCGAGCCTCAGCCTTCTCTAGAGCATCGCCATGTACGCTGCTTGCGCTTTATTTGTTCCCGAGATTCTTCTTCAGCCAGGCAGCCACCTCCTCCAGAGTCTTGATCAGTGGCAGAGACATTTTTATTTATTTTTATTTTTTATCTTGGGATGTACTTAATTACATTATTGCAATTTTTTATTCGGGTTGTATATATATCAGATTGTATGTATGTATGTATGTATGTATGTATGTAGGTTATGTGTGTCTATGGTGTCTACCGCATTAACATCAGGAGGATGGAAATGATATCTGGTGCATGGATAAAGGTTTGTTACTTTCATCTCTGTCTATATATATATATATATATATATGTATGTATGCAGGTCTTTTATGCTTGCTGATGTACTTGTGTTTGATTGTGGTTGTGATCAGTCAAGGCCAGACCATGGCAGCGATGCTTGCTGGCAGTCAGTTCATCTTCATCAGTCTAGATCCGCCTAGCAGCATTCAGCAGTTCAAGGGAGTTATTATAATCTTATCTATTGCTCATTTCCATACTTGTGCATACTGTTTTACACAGTGAGGACACTGTCTATATTAAGTGTGGAGTGGGGTGATAAAATTGGCAATTTGAGTTGTTTGTCCGAAGTTAGTCTACTTTAGTGCATTTATGCATTTGTATCCTAACATTAGCAACTTTTGAAATTTTTCTCTCATTTTGAAACACGTTAGACTCTTTAGTAATATTGTTCTGTTTAGATTGCATGCGAGACTGATTTAGTGAGTTTGGTGCTATTTGAACAATGAGAGACGTTTTTAATGCATGTTGTGACTTTTTGAACCGTAACAACATGATATTAGTACAAATATTACCCTTGTCATTCATTTCGTGAGAATTTGAGTCGTATAACATCAGTTTATGCTTATTTTTGTTTGATGTGTGTTGTTACTCCAGTATAATCAATCAAACATTGAATAGAAATAATTAAGAACAGAATCAAACAACTAACCGAATGATTATATTGCACCAAAATGATTACAATGAAGATTGGAATGTGACGAACACTGTAGCCCTAGTCTCTGTGTGAATCCATGCAAAATCAAGAATGTCAGATCTATGACTTTTACAAAAGGAAAATTCTATTTATATCTAAAAGTCAACTTTACATTAATTACAAAACATACACTAGACGTATTTAATTCATCAATCAAAAATAGATTCTAACATTTTCCCCCTTTGATGAATTAAACTAAGTCTTCAGTTTGAAAGTCCCAGCTTCATTTCAAAACGCCTGATACTTTTTCTGTTTGACAGCCTCCAATTAATCTTTAAAATGAATTCAACCATGAGCTTTCTGTCATTCACACTTAATGCTCCGTCTTTCTTTTCTTATCAGCTGCCAGCTTTCCTCTTAAACCATTCATCACCTTTTGAAGTGTTCCATCACAAAACTTATTCAGTTCAATACTCCGCATAGCCCTTAGCTTTTGATCTTTATCTTTGTAGATTGCTTCAGGATTCTTGGCCATTACAACTTGAAACTCCTTCAGATATTTTGATGAAACGGTTTGGTGCAGTAATGTTAATCTTTCTCATCCATATTTCTACACCAATATGTAGATCTTGCAAAGACATAAGCACAAATTTGGTGTGCATGAAGTAAAATAGTGTCTTGAGTGCAAATCTACAGTGCTCATTCCTCTTAATTCTGCACAGTTCATCAAATAAATCTTCAATATCGACCAGATGCATTCCAAACATGTCAGTCTCGGTGAATGTATAAGTATTTCCATCAGCTCTGGTCACGGTGAAGGTAGGATAGAAGATCTTAACAAAACGATCCTTTTCAATCTTAACCAAATCAACTATCCTAAACTCACTTCTAACCGACTGAGAATGTTAGAATCTATTTTTGATTGATGAATTAAGAATGTCTAGGGTATATTTTGTAATTAATGTAAAGTTGACTTTTAGATATAAATAGAATTTTCCTTTTGTAAAAGTCATAAATCTGACATTCTTGATTTTGCACGGATTCACACAGAGACTAGGGCTACAGTGTTCGTCACATTGCAATCTTCATTGTAATCAATTTGGTGCAATATAATCATTCGGTTAGTTGTTTGATTCTGTTCTTAATTGTTTCTGTTGAATGATTGATTGATTACCCTGGAATAACATATTGTTATTCAGAATCTGAATTTGACTTTGAAGTTCAGTGGATTTATCTTGTAAATCTGACATAACTCGTAATGCTAATGCATTATCCTTGGAAAAATCTAACACTAAAGCATGTTCTTGACTCAATTTGTTTTCCAAGGAATGAGCATTTTTCTTTTCGGCTTTTAAGGATTTTTCAATTTTCTTTAACATATAAGCCATTTGAGTCAGTTTTTGTTCAAGCATACAAGAGTTATCATCATCATCATTATCAGAATTAGTTTGTACCTCTGGTGTCTCTGAACTTTCTGATGCATCTGAATCTGATTCATCATCATCCTTTTCCTTGCTGCATCCAGCATCTCCTGTTGCCATCAGTGTTATCTCTTCAGTCAGTTCCTTATCATCATCAGACTCCTTTTTCTCTTTAGTCTCCTCATCCGTCAAACCCACCCAAACTTCATCTTCAGCTATCATTGCAGACTCACTAAGTTCGAAATCATTAAAAACTTCAGATTTCAGACAGATGTGTGCATCTTCACCTAGAATATCTTCATCTTCAGATAATTGGAGCCAGTGATCATCTTCAGCCATCAAAGCCTTATCGGCCTCTTTTTCCTTTGCCAGCAGTGCCTTGCATGTGTAGTATTCTGAATTTTTAACTACAGGCAATCTGCATTCTCTTGCAAAATGGTCTGGCTTGCCACAGTTATAACATTTTTGCTCAGAATCCTTCTTGGCAGACTTATCAAAATTTTCATATTTCTCAGCTTTCTTGACACTGCTCTCTCCTGATTTATCATATCTGTCCTTCTTCTCATACTTCCGTGAGCCTGTCATATACCTCAACTTATTGTTGGTTGGTTTGCGGAAGAAATTCTTCTGAAATGCCTTCGTCAACAAGGCCATTTGTTTCTTCATCTCTTCAATTTCAGAATCAGTTGAGGAATCAGATGAGTCTGACTCTGATGAACTGCTGCTTACTACTACTACCCGTTTCTCCTTTTTTTAGCTTGTATTTATATTTCTTGTCTGCCAAAAGAGCTAAAGGATCAACGGTTTCCTTTTCAGCCTTCTTCTTTCCTGACATCTTCCTTAAAACAACTTCTTGGTAGTTGTTAAGGTTTTCAATGACAATGTGAAAGTCCATGTCATCAATCTCTTTGGTTTGCTGAATTATTATAGTGTACTTATCCCACTCCGGATACAGTACGTTCAGGAATTTGACATTGATGTCCAAATTTGACTTTGTCACACCATTCCTCTTCATTTCACTGACCATATTGACAAACCCTAGATAAGTATTTTCAAGCAGTTCCCCTTCTCTTGCTCTGAAGTTTTCAAACGCCATTAAACTGTTTCGGGCTCTGTTTGTTGCTGCTATGTCTGAACCTCTCATCAATTTACAGACCCCATCCCAGATGGATTTGGCTGTTTTTGTATTGGTTAGACAGGTATATATCATTGGGTATTGATATCAGCAAGAGTTTTCTAGTAGTCTTGTCCCACAGTTTTCTCCGTTTTTGAGCTTCAATTAGGTTTGTGACCTCAACTGTTCTTTCTGGGATTGGAGGGTTGCCGTTTGGTACTGCGGGTATGGTTTCAAGGAAAACAGCTGGTCCGTCATTTAATGATTTCAGCATTTCTTCAGACAGGTCATGGAAAATAATGAATTCAAGGAATCTCTCCCTCCATTGTACATATTCACCTCTATACAGAATTGGAGGTTTTGTTTCCGACCCCATGGCTAGTGCATCTTTGGACATGTTGACTGATTAAAAAAGGAATCTTCCAAGATCTTTTAAATGGAAATTGATTGAATTTGAAAAATTGATCAAACTTGATGATAAGTTGATCAAACTCGAATGATATATGAATGATTCTCGAAATGAATGGGATCAAACTCGATCAAAGAATGATAAAACTCGAACAGTGAATTGAATCAACTCGAACTGTAAAGCATTAAACTCGAATCTAGAAGGAATCAATCAAAAGATTAGTAATGCAACTCGAATGAAGAGTTGATAAAACTCGAATGATACTTCAATAAAACTCGGATGAAAGAACTATGAACTCGAATCAATATGAAGTATGATTGATTAAACTCGAATCAAACTTGATTCCGCTTGACAAATGTTTTATAAAACTCGAATAAAACTTTCTTTCAACTCGAATAGAATAGATTTCAACTTGATTGAATCTTCTATTCAACTCGATTGAAATATAATATAACTCGATTGAAACTTCTATTCAACATGAATGAATGTGTTTATCAACTTGATAGACACTTCCTTCCAACTCGAATAAAACAGAGTTCAACTCGATTGAAAGTTTTCAACTCGATTAAACTATCTTGTCAACTCAATTGAAACTTCAGTTCAACTCGACTGAAACTTCAATTCAACTCGACTGCAAATGATTTTCAACTCGAATAAAACACTTTGCAACTCGTACATGAACTGAACCTTATTCGAGTTTTATGAATTTTTAAGAAAATTCAAGTCCTGATTTCAATGTTTTCACTGAAATTGCATAAAATGACCCCAAAATGAAATCGAAGGTGTGGTTTTTACTGACAAACACTTTTTATGAAAGCACTTTGGATATTTCCAGATTAAACACCCTAATTTTATCAAGAACAGTGATGAACTTCCGTTTTTAAAAAAAATCAAAAATTCAATCAAACTTTTTATGTGATTTGAATTACATATTGAAAGTATAATCAATCTGTTTGTTTTTCAATCCTTTTCCTTCGATCCAATTTTCATAAATAATCACCCACTGAATCAAAAAACCCTAGGGGTTTTCGATTTTTCAATTATTCCGATAAAACAGTGAAATATTTTCAAAAAGTCAATCAAAAATCCATTTCTATGCTCTCATACCAATTGTTATTCCAGTATAATCAATCAAACATTCAATAGAAACAATTAAGAACATAATCAAACAACTAACCGAATAATTATATTGCACCAAAATGATTACAATGAAGATTGGAATGTGACGAACACTGTAGCCCTAGTCTCTGTGTGAATCCGTGCAAAATCAAGAATGTCAGATCTATGACTTTTACAAAAGGAAAATTCTATTTATATGTAAAAGTCAACTTTACATTTATTACAAAATATACCCTAGACATATTTAATTCATCAATCAAAAAATAGATTCTAACATGTTTTTACTGATAGAAGTAGATCTTGAATTTAAATACATGTCAAAATCATAATTTTTGAAAATTTGCACACATATAGAGGCAAATTTAGGATAACCCATTTTTAGCTTTCTTTTGTTCATTTTGTGCACTCTATTCACCCCTAGTAGCCCATTTGAGTCTTCTCCTTTCCTTTCTGTGACAGCCACACGATGAGCCATTCTTTTTTGAACGGCAAACTATTCTACTCCTACTTCTAAACTACTCTTTTTCCCCAAGACTTTCTTTCTCCACCGAAATTTCAACTTGCCTCGGATGGGAGTCGAACCCGTGACCTCTCACTTACATATCACCTCTCTTACCAAATGGGCTAAACCCCATTGGTACACGATGAGCCATTTATAGTCCTTTTTGCTTTCATTTACCTTTATTCGGGATCTGATTTGAAGTGCAGCGGTTAGTATTTCTATTTTTGGTGTTCTTTTAGCTGCTTTTCATTCTATTGACCCTTGATGCATATATCTGATTATGTTAGCTTTGTGGGGCCCCCTGATACTTTTTCATTCAGTCTTTGCTCCTCTAGGTTGATGCGCGTCGATTCTAGTTTAGTAAAAGTTGTGGTTTTTGAGTGTCGGTCATGATAGCTGATATGATTAACGGATCCAAAGATATTTTAGTGAGAAAAAGAAAGTAACTATATATATATATATGTGTGTGTGTGTGTATATACATACATATATATATATATATATATATATATATATATATATATATATATATATATATAAAGAGAAAAAGAGAAAAAAATAAAAGAAAAGAAATAATAAATTCCTTAGTTTTACGTTGATTCTCATCAGTTGTATAGTTGAGGGATGCTTCGGCTTTGTATATAGTTAGATCTTAGTTTTATTTTTGTTATTCATTGTTGTTTTATACATATTTTTGTTAATTCTAGTTGTGTTCAGCTGCCTTCTCTTCTGTGAGATCGGTTCCAATTGTTTTGTTTTCGCCATGGGGTGCTCCAGTTTTGTTTGTATGAAAGAAGAATGGAAACCTACGAATGTGTATAGAGTATAAGGAACTAAACAAGGTGACCATAAACAATAAGTATCCCTTACCTCGTATAGACGATTTGTTCAATCAACTACAAGGTGCTTCTTATTTCTCAAAAATGGACCTTCGTTCGGGTTATTATCAGCTTAAGGTTCGAGATGAAGATGTGTCGAAGACTGCTTTTTGGACTCGATACGGACATTACGAGCTTTTAGTGATGTCATTTGGACTCACCAATGCTCCTGCCATATTTATGGATTTAATGAATCGGGTATGTCGCCCGATGCTTGACAAGTCCATTATAGTGTTCATTGATGACATTTTAGTCTATTCCAAGACGGAAGCGGAACACGCTATACACTTGAGAGAACTACTTAAACTACTTCGTAAGGAACGACTATATGCCAAGTTCTTAAAGTGCGAATTCTGGTTACGAAAAGTGCAATTTTTGGGGCATATAAAATCTTGTGAAGATGTATTTGAGGATCCTTCCAAGATTGAAGCCATTAAAAGTTGGGAGACACCTCGAAACGTTGCCCGATATACAAAGTTTCCTTGGATTGGCTGGCTATTACCGACGGTTTAATCAGATTTTCTTCAAGATATTTGTCCCTTTCACTTCTTTGACGCGTAAGAATGCCAAGTTTGTGTGGGAAGAACCACAAGAAGAAGCATTTCAGACTCTAAAGAATTGTCTAACTAATGCACCTGTGCTTGCATTTCCTGAAGGAAACACATATTTTGTTGTGTATAGTGACACTCCGATTAATGGTTTGGGTTTCGTGTTGATGCAACTGGGAAAGTGATAGCTTATGCATCGATACAGTTGAAACATTATGAGAAAATTTGTCTGACAGATGATCTAGAGCTCGACGCTGCCACTTTCACCTAGAAAATCTGGCGGCATTACGTGTTTGGTACTAAGTGCCAACTATATACTAATAAGAGGTTGAGACATATCTTTGATCATATAGAGTTGAATATGCGACAAAGATGAGTCTTGGAGCTGATTAAGGATTATGACTGTGAAATCCTCTATCACATTGGAAAAGCCAACATGGTGGCCGTAACTTTAAGCCGAAAGAGATTCCCAAAAGCGACTTGCCACGCACTGACACATGTAGTCGTAACTTCCACTATCCTTGATGATATTCGAAAATGGAAAGTCAATGGCCTTAAAGAAAAGAACATCAAAGCAAAAAGGATGGTTGGTCAAAGTGCATTGTTAACCGAAGGCAGTAATGGTCTAAAGATGTTTAAGAACCGAATTTGGGTGCCTAAGATTGGTAATGTACGCAAAACGATTATAGAAGATGGCCATAACTCATAGTTATCAATTCAATTGGGAAGTTCTAAGATGTATCATGATTTGTAAACCGAATATTGGTGGCCTGGAATGAAACGAGATATAGGTAATCACGTCGAACGGTGCTTGACGTGTTTGCGTGTCACGGCCGAGCATCAAAATCCATATGGTAATATGCAACCACTCGAAATACCGGACTGGAAGTGGGATCATATCACGATGGATTTTGTGGTGAAACTTTCGAAGACCCAACGAAAACATGACGCAATATGGGTTAATGTGGATCGGTTGACAAAATCCGCACACATTTACCCATACGAGAGAATTTTTCTTTGGAACGGTTGGCGCGAATGTACATTGATGAGATAACGTGTGACATGGGATTCCAAAATCCATTATCTCCGGTCGTGACTCGAGGTTTACCTCAATAATTTGGCGAAGTATGTAAGAACAGCTGTGGAGGCGCGTTAATTTAAGTACTGTCTTTCGTCCGCAAACAGATGGTCAAAGGGAACGCACAAATTAGACAATGGAGGATATGCTTCGAGCATGTGTGATTGAGCTTGGAGGAAATTGGATTACACACATGCCACTTGTTGAGTTCGCTTACAACAATAATTATCATTCTTTGATAAAAATGGCTCCTTATGAGTCATTATATGGTCGCAAATGTTGAACTCCAACGTGTTGGCGTGAAGCAGTTGAGAAACCATTCCGGGTCTCGAACTACTCCAAGACACACATGAAAACATTCAAATCCTACGAGAACGAATCAAAGCCGCACAAGATCATCAAAAAGCATACTCTGACAAATGAAATAAGAATGTAGAATTCATCCTGGGAGATTCGGTGATGCTGAAGGTGTCTTCATGGAAGGGAGTTATGAGATTTGGGAAACGAGAAAAGTTGAGTCCCCGATACATTAGACCGTTTTCCATCACTGAACGTGCAGGAGCCCAAGCTTATAAGCTAGAATTTCCCGCTGAGTTGGCTGGAATTACATGACACCTCAACGTGAGCTATTTGAAGAAAAGCCCAATTAATCCTGAAGTAACCGTTTCATTGGATGACGTGCAACTTCATGAGAAGTTGCGATATGTCGAAGAACTAGAAAATACCATCGACGATAGAGTATTTAATTTAAGGAATAAGGAGATCGAGATTATGTTAGTTCCTGAAAGCACCACCGTGGATCTCCTATGATGTTGGAAACAAAGGTTGAGATGATGGCCAAATATCTCGTGTTATTCGAAAAAAGCTGATTCTGTGGGTAGAATCCTTTTAAGTTGAGAAGAATTGTAACGTCCCAAATAATTTAAATAATTGTTTTAAGAAGTAATTGTAATTATGGACATAATTAATAGTGAAATGCTTTAAATAATTATGTGCATAAATCCTACATTGAACATGAGTCTTTCCTATAAAATAAATGATAGGTGAAGGGAGTGTTTGGTAAACCAATGAAAGTTTCATGGGTTTGGGGAAAAATAGAAGAAAAAATCTCCTCTTTCTTTTAAAAGAATACGCAGACATACACAACACATAGTAGTGTGTGTGTCTTTGTTCTTGAACCAATAGAAAGAGAGAGACAAAAAGAGATTTTAAATTGGAGAAGAAACAAAATATGATTTCAAAAGATTCTTTAATGATTTTTGAAGATCCAAAAGGTACAAAATTTACTTTTATGTATTTTATTCCTTTTTTTCTCCCTTTTCCCCATCATCTTCTTCATTTGAAGAGGAAGAACCCTAAGTGTGTTTTTATGAAAAATCATTCAAATAACTCAAATATCAAATGAGATTAATGTATGATGTTTATTTTATCATTTGTAGTCAATATATCTAATATTTGAGTGGTGTATTGGGTTAGAACTCAGGAACCCAAGTTAGAATTCATATGAACCCTTGAAGCTTTGAATATGGTAAAAGATGTTTTTGATGCTAAAAATGGGTTTAAAATAGTTTATATATGTTTTGTAATGGTCCCCAACCATTTACATTTAATATATATGAGTTTTGGTGGTTGGGGGTATTTAACATGTAAGGAAGAACTGCTGAACTGAGCTCGCCTGGTCGACTCGTCGAGTCACATGCAGGACGAACCCAAATATTTTCTAAGTATGAACTTCGGGTGAACCTTTGGTCCGAACTTCGGATGTGTGAGTGTGAACTTCAGATGGTACTCGACCCAAACTTCGAACCACATTATGGATAAGTGGGATACTAGCGATTCAGACCTTTAACTCGGCGAGTCGCCCCCAGTTTGGTCCCAACTTCGCAACTTTGATCCGAACATAGAATGTGGCTCGGCCATGTGGGATCCGAACTTCGGATGGTGTAGATTAGGCCTTGGACCAACTTTGAATTCGAGGTCCGAACTTCGGATGGGATTGATCCGAACTTCGGATGAGGCCCGAACCATGTGAGATCTAAACTTTGATTTTAACTATGATATCATAAATAGATAAATACAAAATAGGATATTATAAATGGTCCTTTCCACTGGGGCATAGTGTCCCAAAAAACCAAGCCTTAATATTCAGAGTCCAAAATATCTCACGGGAAATCTTGTGAAACGTAAGACTTATGTACACATTATATGAACGAAATTGTAGGGTTATAGACTGGTTGAGGTGCCTCAGAGACTTTTACCTTAACTGCAATGATTGTAACTCGGTATCAAGACCGGGAGCATATTATTGTGAAACCACTTGAGTTCTAGCATTAATGTATTCATACGCATATCATGAATTGAATGTTACTGCTTTTCAGATCTTCTCATTAATTACATGTTTAGCCATCACATAAATTATTGTTGGAATATTATCACTCAGTTGATAAACTGTTGATCATTCATTTTACCTCTCCACCGAGACGTTAAACCTGAGCTTGTGGTAACCCAACAGAATCATAATGGTAAGTCTGTACGTGTGGTAACCATTATCGCCTGTAAAATGATAAGCCTATGCGTGTGGTATTCGTATGACATCATTGTATAATGCATATCAATATGTCTGTGGTTGGTAATCGAGCAGTAAATTGTAAATCCATTGTACGGTAAGCCTAAGCGTGTGGTAACCACAATGCGGTAGCGTTTGTGCAATTAGTTGGCCTCCTGATACATTTCATGAAATTACATTGCATCATTCATATATTGCATTGTATGTTAATCTAGAAACTCGCTAAACAACTATGTTGTTACCCTTTAGTTGATTATTCTTTTAAGAAACTGATAGTGGCAAAGACCCGGCTGCACCATCACATTAATTAATTCAGAGCAAGCTTAGAAGCTTCGTATTTTTTATGTATTCTTTTGAAGATGCTTTGGGGCACGGGCGTAGTAGACTTCCATTTTGACCACTCAAATTAGTTGAAGATTTTTAATTCGTGTGTAATTGAATCATATTAAACATTGTAACCCTGATTACTTTATTCCGTGATTCCCGATGCTCTGTTGTGTTATATACAAAGTAATTGGAATCATGTTGATCATTATTCAAGTATTTAAAGTTTAAATTTACCCGTATTTCCCCATGTATTCTGTATAAATAATTGTATAATTATCTTGAAATACTCGTATTTAGTTGTATGGGTGTTTCAAGTTAATATTAGTTTGGTTTTTAGACAAAAACCACATCGAACCACAATTTGTTGTTATTGAAAAACACATAAACCAAACCGATGATTTTTCTCTTCGGTTTGTTTGTTTTTTTTAATGATTTTTTGGTTTTTTGCTCACCGTAAAACTCATGAAACCTTGGCAACTTATGATAACTGTTGAAAAGTTGAGAGAGAATGAGATGGAGACTCAGAGAGAGAGAGAAAGAGAGGGAGAGAGAGAGAAAGGGGGATATCGAAGAGAGCAAGGGATGGTGAAATTCGAATAGAGATCGATCTAGAGAAGGGATGGGGAGCATTAACAAGTTCCCAACCTTCAAAGCTGTCTACCTTGCTAATTCTTACAAGATCCTTTTGAACTTGTAGAATTCATAAATTGATTAGGGTTTATTCCTTGGTATTTGTTTGTTTACAATGAAGAATTCTTACGATATTGATTAGTGTTCATTTGCATTCAAAGGTTTTGTTCACATTTGAATGATTGTTCATTGATTAGGCTTCGTTCTCTAATCTAATCTTGTCATTCATATATAGATCATGTATTGACGGATTTTATTTTTGTTCGAACTCTAAATCTGGGTTTTTCGTTCAACGCGAAGATTGTTTCCAGATGAATTTGAAAGCTTTGTTTGCTACCTAAAACCTAGATCTGGATACGATCAAAGGATCCATGGATCTAAAATCATTTCTTAATGAATATTCCTGTTTGAATGTGTTCTTTAGTTAAGGTTTATTCTAAATGATTGGTTTTAGGTATGTTTATCTTTGCGTTAATGGGCACACCTTCTTAAATATGTTGATAAAGGTTTCTGGTTTTGTTTTCATGGATTCGATGCTTTCAGATTCATTAGTGTTATTTGATCATTCATGTATGAACGATTTGTAAACATTGATATTTGTTTTAAATGGAATTAATTATAATATGTTTTGTTCTTTGTGATCTACAGATGTTCATGTGTTTTACTTATGTTCTTGAGTTTTGGTAACTATTTTATATACTTTGCTTAAAATATTAATTAATTGTTATTATTTTTAAAAGTTAAAAAGTTGTTGTTATTTTACAAATTGGGGTGTTTGGTTTACAATTAAGGGATGTTTGGTTGCAGGTGACCTGCATTAGTAGGTTACTAGGTCATATGGTGCTATTTTCGGTAAAAAAAACATAAATTTGATGCTATTAATGATAAAAATTAAATAACGTGGCTATAATTGATAAAAAAATGTAAAAAATTGTTGCTATTTTCAACATATAACTCATATTTGTTATCAACAAAGGCAAAGGAGACTCCTGGTTTTTCGACCACACACGCATCCAGAAGCAAAGGAAGAATCCTCTGTTCCTTCTACTTCCACCGGAACTTTGGAGCATGTATCTCCTTATTTCTTTTCATCTAAACACAGTATACCCACCCATACTACATTCATACATACATCAAACACATACATTGTTGTGATATATCACATCGCCGATCATATTCTGACATGATTATTGGAGGTGGCTTCTGGGGCTCACGCCCTTGGTCCACTTCTAACGTCCTGTTACATGTTGCAGTCATGGATCTAAGCTCGGGAAGACGTAGAAAGGCCTAATCCGAAGTCAAGCTCAACCCGGTGAATTTATGTACTCTCACTACGCATGTTTAATATTTTTAATTTTCACTTTTATCATATTATTTTCTTTATATAAAATTAATGTTTATATATTTTATTTTTCATGTTACTTATTAAAATTATTATTTATTATATTAGTATTTATATATTTAATTAACAAACATGATAATGACAATATGTCGAATACTCTTGAAATATTTCTTAATATTTATCAAATGTTTTAAAAGAATGAAAGTTTTATTTTCTGTTAAATCTTTAAAATTTACTTTTTATTTTGATTTATATTAAAACCAAATTTAACTGCTAATAACACATAACACTATTAAAAAATTTAAACTTTTCTAAAATTTCAAAATATCAAATCAAAAGGAAACAAATGAATTTACATTTAACTGATGGAATTGTTTTTTTAATACTTTCAAACAATTATATCACCATAATAATATTGTGTTAATGTAGTTAAATTGGATCTTAATAAAATTTTAAAACACAAAAATTAATTTCAAAGATTTCACCGAGAACCAAACTTTAATGTTCTTGAAAATTATTAAGAATATTTCAATGATGTCCAACATATAAAATATTATCATGTTTGTTAAATAATATATAAAAATATTTTGATACGTAACATGAAAAATAAAACATATAAAATTTTATTTTATAAAAAAGAAAACAATATAAAAAAAGAGAAAATTAAAGAAATTAAACATGATAGGTTTTCTATTTTAAAAATAATAAAAGAAATAAATATGTGTATGATAATAAATGTTTGATATAACTAAAATATTAAATAAAAATAAAAATTAAAGTTCTTAAAAGGGGATCTTAAATAAAATTAATTGGAAAACTATAAGAACTAAAAATGTAATTAGTAAAATGACAAAATGATCATTTTTAAAAAGTTTAGAAAAGCCAAACAGTCAAACAACTAAATTTGTAACAAAACTTTAAAATAGGAACTTTCGGTGTGTAATAAATGAAATCTTAGGAAAAATTTTATACTTTTCACAAAAGAGAAGAAATTTGTAATTTACTTTAAAGAATAATATCATTAAAAAAGCTACATATTGATCCACTTTTGGTATTATAGTTTTTTTTTTTATTTCATGTATTAAAATTTTCATAGGTGTTTTCATTTCTGTAGTAAAAGTTTTTTGGTACATTTTCTTTTGATGATTCAATTTTTGTATTAGTCCATTTGCATCATTTTGGTAGTTTTATTTTATTTTGTCTAAAACGACCACCGAAAACCCCAAAAAAAAAAAAAAGAAAAAGAAAACTACAATACCAAAACGGAGTAAATCTAAAGCTACTAGTATGTTTTATGACAATATTTTTTAATAATTTTAATGAGTTTTTAACAATTAATAAATTAAACCTAAATGATAATGAAACAAACCTAAATCATAAAGGACTAAGAATGAGAAAAAAATCTAACTGACCAAGCAACTATGACTCCGAGTTCAAGAACCAGAGATGACACAACAAGTCAACAAGGCAGCACCAAAGCACAGTGGCAACGCCGTTAGGCGGGCGGCGACAGAGGCATTGAGTGGCCCGCAGTGACGGATCCAGAAATTTTTATTATAGGGGTCGAAAAATATCACGCTGTGACAATACGAGTGTTTGTGGTTCTATAAAAAGTTTTCACAACTCAAAAGTTCGGGTCACTTCATATTGATTACATAATAAAAAAAATACGTAAATGCTATAACTCATTACTCATTATTCAAGCCCAAATGTAAAGTGTCCAACAATAAATTAGCCGAACAAATCAAATCAATATTCAATACACATGTATTTTTAAATTATTTGTCAAATGGGTAACAAACTATTAGGTTTTTGTATATTTGCTTAGATTTTGTAACAATCTTTTTTATATGAGTAGAATTTATAAAAACTAACAAAGATATTTGGGTCGAACTTCAAAAATCATAGGGGTCGAAAAATTTTCGATTATATATATAACACGTAAAACAAAAAATTATCGGGGTCGTTTGACTCCTATTACAAAACCTTACATCCGCCCCTGGTGGGGCGCATGCATAGGGAGGGGCCGGGAGGGGGGAGCGCCGAGTAGTAAAATGTAGGCAACTAAAATCAAAATTCTAAGGATGTTTGCTTGAGGGAAAAAAAAAAAAAAGAAACTTCAAGGATGTAAAATGTAACGTACACTCTCGAAACACTTTAAAATATTACGTCATATTATGTCATAAGTGACAAGTAGATACGTAATATCATAGTAATCCTTATTTAGGTTTACAAAATACTAATAATTTAAAACTTCAACTTACGATTGACATATTAAATATGAACTTAACAATTGCAGGCACAATACAATGCTGATACAAATCTCAAAGGTAATGGTGAATCGGTGATCACGTACGGAGGTGAAAATAGGAATCCTCGAATGAAACTGGTATCTGCTACTTCTGATCCGTCGCTTCAAGACATGTCTGCTGAACTCCTGGAAAATATATTGAAAGTGTGAAAGAAAAAGGAACAAAAGTGATTGTACATGTTTTGTGTTTTAAAATCTATTTTTTTGGGGTTCGTCAGCCCTAATTTGGCTTCTGAATACTGAATTTGCTTTTTTGGAATTCACATACCTGCTGCCTGCATGATTGTTGCTCAAAACGAAAAAGTAATATTATTGTTACTAACACCAAATTCATACAACTACATAAATCCTAATTCCATTTTATCCCCTCCTATGAATACTATAAGCCTTTCATAAAGCATTAAAAAAAAAAAAGGATAAATTGTTATATTCTCTGAATGTAATAAGGTTGTAGAAACAGATTATTTTACATTTGAATCGAGTCATCATCATTGGTATTTAAAAGGCAGCGATATAACGTGGACTCAACTTTCCACGATGCCTGAACCGGATAACCCCTTTCCACGGCGACACCTTTAGCAAGACTCGGTCCCCGACACTGAACTCTAGCTCCTTCAGACGGCGATCGGCATAGCTCTTTTGACGGCTCTGGGCGACCCTCATATGCTCCCGAATCACGGCCACTTTGTCACTGGTCTCCTGGAGTAGCTCCGGCCCACTGATAGGTCGCTCACCGACCTCGCCCCAACACACTGGGGTCAGGCACTTACGCCCATATAGTGCCTCAAACGGAGCCATATTGATCGTGGCGTGATAGCTGTTATTATACGCGAACTCGACCAACGGCAAATGCACATCCCAGTTACCACTGAAGTCGATAGCACACGCCCGCAACATATCCTCGAGGGTCTGATTGGTACGCTCGGTTTGTCCGTCAGTCTGCGGTCTATACGCCGTGCTCAGCTGAACCCTGGTGCCCAATTCCCGCTGGAAACTCTGCCAGAAACGAGACGTAAACCACGTATCCCGGTCCGAAGTAATCGACATCGGAATCCCATGCCGCGATACCACCTCGTTGATGTACAGCCTCGCCAACTGATCCATGGTGATAGTACCCCGAACGGCTAGGAAGTGCGCACTCTTCGTTAGTCGATCCACTATAACCCAGATCATATCATTCCCGCGGACCGTGCGTGGAAGTCTCACAATGAAATCCATCGTGATGTGATACCACTTCCACTCAGGGATTTCTAACGGCTGCAGATGCCCGTGCGGCTTTTGATGCTCGGCTTTGACTCTGAGACACGTCATGCACTGCTCAACATATCGGCCCACATCCCTTTTCATTCCCGGCCACCAGTAGAAGTCACGGAGATCACGGTACATCTTAGTACTCCCCGGATGCACAGATAGCCTCGACCGATTCGACTCATCAAGAATCAACTGTCGTAGATTCCCAACCCTCGGGACCCAGACCCTATCATGAAACACATATAACCCGCGATCGTCCCTGATCAGCGACTCAAGCTGCCCGGTCAGACGTTCCCTTTTTACATTATTACTCCGCAGGCCCTCCTGCTGCGATAATCTCAGACTGTCGATCAATGTCGAGGTAATCTCAAGCCTCGAAGCCCTGGAAACCACAGTCTGGCCGCATGCCCTACGGCTCAGCGCATCAGCTACCACATTAGCCCGGCCCGGGTGGTACTGAATCTCACAATCGTAGTCCTTAAGCAACTCAAGACTACGGCGCTGTCGCATATTCAGATCTTTTTGACTAAACAGATACTGAAGACTTTTATGGTCGGTATACACAATAAACCGAGATCCATACAGATAATGGCGCCAAATCTTCAACGCGAACACAATGGCGTCCAACTCTAAGTCGTGCACGGTGTGGTTCTCCTCGTAAGTCTTCAACTGGCGCGAAGCATACGCGATCACTTTCCCTCGCTGCATCAGAACACAGCCCAACCCTGATCCCGAAGCATCACAGTACACAACAAAATCATCGGTACCCTCCGGCAAGGCCAACATTGGAGCCTGACATAATCGGGCCTTCAGCTCTCTGAACGCACGCTCCTGATCCTCGGACCATTCGAACGAAACGGACTGCCGTGTCAATCTCGTCAACGGCAAGGCGATCCTCGAGAAATCCTGGATGAAGCGTCTATAATACCCCGACGAGACCCAAGAAGCTGCGAATTTCAGGCACTGACCTCGGAGGCTCCCAGCTCATCACTGCCTCAATCTTGGCTGGATCCACTTTTATACCCTCTGGACTGACCACATGACCCAAAAACTGCACTTCCCGAAGCCAAAACTCACATTTGGAGAATTTCACGTACAGTCTCTCCCTGCGCAGCACAGTCAAAACCTCTCGGAGGTGCTGCTCGTGGTCCCTGGCACTCCGCAAATAGACAAGGATATCATCGATAAACACGATTACGAATCTATCCAACATAGCTCTACACACCCTGTTCATCAAATCCATGAAAGCGGCGGGTGCGTTAGTCAAACCGAAAGGCATCACAAGGAACTCGTAGTGCCCATAACGAGTCCGAAACGCTGTCTTCGGTACATCTTCGTCTCTGACCCTTAACTGATGATAAACAGACCGCAAGTCGATCTTGGAGAAAAAACTCGAGCCCTGGAGCTGATTAAATAGGTCGTCGATACGTGGAAGCGGATAGCGATTCTTCACGGTCACTTTATTCAACTCCCTGTAGTCGATACACATCCGCATGCTACCGTCCTTCTTTTTCACGAATAACACTGGCGCACCCCACGGCGACGAGCTAGGACGGATGAATCCACGATCCAGAAGCTCCTACAATTCAGACATCAACTCTCGCATCTCTGTCGGTGCCAGCCTATAAGGCATCTTAGCGATCGGCACCGCCCCGGGAACAAGATCTATTCTGAACTCTACTTGGCGATCCGGCGGTAACCCAGGCAACTCCTCTTGGAATACCTCAGGGAACTCACGAATCACCGGAATATCCTCTAAGGTCTTCTTTTCCTTCCTCGCGTCAACCACATAAGCTAGGAAGGTCTCACACCCCTTAGAGACATACCGCTGAGCTCTGGCCATAGACACGATCCCAATATCTCCCTTACGGCGCTCCCCATACACAATCACACTCTCACTTTCAGAAATGGGTATACGGATGATCTTTTTAGCACACAGAATATCAACACGTCTGGCAGTCAACCAGTCCATACCCACAATCACATCGAAGCTACTGATCTCAATCGGCAGCAAATCGATCGCAAACTGATGGGAATCTATCTCTAACACACAGTCCCGATAAACCCGACTTACTAACATCGAACTCCCATCGACTCTCTCGACAACCAAAGGAACCGATAAAGGAGAAGGAGACACACTAAAATACGCACAAAATATAACAGACACATAGGAGCGATCGGCCCCGGAATCAAATAACACACGAGCTCGAAGTCCGTTAAGAATGTACGTACCCGAAACAACATCAGTAGCATCCCGTGCCTCCTCTGCTGTCGCCTGAAATACTCGCCCGCGGCCCTTCGGAACAGGCTCACGGCGGCTAGATGATGACGACTCAGCCCTGGCCCCACTCGAACTGGCTCCCTGTACTGCCGGCCCCGGCTCTGGACAATCCCTGACTCGATGCCCCGGCCTCCCACATCTGAAGCATAGCGGCTCGGGAACCGTACAAACTGAGGCGGCGTGGCCCCGCTGGCCGCACCGAAAGCAACGCGGCTGCTCAGACAAACACTGACCAGAATGGCGCTGGTGACATTTCGGGCACTCTTGATCCCCATACGAGCTCTCAACACGGCTGTCGGACGCCTGGGACCCCTGTCCCACACTACTCTGGCTCTGCGCGCCAGACCCCTGACCCTGGCCCTGACGCCTCGATCTGCGGTCTCGGCCTCTATCTTGATCCCTATCACGTCGCTGACCTGACCCTTGCCCCGAACCCTGTCCCGAAAACTGCCACTGATCTGGACGCTGGTCACTGGGGGCGTCCCCGGAGGACCTCCATACACTAGCCGGCTGCTCGGACGTCCCAGTCCGCTGCCTCTGAGAAGAGGGCTGCTCCCTCTGCTTCAGGATCTCCCGCTCCCTCATGCGGGCCATCTCTAAGGCTCTGCCGAATTTCGGAGTGTCATGTAGCCCTACGAACTCCCGGATATCCGATCGAAGTCCATCGATAAACGCATCAGCCTTACGGCTCTCCGTATCAACATGCTGAGGCGCGAACTGTGAATACTCATTAAACCGATCGACGTACTGCTGAACAGTCATATTGCCCTGCTGCAAATGCAAAAATCGGCGCTCCATTTCCCGTCTCTCATTCCGAGGAATGTACTGGAGCTCGAACATAACCCTGAACTGCTCCCAAGTCATGGCGTATGCGGCGGACTCGGTCATCGATGACTCAATCGATTTCCACCACTGCGAAGCTCCACCCCGTAACTGATATGCAGCGTACCCAACCATATCTCTGGGATCCACGTGTGCCACTCGAAACGCGGCCTCGATCTCTCGTTCCCACGCGATGGCCGCCCCCGGCTCACCATCACCCCTAAACTGCGGTGGAGCCCCTGTCATGAAATCTTTAAAAGACCCTCCCTAGAGAAGATGACGATGCCCCACCCCCTGATCCGGTCTCGGTACGCTGAACACCTGGCCCCAAACTCTGACCCTGCTCACGCTCTTTCTCTTTCTGCTGTCGGTAAAACTCAGTAAGAACCTCTAGCAGCTCTGATTTTCGAATATACTCGTCACTGGGCGGCTTACCCGCGCCCGAACCCTCTCCCTGATCTGCCATTATAATCTGCACAAAGCAAAACGATTAAGCACGAGGGATAAATCACCCAGCATTATACATTAAGCCAGGTCGGTTAATCCACTATATAATCGCAAAACGATCCCCCATGGACCGGAACAAGGTCTAAGTTAAGCATCCACTAATGATACTCAAACTTCAAACCACAAGCTCTGATACCATGCTGTAACACCCCTCCCGATCCCGGAAATGCCACGTCAACATAATATCATATGTGGCAATAACGCAATGGATCTATAACACATGTGTCATAGGATAATGCAGATTACGGCAAATTAAAACTTTAAACTTCAAACATAAGGTTAAACACAATGAAATCATAATCCCAGATTAACAAAACATAGTAATTCTGGTCACTGGATACACTGTTCCCAAAACACTATTACAAGAGTTCTATATAAAGCACAACTATCACGGATCTTCAATCGACCTCGAATCTATCTCGGTGGCGGTTGAGACCCCTTCTGGTTCCCTGAACATGATAGACTCGAATACGTGAGCTATAAAGCCCGTGAGCACACGAGGGTTGACACTGCACAGAACACATAGCATATAGCACGCAAACCTTGTCCCTGTCCCGATTGCCCAACACACATCTCAGGTATAAGGCACAAGTATGAGATCGGAATAACACCCTGGCCCTGAGGGGACCCTTCCCCGGCCGACACACCGCACACAGCAGTGAGCGGCAATAACCCTGTAGCACAGGAGCGACCCGGCTACAGGCCCTACCGTATATATACGCCCCAAGGACTGTTAGGGACAGTCAACCCGCACGATCCCTTTCGCGACTCACTGTCCGTATGGAACACATCACGGACCCCTGGAATCGATCTCACATCTCATACATAACACGTATAAAGAATAGAGTATACCTGAGGTTCACGTCCCTGTTTCATATATATAAAACACGCACGATATAGCTACACAACTATAAACACTAAAGACGGCGCACGTTTGTAAAAGAACTCGAGTACTCACCTGACTGAATTCCCGAAGTCTGAGCACCCTGATCGAATCCGACCCGCTGTCCGCTAGTCCCTGTAATACACGGATATCCTGAAGATTAAACACAATTCAGTCGTTGCACATACGACAATCCCATAATAATCACAAAACCGACTCGGACTCAATCGACCCTACGGAACCGAAATTCAACCGATACCTGGACCCGACCCAAAACCTGACTCAAAGCAACCTCAAACGAAACCCTGAACACGCACAAAACCCATCCCGGACGATCCCGAAGGAACCCGACACTATTCCGACTCAAACTCATTTCATAAGGTTAAATTCGGATTTCTCCTGCAGGTTACTCGTCGCGCCGCGGACCCTCTGGTGGTCGCGTCGCGACCCCGCAAAAACCCCATAGATGACCTGCGATTTTATGCTCTGCCCAGGAGTGTATAACTCCTCTCAATTCGATTCACAACTCAAATAAGCACATGTAAACAACATATAAGTTCCCTTATCATTCAAACAGTCAATTCCCACAAGAACTCAATACATAACTCAAGTTAAACCCCAATTCAAGCTTGCTTACCTCAAATCCTTCAAGAACAATGGAAGAGAAGAAGATGAGCAGCTAAATTCCAAGTTTCAACACTCAATTTGATGCTCGAATTTGTTTTCCCTGCTGTAGATCCTCACACAAACACACACTTCACACTTTTAGGGGTTTTGAAATGGATAAGGGAAAAAGAATGATAAACATATACATACGTCTCTATCTCAATCGGTCCCGAACCCCTTAACCCGAACCCGATATCACATTTTCACTATTAATGCCCATTTAACCCATTTATTCCCACGATCCCAAAAACATAATCCGTTCATTAAAATTATAACCCGATGATACGCAAGCCCCAATCCCGACACATATCAATCCACGAAACGGGATATAATTGAACCAACTCAATATTAATAAATTATCTATCCACTAAAATAATTCCATGTACCAGGTTGAAATGACGGATGTTACAATTGTTTATTTAGTTTACTTTTTTTTAAAATTTTTATATTTAGTCTAGTATCTGAGTTATAACTTGTTATCCGATATAAATAATTGTGTATATTTTGTGTTAACTACAAGATTATATATATAATCCTATATATTTAAAGTCCAGTTTTATAATAATTTGTTTAATAATTAGTAACTAGAAAATATAATGTGACACAACTATAAAATTCTAAAAGGAAAAGCAAAAAAAGAACATAATATATAATAAGTTAATTGTATATAGATTATTGTAGAAAAAAAAACAAATAAAAAAAATATAATAAGACGATACGATTTGATTACAAACGAGCAAAAACATAATACAAATTTTTTATTTTTGGTTTTAATGTTAATTTGTTTTAGTTTGAAGAATTTGTTTAGTAAAGTTTACAAAAATAAATTATATAAAATTATTAAAAGGGATATGATATTTTAATTTAAGTTGGATAAATATGATATTTTGAAGTTTAGTTGAAAGAAGAAATGAGTAAGGGTATAATGGTCATTAATTAAGAAAGAATGTTAATTATCAGTTTTAAATGTTATATAAATAATTAAATTAATGAATCTGGGTATATATGATATTAATGATGTTTAAGATGGATATATATGATATTAATAATTAAAATTGGGTATATATGATATTATGATGTT
This sequence comes from Centrapalus pauciflorus, assembly GCA_020465985.1. NCBI lineage: Eukaryota > Viridiplantae > Streptophyta > Magnoliopsida > Asterales > Asteraceae > Centrapalus > Centrapalus pauciflorus. Next base: position 101,159 of record JAANYP010007042.1, on the reverse strand, counting down.
TAGGAGGGGTATATATGATATTAAAATTTTAGGTTGGGTATATATGATATTACGAAGTTTTGGAAGGGTATATATGAAGTTATCCAATTATGTTTCCTCGAGCAACCGAACCTCCTACATATCGCAACAAATAAACTAAGACAATATCTTAAAAATCATATTTCATCTCCTAACATGATCCAAAGTCAAGTGGTTGACTTCCCATTCTAGTATAATTCGATCCGTTTTTTATAAAAAATCCGGAAATTGTTACAAGTCTATTCTTTTTGTTTATATATATAACTTATCGATAAAAATCTAAATAATACTCTTAATAAAATCTCGTGACCAATACGATTAAAATAACAACTTACATATACTATCGAAACAAATGTTTAATTAAGTTACTAACTTAAATTAACTATATTTTAGTGAATATTTTGAACCTGGTAATCAACATTCATATTATGAAATCCTAGACTTTGTGATTTTAGAATGTTAGACCGTTAAATTATTTTATATACAATATTCATTTACGTGTTTGTCTTGTTTTTATGATTGTTATTGTAATTATATTTATAATTATATTTATAACTTAGTCTTTCTTCATTATTTTGTTCTTATAGCCATATCCGCGTATCAAAATGGTGACATTGCAAGGGAACGGCTAGAGATATTGTGAAAGGATACTAGCAGGTGGATTAGCCGATCCTTCTTTTGGGATTCCATCTGTGGGAAGTTATCTTTCTTGTTTTCACTTTTCCATCGTATTTCATTTCCATCCACCCTTTCAGTGTTTGTGTATGGTTTATGACTCGGAATACCAATCCGCATGTTGTAAGTCCATATCCCGAGCCTAAGAGAACCTTTCACGACCGTCTTCGCCATGATCCTTTTCATCCTATCATTTAGATTATTTCTAGCTCATCTGAGTCTGTTGACCATCCTGTCCCTCCACTGGCTGATAGAGGTCACATAGATTTAGTAGTTGAGTTACCATTACTCTCACCTTCTTCTCCATCGTCTGATTCATCTTCTTCTTTAGCTCCTCCTGGTAATTCTTCTGAGCCAATCATGGGCGACCGTCGCACCATGCTTGAGCTGAACTGACCAGTCACCGACGACTCAGAAGATGTCATTGTTATTTCCGGGTTTGATGCAGTGAATTTTGAACTAAAGTCTAGCCTTATCACTTTAGTTCAAAATAATGCACATTATTATGGTTTAGCATCTGAGGATCCTTATGCACACTTGAGGAAATCCAGGAAAGTGTGCGGCTCATATAAGGTGAATCAGGTTCCAAAGGAGATTATTCGGTTGATGCTATTCCTGTACTCACTCACTGGACGCACTCTTACATGGTATGATACACTTCCTTGCAATTCCATTCATACATGAGATGACATGGAGACTCAATTCTTATCAAAGTTTTGTCCACCCTCTCACACCACTCAGCTTATGAATGAGATCATAGAATTCAGGCAAAAGCCTGATGAGTCTTAACGTGATGCCTGGGAGCAGTACAAAGAGTCTATTATGAAGTGCCCAAATCACAATCTTACGCTCAATCACCGAGTCAAAAGTCTTCTATGAGGTGTGCATCATATGTATCACTCTTTGATCGATTCTGCTTTTAGTGGATCCGTGTACAAGAAGACACTTGAGGAGGTTGTTGAGATATTAGATGACTTGGTGATGAGTTAAAACTAGACACCTAGCGAGTATTTTGGATGGGGAGCTTCTGATTCAAAGCAAGCTACTGTTATAGTTGCCCTTACAGCTAAAATTGATCTCCTCACGCAAACTAGTCAGCCACAGTCATCTCCAGTTGTTGTACACGCAGTACAGTAATGGTGTGAGCACTGTGGTGGACCACATTCCGGCTATGACTGCCAAGCTAGCTTTTCTTATCCAAATCACAAGGAGGTATATTACTATTCATGAGATTATGGTGGAGGCATGGCTAGATATGCCCAACCTATTCCGAACTATGCTCGAGCTCTAAACCAACCACTTCCTAGATTCACCCTCATCATCGTCCTCACGTGATGTAGAGACCCCCGTTTAACCCTCACCATGGGTATAAGGGACAATATTCTTCTTTCTCTCTGTTTAATTCTAATCCCAATAAGTTCCATAATTCCCATTTCTCTAATCAGAATCATCAGTCTCAGCCCATGCAGCCTGCAATGTCAAACCTCGAGGAGATGATGATGAAGTTTATGGTTAATCAAGAGGCGTTGTCTAGAAATCAACAGGTTGCCATTCAGGCCCTTGAAACACAAGTAGGACAGCTAGCACAATCGAGGAATGTTAGGAATGCACGGTTAATGAATTTCCTAGCAACACTGAACCCAATCCAAGATGTAATATGAAAGACAAGGTTCCTGCTTAAGTCAATGCCATCACTATGCATGATGATGAGCACCCTAAGGATGTTCCTTCTTCTACTTCTTCCTCTTCTTCCCCATTGAAGAAGGAACTTCAGGCTTTAATGGACGAGATGCATCTGAACGCTTCAGGAATTACCGCATATGTCCCTCCTCCTTTATACATCCAAGGTAAGGCCGACCCTGGTAGTTTCACCATCCCATTTTGTTAAGAGGGCTGTATTCAGCAATGCTTTAGCCGATCTAGGCTCTAGCATTAATGTTTTTTCTCATGATATATTCCAACAACTTGATTTGGGACCTCTTAATCCTTCTTTGGTAGCTGTGCAGCTAGCCGACAGTTCCTTGAGACAGCTTGTAAGGATTTGTGAGGGAGTTAGATTGAAGGTTGATAGATTTGAGTTCATTCTTGATCTAGTGGTGTTAGATATGGATAGCTCGAATGGCAATCCCCTCATTTTGGGTAGACCCTTTCTTACATCTGCTAGAGCATTGATAGATGTCCTGTCTATAGAGTTGACCATTAGAGTGAGAGATGAGGAGATTACATTCCGTATGTCAAAAGCTAATCCGTTATATCCATTTCTACCTGAGTCACTTTTCTTCATATCTACTTATGCACCATGTGTTAAATTAGATCATATGCATATTATTCATGCCATGAATGAGTTTGATGCTGATAGACATTTGCGAGAGATTGCTTGCTTACTTGGAGTAGATTGACAGATGCACACTGATGAAAATGATATACCAACTGATGTGGATATTTTTGCTTTGTTAATTTGAAGCACCATCACCATCTAATCATTCTCATATTGATCCTGTTAAGCTTGATGTTCCTGAATCTGATTCTGTTGTTGTTGTTGTTTCTGTGGGATAGGTAACTTCAAGCTCGGTTAAGAAGAAAGGGAAGTTGAAGAAGCCAAGACAGTGGAAAAAGAAGGTAGAGAAGCTCAAAGAGATACCAACTTATCAATATCCGAAGTTTAATTTTGATCATGAGGATCTGGTTGGTGAGTACATGGCTATCATGAGTATGAAAGATTTAGGAGCGCGTTTCCCATATATGTTATATCAATTTAAGGGCGATGTGGACGAGTCAAGCTAGAGACTCGTCAAAACAAGCGCTTTCGAAAGGCAACCCGTAGATACTTTCGTTTCCATATTGATTTTTCATTTTATGTCTAGCTTGTCTTGCTTGATGTGTTGAGTTGCTAATTTAAATTTTGATAGTTCTATGCTTAAATAAGTAGCCCTTGCATTGAGTATGTGTCTTAGGATTGCATGATTGATGTTAGCGGCCTTGATCTCAAAGCATGTTTGCTTGATTTAATTTCTAGCATTGTTGTTTGACTTTTTGAGTCAAAGTTAATTTACTTTATTTCTTAATTTCATGCATTTCATTGTTTAATTTCCTTTCATGCTTAGCCAGAATAATACATCAGTATATCGTCTTTGAGACACTTGACTTTTTTGTTCCGGTATTTAAGGTTTTAATTTGGTTAGTTTAATAATTTCTTGAAGACTGTTTGACTTTCAGAAAGTCAAAGCTAAGTTTTCTATAAGTTTTGTTATTTTGCTTTGAACTATTTTATCTCTTTAGTTAAACTGCATGTCATTAATAACTCTTGTATTATTCATATAGCTATTTCTAGTTTTATGATATGCTTTGAGTTCTTATTTTAGCACAATTTGCATTTAGTAAACATTGCATGCATTTAGTTTTAAATTTAGTCTTAACTTGTGTGTGATTGACCTTAATTTAAGCCGAAATAAAAGCATTAATGTCTTGATCATTCTTGAGGTTTATTTTCGAGTGAGTGTGGGGTTCATAAATGTATTGGGTTAGCTACATGAGTTAAATCATGAGATTTATTCTCCTGGTTTTGCTTATTGTTGAACTGATCATACTGCTCTGTTTACTCGTTTGAGCGAGAAAAAACAAAAAATATATAAATGATCGCGACCGCGCTTCACCGATTGCGACCGCGCTCCCAAAACTATATAAAGTAGCCGAGCGCGGGTTCATTTCTTCCTCGCACTCCCTCTCTTTCTCTCTCACGTTTCTTTCCTCCATCACAATCGTTGCCATTATTGCTTCATTACTGAGATTTGGTTTGATTATTACATCTTCATATCAGGTTTGCTTCTTAATCCATTGTTTATCATTTTATTTAGTTGTTTTATGTTTGATTTTGTATTTGAGCTTAACGTCGCGATATATCTCTTTTATTCCTTTAAATGCATGTCTAGGTTTATTTAGACTGTTAACATTACTTAGATTTAGTTTATGTTAGTTGGGTTTCTATTTTAGAGTTGAATAGTTTGAGGTTTAGTCTCTGGTTACCATCGAGGCTGCGATGGTATGAGCACGGCCGCGACCCATTGTCGCGTACGCCTAATCGCTGCCGGCGATGGGTGTGTTTGGCCGGTGATGATAATCGCGGCCAAAATCCTTTGAACACGGTCGCGCCTAATCGCGGTCGTGCCATTCTGTCGCTGCCTGGAATTATGGTTTTTTTAAAAAAGAAAAAAAATATTTTTAGTTAATTATATATTTGTTTCTTTATGTAGGATTGCTTAGTTTTTTTTTTATTTTTTTTATTTTTAGGATTTTAGTTTCTGTTATTTCTATTTTGTTTATTTAAGTTTGCTTAGGATTTATTTAGCATTTTAGTTTATTTTATTTCTTTCTTATTTGTTTAGGTTTACTTATGTTTTATTTTAGCATTTTTGTTTATTTTATTTCATTCTTTTCGATTATTTTTATCTTATTTTAGCATTTTAGACTATTTTATTTAGGATTGCTTAGTTTTTATTATTTATTTTGTTTTTGTGCTTATTATTCCTATTTTATTCTATTTTATATTCGTGATGACATCCAGTTCAGCTGCTCCTCCCCCACCTCCACCACCTGGCGGTGGTGAAGGTGGTCGTCATCCTCCCCGTGGTCCTCATAGATTTCTCGTCTTTGAGGACCCGAAGGACAGGGAGAAGGTTCTTTTGCTTCGGAGGAAGAAGATTATTGTGTTCATCTTTGTGAGTTGGTCGGTGATGGAGTGCGTGGGCATTGATGCCCGACTGAGGAGTATCTTGGCGTATCCTCCGGTTAGCGATTCTCGCCCCTACTTTTATCAGATTATTAGATATAGACGAACCAGTCTACAAGGAGCTTACCTTAGTGTTTTTGTCCAACTTCTTCCTCGACGAGTCGATTACTGATCCGACTGCCATGTCGATGAGTTTTCATTTAGGAGGGATAGAGCGTAGGATTCCCTTACGGAGTTAGGGCTTTTGTCAGGCATGTATAGAGAGGCTGAGGTAGATGATGATGCATTCCGTACATCAGTACGCGGGCCAACTGAGGGTTTCTTGGAGCTGGCATTTTAGATGACGATTGCACCGGGCGCGTACGATTCGCCTAGCTCGAAGGCGACCGCCTTCCGTGACCCAGTGCATCGTATTGTATTTCGGACAGTTGCGAACAGTTGCGCGTGTCGCAGGGAGCCTGGAACAGTTTCCCATAGAGATCTGATGATGCTGAGCCGGTTATTGGACCATGACTGCACGATTCAGTTCACTTTTTGGCTTGCTCAACTTTTTGCGGGAGCTTGTGAACGGGTAGCGTCGAGCCCGTTAGTTGGAGAGATGTACATTACGCGGTTAGCGCGTAATCTTGGGGTTTTTTCTGATCTAGCTATGGAGCCGGGGTTGACGGTTGTCCCTATGGTGCAGCGTGTTAGGTTAGGAGTTGAGACTCTAGCGGGTATGAGGATGTTCATACACGACCGACGTCATCTTCTGGGTTGGGTTGACCCTGATTCTGTTGAGGAGCATGAGATGGAGCCCAGTGGTGGTGATCAGCAGGCAGGCCCGGTAGCTCAGCGTATTCCCTCACTCCCTCCCTCTACCTCTCCTGCCCCTTTACCTTCTCATCCGCCTCCTTCTCCCATCAGCCAGCCTTCCACTTCCATAGTATACCCTATCATTGTAGACGACTCCACTCCTCTTTCTCAGCGGGTTGTTCTACTAGGGCTAGTGGCTGACATGGATACGTTCTATCGCTATTTTAGCGTTATAGCTCAATCCATTATCCATCATCTCCCTTCCCCTCTTCCTCCCCGTCGCCACCTCATTCCCACCCCTACCATTTTCTATTCTTCTACCACAACTTTCCCCAGCCCCGTCACATCTCCCACTTCCTCTAATCCCATCCCGGCTCCTATTCCATCTTTTCTTTCCATTTTCTTCATCCCCCTACTGTTCCTATCCACATTTCTGTTATCACTACCACCGCCACTATCACCACATCTCATCCCTTAGCCCAGCCTCACCTGTCTCCCACCCATTCCGAGTCTACCAAGTCTGAGTCATTTCACCCTGATCTGTTTACTTAGTCTCCTGCTTCTCACCCCGGTGCTTCCAGTTCTCGCACCCAACCGCAGAGCCCTTCTCCCGAGCCTCAGCCTTCTCTAGAGCATCGCCATGTACGCTGCTTGCGCTTTATTTGTTCCCGAGATTCTTCTTCAGCCAGGCAGCCACCTCCTCCAGAGTCTTGATCAGTGGCAGAGACATTTTTATTTATTTTTATTTTTTATCTTGGGATGTACTTAATTACATTATTGCAATTTTTTATTCGGGTTGTATATATATCAGATTGTATGTATGTATGTATGTATGTATGTATGTAGGTTATGTGTGTCTATGGTGTCTACCGCATTAACATCAGGAGGATGGAAATGATATCTGGTGCATGGATAAAGGTTTGTTACTTTCATCTCTGTCTATATATATATATATATATATATGTATGTATGCAGGTCTTTTATGCTTGCTGATGTACTTGTGTTTGATTGTGGTTGTGATCAGTCAAGGCCAGACCATGGCAGCGATGCTTGCTGGCAGTCAGTTCATCTTCATCAGTCTAGATCCGCCTAGCAGCATTCAGCAGTTCAAGGGAGTTATTATAATCTTATCTATTGCTCATTTCCATACTTGTGCATACTGTTTTACACAGTGAGGACACTGTCTATATTAAGTGTGGAGTGGGGTGATAAAATTGGCAATTTGAGTTGTTTGTCCGAAGTTAGTCTACTTTAGTGCATTTATGCATTTGTATCCTAACATTAGCAACTTTTGAAATTTTTCTCTCATTTTGAAACACGTTAGACTCTTTAGTAATATTGTTCTGTTTAGATTGCATGCGAGACTGATTTAGTGAGTTTGGTGCTATTTGAACAATGAGAGACGTTTTTAATGCATGTTGTGACTTTTTGAACCGTAACAACATGATATTAGTACAAATATTACCCTTGTCATTCATTTCGTGAGAATTTGAGTCGTATAACATCAGTTTATGCTTATTTTTGTTTGATGTGTGTTGTTACTCCAGTATAATCAATCAAACATTGAATAGAAATAATTAAGAACAGAATCAAACAACTAACCGAATGATTATATTGCACCAAAATGATTACAATGAAGATTGGAATGTGACGAACACTGTAGCCCTAGTCTCTGTGTGAATCCATGCAAAATCAAGAATGTCAGATCTATGACTTTTACAAAAGGAAAATTCTATTTATATCTAAAAGTCAACTTTACATTAATTACAAAACATACACTAGACGTATTTAATTCATCAATCAAAAATAGATTCTAACATTTTCCCCCTTTGATGAATTAAACTAAGTCTTCAGTTTGAAAGTCCCAGCTTCATTTCAAAACGCCTGATACTTTTTCTGTTTGACAGCCTCCAATTAATCTTTAAAATGAATTCAACCATGAGCTTTCTGTCATTCACACTTAATGCTCCGTCTTTCTTTTCTTATCAGCTGCCAGCTTTCCTCTTAAACCATTCATCACCTTTTGAAGTGTTCCATCACAAAACTTATTCAGTTCAATACTCCGCATAGCCCTTAGCTTTTGATCTTTATCTTTGTAGATTGCTTCAGGATTCTTGGCCATTACAACTTGAAACTCCTTCAGATATTTTGATGAAACGGTTTGGTGCAGTAATGTTAATCTTTCTCATCCATATTTCTACACCAATATGTAGATCTTGCAAAGACATAAGCACAAATTTGGTGTGCATGAAGTAAAATAGTGTCTTGAGTGCAAATCTACAGTGCTCATTCCTCTTAATTCTGCACAGTTCATCAAATAAATCTTCAATATCGACCAGATGCATTCCAAACATGTCAGTCTCGGTGAATGTATAAGTATTTCCATCAGCTCTGGTCACGGTGAAGGTAGGATAGAAGATCTTAACAAAACGATCCTTTTCAATCTTAACCAAATCAACTATCCTAAACTCACTTCTAACCGACTGAGAATGTTAGAATCTATTTTTGATTGATGAATTAAGAATGTCTAGGGTATATTTTGTAATTAATGTAAAGTTGACTTTTAGATATAAATAGAATTTTCCTTTTGTAAAAGTCATAAATCTGACATTCTTGATTTTGCACGGATTCACACAGAGACTAGGGCTACAGTGTTCGTCACATTGCAATCTTCATTGTAATCAATTTGGTGCAATATAATCATTCGGTTAGTTGTTTGATTCTGTTCTTAATTGTTTCTGTTGAATGATTGATTGATTACCCTGGAATAACATATTGTTATTCAGAATCTGAATTTGACTTTGAAGTTCAGTGGATTTATCTTGTAAATCTGACATAACTCGTAATGCTAATGCATTATCCTTGGAAAAATCTAACACTAAAGCATGTTCTTGACTCAATTTGTTTTCCAAGGAATGAGCATTTTTCTTTTCGGCTTTTAAGGATTTTTCAATTTTCTTTAACATATAAGCCATTTGAGTCAGTTTTTGTTCAAGCATACAAGAGTTATCATCATCATCATTATCAGAATTAGTTTGTACCTCTGGTGTCTCTGAACTTTCTGATGCATCTGAATCTGATTCATCATCATCCTTTTCCTTGCTGCATCCAGCATCTCCTGTTGCCATCAGTGTTATCTCTTCAGTCAGTTCCTTATCATCATCAGACTCCTTTTTCTCTTTAGTCTCCTCATCCGTCAAACCCACCCAAACTTCATCTTCAGCTATCATTGCAGACTCACTAAGTTCGAAATCATTAAAAACTTCAGATTTCAGACAGATGTGTGCATCTTCACCTAGAATATCTTCATCTTCAGATAATTGGAGCCAGTGATCATCTTCAGCCATCAAAGCCTTATCGGCCTCTTTTTCCTTTGCCAGCAGTGCCTTGCATGTGTAGTATTCTGAATTTTTAACTACAGGCAATCTGCATTCTCTTGCAAAATGGTCTGGCTTGCCACAGTTATAACATTTTTGCTCAGAATCCTTCTTGGCAGACTTATCAAAATTTTCATATTTCTCAGCTTTCTTGACACTGCTCTCTCCTGATTTATCATATCTGTCCTTCTTCTCATACTTCCGTGAGCCTGTCTTATACCTCAACTTATTGTTGGTTGGTTTGCGGAAGAAATTCTTCTGAAATGCCTACGTCAACAAGGCCATTTGTTTCTTCATCTCTTCAATTTCAGAATCAGTTGAGGAATCAGATGAGTCTGACTCTGATGAACTGCTGCTTACTACTACCTGTTTCTCCTTTTTTAGCTTGTATTTATATTTCTTGTCTGCCAAAAGAGCTAAAGGATCAACGGTTTCCTTTTCAGCCTTCTTCTTTCCTGACATCTTCCTTAAAACAACTTCTTGGTAGTTGTTAAGGTTTTCAAAGACCATGTGAAAGTCCATGTCATCAATCTCTTTGGTTTGCTGAATTATTATAGTGTACTTATCCCACTCCGGATACAGTACGTTCAGGAATTTGACATTGATGTCCAAATTTGACTTTGTCACACCATTCCTCTTCATTTCACTGACCATATTGACAAACCCTAGATAAGTATTTTCAAGCAGTTCCCCTTCTCTTGCTCTGAAGTTTTCAAACGCCATTAAACTGTTTCGGGCTCTGTTTGTTGCTGCTCTGTCTGAACCTCTCATCAATTTACAGACCCCATCCCAGATGGATTTGGCTGTTTTTGTATTGGTTAGACAGGTATATATATCATTGGGTATTGATATCAGCAAGAGTTTTCTAGTAGTCTTGTCCCACAGTTTTCTCCGTTTTTGAGCTTCAATTAGGTTTGTGACCTCAACTGTTCTTTCTGGGATTGGAGGGTTGCCGTTTGGTACTGCGGGTATGGTTTCAAGGAAAACAGCTGGTCCGTCATTTAATGATTTCAGCATTTCTTCAGACAGGTCATGGAAACTAATGAATTCAAGGAATCTCTCCCTCCATTGTACATATTCACCTCTATACAGAATTGGAGGTTTTGTTTCCGACCCCATGGCTAGTGCATCTTTGGACATGTTGACTGATTAAAAAAGGAATCTTCCAAGATCTTTTAAATGGAAATTGATTGAATTTGAAAAATTGATCAAACTTGATGATAAGTTGATCAAACTCGAATGATATATGAATGATTCTCGAAATGAATGGGATCAAACTCGATCAAAGAATGATAAAACTCGAACAGTGAATTGAATCAACTCGAACTGTAAAGCATTAAACTCGAATCTAGAAGGAATCAATCAAAAGATTAGTAATGCAACTCGAATGAAGAGTTGATAAAACTCGAATGATACTTCAATAAAACTCGGATGAAAGAACTATGAACTCGAATCAATATGAAGTATGATTGATTAAACTCGAATCAAACTTGATTCCGCTTGACAAATGTTTTATAAAACTCGAATAAAACTTTCTTTCAACTCGAATAGAATAGATTTCAACTCGATTGAATCTATTATTCAACTCGATTGAAATATAATATAACTCGATTGAAACTTCTATTCAACTTGAATGAATGTGTTTATCAACTTGATAGACACTTCCTTCCAACTCGAATAAAACAGAGTTCAACTCGATTGAAAGTTCAATTCAACTCGATTAAACTATCTTGTCAACTCAATTGAAACTTCAGTTCAACTCGACTGAAACTTCAATTCAACTCGACTGCAAATGATTGTCAACTCGAATAAAACACTTTGCAACTCGATTAATACATGAACTGAAACTTATTCGAGTTTTATGAATTTTTAAGAAAATTCAAGTCCTGATTTCAATGTTTTCACTGAAATTGCATAAAATGACCCCAAAATGAAATCGAAGGTGTGGTTTTTACTGACAAACACTTTTTATGAAAGCACTTTGGATATTTCCAGATTAAACACCCTAATTTTATCAAGAACAGTGATGAACTTCCGTTTTTAAAAAAAAATCGAAAATTCAATAAAACTTTTTATGTGATTTGAATTACATATTGAAAGTATAATTAATCTGTTTGTTTTTCAATCCTTTTCCTTCGATCCAATTTTCATAAATAATCACCAACTGATTCAAAAAACCCTAGGGGTTTTCGATTTTTCAATTATTCCGATAAAACAGTGAAATATTTTCAAAAATTCAATCAAAAATCCATTTCTATGCTCTCATACCAATTGTTATTCCAGTATAATCAATCAAACATTCAATAGAAACAATTAAGAACATAATCAAACAACTAACCGAATGATTATATTGCACCAAAATGATTACAATGAAGATTGGAATGTGACGAACACTGTAGCCCTAGTCTCTGTGTGAATCCGTGCAAAATCAAGAATGTCAGATCTATGACTTTTACAAAAGGAAAATTCTATTTATATGTAAAAGTCAACTTTACATTTATTACAAAATATACCCTAGACATATTTAATTCATCAATCAAAAATAGATTCTAACATGTGTTTACTGATAGAAGTAGATCTTGAATTTAAATACATGTCAAAATCATAATTTTTGAAAATTTGCACACATATAGAGGCAAATTTAGGATAACCCATTTTTAGATTTCTTTTGTTCATTTTGTGCACTCTATTCACCCCTAGTAGCCCATTTGAGTGTTCTCCTTTCCTTTCTGTGACAGCCACACGATGAGCCATTTTTTTTGAACGGCAAACTATTCTACTCCTACTTCTAAACTACTCTTTTTCCCCAAGACTTTCTTTCTCCACCTAAATTTGAACTTGCCTCGGATGGGAGTCGAACCCGTGACCTCTCACTTACATATCACCCCTCTTACCAAATGGGCTAAACCCCATTAGTACACGATGAGCCATTTATAGTCCTTTTTGCTTTCATTTACCTTTATTCGGGATCTGATTTGAAGTGCAGCGGTTAGTTTTTCTATTTTTGTTGTTCTTTTAGCTGCTTTTCATTCTATTGACCCTTGATGCATATATCTGATTATGTTAGCTTTGTGGGGCCCCCTGATACTTTTTCATTCAGTCTTTGCTCCTCTAGGTTCATGCGCGCCGATTCTAGTTTAGTAAAAGTTGTGGTTTTTGAGTGTCGGTCATGATAGCTGATATGATTAACGGATCCAAAGATATTTTAGTGAGAAAAAGAAAGTAACTATATATATATATATATGTGTGTGTGTGTATATATATACATATATATGTATATACATATATATACATACATACATATATATATATATATATATATATATATATATATATATATGTGTGTGTGTGTGTATGTATACATACATATATATACATACATACATATGTATACATACATATATATATATATATATATATATATATATATATATATATATATATATATATATATATACATACACACATATATATATATATATATATATATATATATATATATACACACACACATATATATATATATATATATATATACAAATTGGTATCAGAGCTCTTTAATCCAGGGTCCAAAATTTGTTCAAATGAACAACTCTATTCCTCTTTCATTTGTTCCTCAATTAACCAAAGATAACTATGCCAAATGGAGTATCCAAATGAAAGCTCTTCTTGGATCTCAAGAAGAATGGGAGATAGTTGAAAAAGGCTACACGGAAGAAGAAAATGAAGAAGAGGTAAACCAAGCTCAAAAGGAGAATCTAAGAAGATGGAGGAAAAAGAACCAACAAGCCTTGTTTTGGATATACCAAGGAGTACAATCCTATGAAGCTGCGTGGGAGAAAATATGTGGTGCTACTTCGGCAAAGGAAGCATGGGAGATTTTGGAAATGACATACAAAGGCGCTGAAAAGGTAAAAAAAGTACGGTTGCAAACTCTTCGAGCGGAATTTGAAGGCTTGCATAAAACAGAAGCAGAACTAGTTTCTGATTATTGTTCACGGGTATTGTCGGTAGTTAACCAATTAAAAAGAAATGGTGAAACTATGGATGATATTCGTGTCATTGAAAAAATTCTTCGCTCCTTGGATTGTAGATTTGATTATATTGTTGTAGCCATTGAAGAATCTAAGGATTTAGATTCTATGACAATTGATCAACTAACTGGCTCGTTGCAAGCTCATGAAGAAAGATTTACTAAGAAAAAGAAAATATTCAAGAAATAAAACAAAATTGTGTTCTTGTGGGGTCAAATTTATCTCTCATATTTTTTATATGTATATATATATATATATATATATATATATATATATATATATATATATATATATATATATATATATATATATATATATATATATATATATATATATATATATATATATATATATATATATATATACATACATATATATATATATATATATATATATATATACATATATATATATATAAAGAGAAAATGAGAAAAAAAGAAAAGAAAAGAAATAATAAATTCCTTAGTTTTACGTTGATTCTCATCAGTTGTATAGTTGAGGGATGCTTCGGCTTTGTATATAGTTAGATCTTAGTTTTATTTTTGTTATTCATTGTTGTTTTATACATATTTTTGTTAATTCTAGTTGTGTTCAGCTGCCTTCTCTTCTGTGAGATCGGTTCCAATTGTTTTGTTTTCGCCCACATTTTCCCATACACTCCACACTTAGCCTAGCCACGTTACAACACATAAGTCCTTTATGTGCTGATTTTTCTAAACTGTGATGGAGATGTGATTTATTTTCAAGCCTATACTAATATTGTTGACATGTTTGGCACCGAGTGGTTTTTTGTCCATAAATACACGTTAGCTTATACACGTATGAGCGTTGAGTGAAATCCTTGTGAGGTGTTTGTTCATGCCGCTAGGTTCGAAAGTATCTAACATGTTATTTCATAATTTTTGCGTCTATTAGTTTGGATAGCACTTTCTTGCGATTGTTAGTCTCAAATGCATTCTTTTACAGATCTTTATTACTTTTGTATCCATATGCGCGTTATGATTGAGAGAGTTATTTGAGATGAAGCTTAGCTTAGGATACTTTTGAGCAGGTTTGCTTGAGGACAAGCAACGCTCAAGTGTGGGTTTATTTCTTATGATGTGTTTTGTACAATATTTTCTGTGTTATTTTACCTCGTATTTGGGTAATTTCTACCTCAAATTGCTTAAAAACGACACTTATATCATTACTTTTGTATGTTCAAGATCGGAGGTTGCCAAATTATCAAAAGAACGAAAATTGGAGCAAAAACGTCAAATTTACGGTCTCAGCCGTGCCTCCCTGAAGCTGTGTTGACTTTTGAAATGTGTTTACCTGATCGCTGCCACGACCAGACGGTCGCGGTCACACTCATCATCGCGACCGCAATTGACCCAACGCGGCCGCGATCGCGATATGATATAAAGTCTTCAGCGGCCATTTCTAGGATATACATATATTTTCACGAACTTACACATTGTTATAGGTCCGATTACTAGGTGTGGCGATAGTTTTCGTTTTTCTAGCTTAGATAGGTTTAGTTTTAGCAAAGCATGCAGATATTAGTGTTGATTTAAGCATTCCGTGGAAGTTTTGTCTTCCATTTCATCATTTTAGCTTCGGTTTTGGTACAACCTTTCCTTCAACATTCTGTAACGATTATGTTTAGTTTAGACTTTCGTTGTTTGAATGTTATTATCATGATTATTGAGTAGTTTAGTTAAACACTTTCTTGGAATACGTTTTTATATGGATTAGTGAAGTATTTGGATGGTTTTGATTGAAAATTGTAGATTCATTGATGTATCTTTGATTCATGCGATTAATTTTAGTAGAATCAGCGTTGTAGTCTGATTCGTGCAAAACACACCTCAGGTTTTAATAAATAAATGAACCCAAAGTTAATATTGCACAACTTGCAGTGTACCAATCGTGTGCGATATAGCTTTAAGAATCACCCAGGATTTATCGATCTCAGGGAACAAAATAAAGAATGGAGACTCCAATACTACAACCTAAATCAATATTTAGCAATTTTAGACTTTTGACGAAATTAACAACTAGAGGCAATAATTAAAATTAATTAACCGAATAACTAAGACAAATTAAGTAACACAACAATAAAAAGTTAAACTAATTTTTTTTGCTTTTTCGAATAATTAAAAACTATTACCGGCAAAGCACGAATTAAACTAAATAACTAAAACAAGCAAGTAACGACAACTAAAATATACGAAACAAACTAACGGAAGTAGAATTAAATCAGATTAACTTAAGCAAGTAAAAATAGATATTTAATTAAAATTTACGAAACCCTTATATTACGAAAACATCGTCCACTTGGAATTAAATAACTATAATTAATTGGCGATAGATGAATTGATTGACTAAAAACAAATTGGTTAATAACCAATTATAAATTCTATTAAGCTCGAATTTTGGTTTAATTTACCGATTAATTAATTACTTCAAGTTATATTATTTTATCATTATAACCATGTGATGAAAACAAAGCAACTAATCCAGACTCCCATAGTAACCAATAAATCTTACTATCGCAACACAATGCATAAAGGTAATCGATTAACACCGAAATCTAACTAATTAACTTTGTCACTTTAAAAATAAAACTTTATGGTTTTTCAACCCTATTATCGCAACAAAATGCCTAAGAATTAACAAACGCATAAAATTCTAGATTAACAATCAACTATCAAATCATTATCGCAATACAATGCCTATAAGAGATAATCAGATATTAATTTTTCATTCAAAGCAGTGTTCCTTTTAAAAACGCAGATTTAATTAATAACTTATTTTCCCAAAACAATGTTAAAACATAAATAAAAATCTGATTTTTAACAATAAAACATAAAATAATCAAGAATCCGACATATATAAACCAAAACCCATCAATCAATCCAATATTACACAAACTAATACATACAAATCGTTATCCCAAGCGGGTGAACAAGAAAACCACTTACTATTCATATCCAAAAGCGAAATTAAACCCAAATAAATAACAATCATTAGGAAATCAAAAAATGTAAGAAACGAGTATACCAAATTCATTGTTATTCATGCGAAAGTAACTCCAAAATCGAACCGAATGCTTGTAAATCCAAGAAAATCGAAGCCCTCCACTAATCAGTGATTAACTACGGTGAAAATAAAAGAAAAACGAATGTAAAATCACCCAAAACCGTCTCCAATTCCGCACACAATCGGCTGCTGCGAACTAGGGTTTTAAATACTAATTGTGTGGGTTGGGCTTCTTATGCGGCCGCGTAGGGTTAAGTCATGCAGCCGCGTAGCTGCGTTAACTGGTTTTACATCACCTGGCTACATGGCCTTGTAAAAATCTATTTACGCAGCCGCGTGAAAGAAGGCTACACGGCCGCGTAGGACACTTTTCAGCAAATCTTTGAATTTGATCAGGGAAGCTAAGTGGACTTCAAATCTTCATTCTTTTGGCCTCAATTTCCGTTCCAATGTCGATTTAACGGCTTTTGACATGCGCACCATAAATATTAATAAAATCAGTATCGTTTTCACGCATTTCGGTCTGAAAACCACCCAATAGGCAAGGAAAATGATACAAAATATATGTATAAATATGCACGTATCAAAATACCCCACACTTGAGCTTTACTTGTTCCCAAGCAAACTGCAACATAAATGTTTTCAACCAGACCTCATCTCAAAACTAACTCTCTAGAAATAGTATATAGACTCTTAAGCATTAAAGATCTATAAACTATGAATTTGAAGCCAAAGAAAGAAACAATGAGACCACAAGATGCAAAAAAAATAGAATTGCAATGTCAACAACTGACCACCTCATTACATGACTTAGCACCTCACAGTTTTCACTCATCACTCACGTGTATAGGCTCGTGCATTTTCACAAATTTCGCTCAATGCCAGACATTTTAAAAGAATATGAGCATATGCTTGAGAGTAAATCACACCGCCATCACTCAATGTTTAAAAATAGAGCACATAAAGGTCTTAACAGGCTGTAACGAGGCTAGGCTATGGGCATGAGGAATATATGGCCAAAGTGGGGCTAAAAGATTGGGATCCAAGATCAAGCAGCAAGTAATCGAAGCGAGTAACCAACATGGGACCAAATAAACCACTGAGCAAATTTACCCAAATAAACTGGCTTGATTTGTCACTTCTAATTGCAGCTCAGAAATAAAGGTATTCATTTCACTTTCTTGTTCTAATTCCTTCTCTTTTCTTCTCTTTTCTTTTTTTTTCTTTCTCTCTCTCTCTCTCTCTCTCTCTCTCTCTCTCTCTCTCTTTATTATAGCGCTGAATTTCCAAACATCGACTATATGCAATCCGTACCCAAAAAGAACTCTCTTAACCACACTAGCATTGTCGCGGTACAACACCAGAAGAGTCAAGAAGAACACAAAAGCAGAGAATTACACATGACTCGAATGCTATCAAAACAAGGCATAATCATGAAGGCTCAAAGAGGGTAAACTAACTAACAAACATATTATCCCAGATAAATCCCTAAAGCTTTCTATTGAATCACGATCCCAATTCCGGTCAAACGAGAGACAAAAGGATAATTTGGCTGATAGTGTGGGTTGTGACCGAAATGAAAGGCTCAGGCTCAATAGGGGGGGGGGGGTACTAAGGGAAATAATGTCAGTAAGGGTGTCATTAGGGTAGGGGTATCCTAGCTGTGCCTTTATATAAGTGCTAGATTCTCAAACGATGTGATCTTAACATGTATTTAACAAACAAGTTCTA
The DNA here is from genome assembly GCA_020465985.1 of Centrapalus pauciflorus. Classification (NCBI taxonomy): domain Eukaryota; kingdom Viridiplantae; phylum Streptophyta; class Magnoliopsida; order Asterales; family Asteraceae; genus Centrapalus; species Centrapalus pauciflorus. The sequence goes on along the minus strand of JAANYP010007042.1, from coordinate 82,779 downwards.
CCCTAATCCAGATAACACCGAAAAATTCACACCAAAAGAAATAATGAGCATTAAATATGAATGCTAGATGGGCTCAAATTCTCACGAAACGAAAGTACAGGGTTGTTTGTGCTTAATCATTCAATTTCAGTTAAGAAGCGTGTTGGGAAATAAACTAAGTATGTCAAACTGTTAGTTAGGATTTCTCAAACTGTTAGTAGTATTTCTATGTAATTACAAAGTTCAAGCTGCTAGTTCAAGAATCTCGAACTACCAGTTCAAAATGTTCAAGTTGCTAGAGATAAAGTTCAAGCTGCTTCGGGAGATGATAACAGAAAGTGCTATAGATCAGGATGTGATAAAGATATCAAGATTTGAAGATCTTTTAAAGATATCTACTCAAGGGAAATCGCAGTTTGTTAAGGAAACACATCAGAAGGTTATATATAAAGTTAGACTAGGTCTTTCTCATGTCATCGGTAATTGGAAATTGAAAATTGTAATTCGTATTTTGATTAAGTTTTCTCAAGCCTCTAAGGTTGTAAAACCTTAAAAACAATTTGTGTTCTTCGTCTAATCAAACTGATTAGAGGTTCTTGTAATCAGTGATTATCAATACAAGAAGTTTTGATATTAATAGTGTTTCTGTCTTACTTCATCTGTTCTTATGGTTCTGAAAGTTTTTTTAAAAAAACAATTAAGTGTTATTCCGCGAACTTCTTAATTGGACTTTGATTCAAAACAAGATTATTGGTTTAACTCTGATTTATTCAAACTAGTTAATCTTTGGTGATTTGATCCTGTCAAGTGGTATCAGAACCTAACGTTTTTTTTTTTTTTGTTTTCAAAGTCAGAAACTTTCGTTTTTAAAAATCTAAATCTTTTAAAACTTTTTCTGCAATGGAGTTTGATGGCAGCAGTAGTAGATCTGGGCAAGGACTTAAAGTGCCTATGCTCAAACCCAATGAGTTTGAAATGTGGAAACTCAGGATTCAACAGCACATTCAATTTATTGATTATGCACTATGGGAAGCCGTTGAAAATCCTCCTGCAGTTGACCCTGAACTAGATGCTGAAGGCAAACCTAAAAGAACACCTCCTAAAACTGATATTGAAAGGAAGGTTAGAATGAATGAAGTCAAAGCTCTCACTGTTTTACAAATAGCTATACCTAATGCTTATCAACATCAGTTTAAAAAGTTTTATACTGCTCATTCTCTATGGTTTGCTTTAGAGAAAAGATTTGCTGACAATGATAGCACAAAAAGAAATCAAAAAGATCTTCTAAAGCAGTAGTATGAGAATTTTACTGGTAGAAAGAATGAAAACCTTACTCAAATCTTTGATAGGTTTAATAAGTTGATAGGTGAGTTGGAGAGTGCTAAGGTTAGCCTGGACCAAGATGAGGTAAACAGAAAATTCCGCTGGTCTCTTGGTGAAGAGTGGACTGTGTATGCTGCACAGTGGAGAACAAAGGACACTCTAGATGAAATAGAGTTGGATGATCTCTACAACAGCTTCAGAGTGTTTGAGTCTGAAATAGAGAATAAAAAGAAAACCTTTTCTTATGATCAAAACACTGCTCTATTATCATCTACACCTAATGATAAATCAAACTGATGTGATTCTTTTACAGGTTCTGATGGCAACTCCTCTGAGGTCAACTATGAGGCCTTTGTTGCAAGTGATGGATTGTTTGCCCTCGTTCCTAAGGATCTGGAACAAATCCATCCAGATGATCTAGAGGAGACAGATTTAAAATGGCAACATGCCATGCTGACAAGAGGGCTAAGAAGTTTCTTAAAAGGACTGGCAGAACAAACTTTCAAGTCTGATCAGAAGGCAAGCCAACATTTGACAAATCAAGGGTTGAGTGCTTCAAATGTCACAAACTTGGACACTTTGCTAGAGAGTGTAGATCACAAAGTCAGCAGTAGCCAAGAATCAGACACAACCTTCACAGTCTCGTGTTTCACAAGAGGACAATGTTTTTGACTGGAGTGACCAGACAGAAGAAGAGTATCAGAATCAAGCTCTTATGGCAGAAACTACAAGTGCCACTTGCACTGATTTACCATCTGAGGTAAATGCTAAACTCTGCTCCCAAGCATGCAAAAATATGGTTAAAAAGTACAGAGACCATAATGAAAGCATGTGTAAAACTCTAGCGAGGATGGAAGAGAGGAGGTATGAGTATATGCAGGCAATAGAGGATCTTGAAAAACAGATCAGTGACTATAAAGATAATGAGATTCAGGTGGGACCTGACAGGACATATCATAAGTGGGAGAAAAAGGAACTTGAAGAGAAGATAGAGACCCCTAATAAGAAACTAGAAGAGGCTGAATAAAGGGTGCTACAAGCTAACAAGAAAGTAGAAAGTATAAACATTGGTACAGGTAACTTCAAGTTAGCCAACCAGAAGTTAGAACACCTAATGGAAGTTCAGTTAAAAGATAGGGTAAAGTCTTAACTAAATCCCAAGGAAGGAATAGGATACAATGCCAACCCACCTCCTTATAATAACAAATACATTCATCCTATGAGTGAAGTTGCTGATAGGCTTGTGAATGAATCCCTAGATGAGAAGGTGAAGACTGTAGATCCTGTCCTTGAGGATAAGCCTGAGTTGGTAGATAGACTGTATACTGATGTAGACAGTGATGATGACGAAGAAGAGGGTAATCATAAAACCATGAGTGTACCCATAATAACCCCAGTTTATAACCCTATTAAGGTTAACACATCCAACAGAGAGAGTAAGGGTGTTATTAGAACCAACAGCATGAAGGTAGAAACCAAAAACACGAATAATAAGCCTAACAGTTTGAAAGGTAAAGAGAAGATGAGTGAACACATGCATGCTTCATATGTCTCTGTACCTTCTAACTGTAGTTTTGCATCTTCTTCCAAACCAGGTAAAAAGGGTAAAAATGTTCCAGTGTGCACATGCCAAAAGCATGGTGTACAAAAGTTCCCTAAACAGCAGCATGTGAGGGGAAATCAAAGGAACAAGAATCAGTTCTGGTCACACAGAACTGGTTCTTCAATCAAAACAGCCAAAAGATGTTTTCATTGTGGCAGGAACTACCATTTGGCCAAACACTGTTTTTACAAGCCAACTTTTGAAAGCCCAACTGTTTTTCAAAAACCATCTGTTTTTCAAAAGCCAAAAGTGTTAAAGGCTTCAAAACCTGCCACACAAGTTCCAAAGCACACAGTTGACCACAGGTTTGTAAAGGTCAACAAAAAGCAACCTGAACTAAGAAAACAAGTTTTAAATAAACCTAAACAGAGTGTGAAATAGGCATGGTGTGTTAAAGGCAAAAACACAGTTCCAACTGCTGATGTAAAATCTGGAACTGTTAAGCCAAAAGTTGGAACTGATAGTGTAAAATCTGAAACTGTAACGGCCAAAATACAGTTCCAACTGCTAAGGCAAAATCTGGAGCTGTTGGTGCATCATTTGAGACTGTTAAAACAACACTTGGAAAGAACAACTGGAAACCTCATGTTATAACTAAATACTCCCCACAGAATCCACCAGTGGATCTTACTAAGTTTAAAATGACACAAAAAGTATTTAGTTATGTTAATGCACATGGTCAACCCAAAACCAGCTCGGTTTGGGTTTACTCCACTACTAACTGAGCTTTTATTTGTGCAGGGCAACCACAGGAACCAACATAAGACAAGATGGCATGTGGACAGTGGCTGCTCTAGGCACATGACAGGCAATTCTGAGTGCTTGTCAAATTTCAAAAGCTTTGAAGGAGGATATGTTGCATTTGGAGGAAACTCTAAAGGAGGTATGGTGACAGGTAAAGGTATTGTCAAAGCAGGCAACTTAACTTTTAATGAGTTGTTTCACCATATGATTCCCTTAGTTAAGTTCCTAAAACCCTTTGGTTGTCCATGCACTATCCTGTATACTAAAACTCACTTAGGTAAGTTTGAGAATAAGTCTGAGGAAGGATTCTTTGTCGGATACTCCATACAGATCAAAGCTTATAGAGTTTATAACAATGTATCTAAACTCGTTGAAGAAAGTGCCAATGTTGAGTTTAATGAAAACACTATCAATGTTAAAGGCACTGGTCCTGATTGGTTGTTTGATTTAGATTCACTAACAAATTCTCTGAGTTTTGATGAGTATTCTGCAGGAACAGCTGGAAACAATGCTAAAATGGGTAGCACAAATTCTCATGCTGCCAGTACAAATCCTCATGTTGCTAGCACAAAAGTTCAGACTGTTGGCACAAAGACTCAAACTGTTGAAGATTCTGATAGTTCGGATAAATACACCATTCTACCACTTCTTACTTGTGACCCACCTGGGGTCCTAGATGGTCAACAAGACAAAAGTCCAGAGTTTGAGGTACCAGTCCCACATCCTGAAGTAACAGTTCCACAAAACAGGGAAGCAGTCCCAACTCCAGATCAAACTGTTACTCTTGAAGCAGAATCATCAAGTTGTGCAGAAGGTGAGGATACCAACCTAGGAAGCACAATTCGGGTAGAAAGTGAACCTACACTCAGGATTCACAAATATCATCCACTAAACCAGATCATGGGAGATCCAAGCACACCTGTGCAGACAAGGAACATGATCCACAAGGAAACAACTGTTTCTGAAGAAGAAGTGCCTGAATTCAGTTTAGCTGCATTTGAACATGCAAGTTTCATGTCACAGCTAGAACAAAAGAAGGCATCTGAGGCACTAAAGGATCCATCCTGGATTGAAGCCATGCAAGAAGAGCTACTACAGTTCAAGATTAAGAATATGTGGCAACTAGTTGAATTGCCTAAAGGGAAGAGGGAAATTGGTACAAGATGGGTATTCAGGAACAAAAAGGATGAAAGAGGCATAGTGATCAAGAACAAAGCAAGGCTAGTAGCTCAAGGCTATACCCAAGAAGAAGGAATAGACAATGATGATGTCTTTGCTCCAGTAGCAAGGATTGAAGCTATCAGACTGTTCTTAGCATATGCAAGCTACAAAGGGTTTAAAGTGTATCAAATGGATGTAAAGTCTGCAATCCTGTATGGTACAATTGATGAGAAGGTATATGTGTGTCAACCACCTGGGTTTGAAGACTACAAGTATCCTGGCAGAGTCTACAAGTTAGATAAAGCACTCTATGGGTTACATCAAGCCCCTAGAGCATGGTTTGAAACTCTGTCTTCCTACTTGCTGTAGAATGGGTTCAAGAGAGGTACTTTAGACAAGACATTGTTCACAAAGACTATCAAAACAGATATCTTACTTGTTCAGATCTATGTTGATGATATCATCTTTGGATCAACCAATGACATGCTTTGCAAGGGATTTGAGACTTTGATGCACAAGAAGTTTCAAATGAGTTCAATGGCAGAATTAACTTTCTTTCTAGGATTGCAAGTCAAGCAGAAGCCAACTGGTTTCTTCATCAGTTAGTCGAAGTATGTGAATGACATTCTGGATAAGTTTGGGTACAAGGATACAAAGATTCCAAGCACTCCAATGGACACTCACAAGCAGCTTGAAGCAGATAAAGAAGGAGTAGATGCAGACATACATTTGTATAGATCTATGATAGGTTCACTTATGTATCTAACATCTTCTAGACCTGATATTAATGTTTGTTGTTTGTGTTTGTGCCAGGTTCCAATGTGCTCCAAAGGAATCACACATGTTTGCTGTTAAGAGGATCTTTAGATATCTAAAAGGCCAACCCAAATTGGGCCTATGGTATCCTAAGGATTCTCCTCTTGAATTAACAGCATATTCTGATAGTGACTATGGAGGATGCAATATAGACAGGAAGTCAACAACCGGAGGATGTCAATATCTAGGAGCAAGACTAGTCTCTTGGGAGTGCAAGAAGCAAACCACAGTATCCACATCATCCACTGAGGCAGAATATGTTGCAGCTGCTAGCTGTTGCTCTCAGGTTATGTGGATTCAGAATCAACTAAGAGACTATGGTAGGAACTTTCTATCTACTGCTATCTATATTGACAATTCAAGTGCAATAAGTAATGTACAAAATCCAGTAAAGTTTCCCAAAACTAAGCATATAGATATTAGATTTCATTTTATAAGGGATTGTAATGAAAAGAAGTTAATTCAAGTTACCAAAATTCATATTGATGATCAGTTAATCCTTTTGATGTAGGAAGATTCACTTTTCTGGTTTCAAATATTGGTATGGTAAACATGGATTAATCTCTCTTAATTAAAATCTCTTGTAAATTGTGTAAATTCTTTGTTTTACGTGTTTAGTTAAGGGGGAGACGCTGTTCAAATAAAAATTGCTCTGTTTATAACTAACAGCTTAAGAATATTCTCAAGCTGCTAGTGTGTTTTCTCGAACTGTTAGTTGTTTTCACTTGGTCTGTTAGGTGTGCAGGGCATTTCAGTCATTTCCAAGGAATTTGAACGCGGGACTAGATATTTTAAACCCAAAACCCTTAAAAGTCCCAGTTTCGTTCAATTACAACTACCAGTTTCACAATATCAAACCAGAGCTCTCAAATTCCCTCTCTTCACGAAACCCTACTCTTCAAGCAAAACCCTAAATCTCTTCGTTCTTGAGCAAAAATGGACTTCGTCAAAGAACACAACTGCCTTCCTTACACCCTAAAGCATGCGGAACTGCAACCATTTCACGAGATGATGGACTTTCTCTGCAGTTCATCTATCTACTACACTCTAACAGTAAACCCTACAATCTACGTATCGCACATAGAGCAGTTCTGGACCAATGCATGTCTGAACATACATAATGAAGTCACTTCTCTTGTGTCTACCATCCATGGTCAATCAGTCACCATCTCCGAGTACTCCATTTGACAGCAGTTGCAACTGCGATGCTGAAGGTATAAATGATCTTCCTTTAACTCCTATGTGTGAAGGTTTATTTGAGATAGGGTATAGGAGACCATTGGATACATTTACATTTTTCAAAGCAAGTTTTGGCCCCAATTGGAAATACCTTATCCATATTATTCAACAATGTCTAAGTCCAAAGAGAACTGGTTGGTCTGAATTTTCGTCAAATAGTGCAACTGCTTTAGTTTGCTTATCAACAGACCAACAGTTCAATTTTTCTAATATGATCTTTCAAGGAAAGTTAAGGCATCATGCCTTAAAGAATGGGAAATTTTTTTATGTATCCTCGTTTCTTAGCTGAAATAATTGCAAAATCTTGCAATTCTTTAAAAATACATAAAAGGATACATGTTTCTTATAAGCACTCTTTACAAACTGTAAAAAGACTTTTAAAACACAGTGCAAATTTTCAAGCTCTTGATGTCTCATTGCCTCAAGAAATGCTGAACATCATTCCAAGAAACAGGGGAGAGGATCCTGAGCAGCATCAGCCCCCCATTACTGCTTCAGCCCCAGGATCCAAACCCACTCCCCATGATACAAATATCCCTTCCGAACCTTCTTTTGGACATACCTCCACAGGCCCATCACTCAAAACATACACCAAAAAGAAACAAAGGGTTGCAGGTGCTCCTCCCACCTCAGTTCAACAGCCAGAACCATATAGCCCTGTGCAAGAGGATACTGCTGCACGAAATATCCAAAGGGAACCTACTGAGGACTCTCTCAACCTCAATGTGGAGGTGAACATCCTTTCCGAGGTTGTTCATATGGGATTTGTGGCTGGAACTACTGATGCTTCTGCACAAGGGGCACATGACAGTTCTAACATCACTAAGACCACACCCATGGCAACAGAGGGTGTGCAAGCACCTTCTGGAAGTCCCCAGTACCAAGAAAAGAAGGGCCCAGGTGCTACTAGTACATCTGGTATTGGTGCCAGTGATAGTTCTCAAATACCTTTATCATTTTAAGATCTTGAGGCCAGTCTGCAACTAATGATTTTGACGGCTCCACAATTGAAACCTGTTGTAGCCATTTTGGAACACTACAAGTACATTATTGCTGCACAGGGGTCACAAATTGTTGCTCTCCAAAGGCCCTCATCAGTCCAACAACAAAAGCTTGCCCAATTTCAGCAAGGGTTGAAGCTCTATGGTACTAAGATTGTGCAACAAGATAAGCAGATTCAAACCCTGTTAGCAAAGGTCTTTGGTCCCTCTGATCAAACCGATGCATCCAAAAAGGGGGAGAATCAGGAGTTCGCACACTCAGTCCAAGCAGTCCCAGGTTCACCTCTGGGAGTCCCAACTTCTAGTCTAACAGTTCCATCGGTTTCTCAGACTGTTAGTTCAGAAGTTCAAGTTGTTCAAATTAAAAAGACAGGTGGTATTCTAATAAAAGAAGGAAAGCAAGGAGCATCCTCAACAGTCCAAGCAGCAGCCTCAGGTAAAGGCAAAGGAATTTTAATTGAAGATCCAAAGCTAAAGTTTATTTCTAAAGAGGCTCAAGTTGCTGCTGATGCTGAACTTACTAAAAGGCTTGCAGAAGAACAAGACCAAGCTTTTGATCAACAAGCTCAAGTTTCTATCGGTGATGATGAAACCCTTAGTGACTATCTTCATAGGTTTGTTGTCAAAGAGGGGAAAACGAAGAGGAAAGGGCCAACAGGGCATTCAAAGGCAGAGCACAGAAGATTTCTAATTAATTGGCAAGTACATTCTGCAAACTCTGGAGTTCCAAGGGCTATTGTAGAGTCATGGACTACAGAGAAACTCCAGACTTTGTATGATGAAGCCACTGCCAAAGCCAAAGCCCCTGAACAGGTCAAAGAACCTTCTCAAACTGTTGTTGTGCCTCAACCAGAAGAAATATCTCAAGCAAAGTTTGATAAAGTAAAGAAGGTTATTTTCGAACAGCAAATGCAGAAGGCCATGGAGATAGAGAAAGCCATCGATAAGCATGACTTTTCCAAACCACCAATTGTTTTATGGTATGCCAAGTCAATGGATAACATTGGCTTGGTATATCATTTTGTGGTTAAAAGAGAAGTTCGTAAAGATGAAGAATATAAGAACCTCATTCAGATTGTTCAAAGGATGACTAGGGAAGAGCTGACTCAGATGTACAATATTGGGAAGGCTAGTCACTCTAAATCTCCAATTATATGGGTTCAGAACTTTATGACAGGTCATCAAAGCATCATGGAACCAGAAAATTCAAGATCAAAAAAGAGGCTGCCAAGGAGATGAAGATTGTACAGGTTGATCTATGAAAAATCCATGACATATAGACTCAAACTGGAAAATGGATCCAGCAGGGTCTATGGTATTGAATTTCTCGACCTTCCAATAGAATGGCTAGATCAGATGATTTCAGTGAAGACAAAGTGTGACAATGAAAATTTAAAAAAAAAACTTTATAAAGGCTATAAGGCGGAAACTTGCACAACTGTAAATATGTATGTTTTTGGATGCCTTAGTTTGTACATAATAGTGTTACTTTGTATTTCCTTATTTTTGAACCTGTAAACAAACATAAAGTCTTAGTTAAGAATTGAAGTTAGGGGGATTTTGTTAGGAAATAAACTAAGTATGTCAAGCTGTTAGTTAGGATTTCTCAAACTATTAGTAGTATTTCTGTGTAATTACAAAGTTCAAGCTGCTAGTTCAAGAATCTCGAACTGCTAGGTCAAAATGTTCAAGTTGCTAGAGATAAAGTTCAAGCTGCTTCAGGAGATGATAACAGAAAGTGCTAGAGATCAGGAAGTGAAAAAGCTATCAAGATTTGAAGATATTGTGAAGATGTCTACTCAAGGGAAATCGCAGTTTGTTAAGGAAACAGATCAGAAGGTTATATATAGAGTTAGACTAGGTATTTCTAATGTAATCGGTAATCAGAATTTGAACAGTGTAATTCGTATTTTGATTAAGTTTTCTCAAGCCTCTAAGGTTGTAAAACCCTAAGAACAATTTGTGTTCTTCGTCTAATCAAACAGATTAGAGGTTCTTGTAATCAGTGATTATCAATACAAGAGGTTTTGATATTAATAGTGTTTCTGTCTTACTTATTCTGTTCTTATTGTTCTGGAAGTTTTTTTAAAAAAACAATTAAGTGTTATTCCACGAACTTCTTAATTGGACTTTGATTCAAAACGAGATTATTGGTTTAACTCTGATTTATTCAAACTAGTTAATCTTTGGTGATTTGATCCTGTCAAAGCGTGACATGCACATCAAACATCCTGTTGCCACAAAAAAATCTCAAAGTCACTTGCTCAGCTTCGCATGCATAGAAAATAGAACAATACTGCAAAAGATTCCAACATGAAAAAATAAAGAATAAGATTTGAAAATCGGCCCAATTTTAGACAAAAATGCCATGAATTGTTCCTAAGAAAATGCAAAGCTCAAAATCGACATTTTTATACCCCCACCCCACACTTAAATCTTACAGTTCCCTCACTGTCATAAATAATGCAAATCTAGCAGGTAAGAGAAAATTAGAACAAGAAAAACTCCCCTAATAACGAAGAAAGCACTTAGGCAGATTTAAGCGATGAAGCTGAACAAACTGCCAGCAAGCATCTTTCCCAATGTCCCACCTGGGAAACGTGCACACAAACCTTTCATACCCACTAAAGCCATGTACTCACCAATCGGATCTTCATGCACACAAACCTTTCATACATGTCCAACAACAACAGAATCAGATTTAAGAATATCAAGCTTATCATGATCAGTATGAAAAGGAGTAGATGGTGCTTCAAACAAAGCAAAAATATCCTCATCGGTTGGAATATCATTCTCATTAATGTGCATCTGCCAATCTATTCCAAGCAAGCAAGCAATCTCTCGCAAATCTCTATCAGCATCAAACTCATTTGTAGCATGAACAACCTGCATATGATCTAATTCAACACATGGCGCATAAGTAGATATGGAGAAAAGTGACTCAGGCAGAAATAGATATAACGGATTAGCTTTCGCCATACTTTAATGTAATCTCCTCATCTCTCTCTCTAATGAGCGAAACCAGGTGGTGGTTGGTTCTGAGCTCAAGAATTTGGAGTAGGTTGGGTATATCTAGCCATGCCTCCACCATAATCTCTAGACGAGTAATATACCTGCTCCGGATTTGGGTAAGAAAAAGTAGCTTGGCACTCATAGCCGGAATGTTGTCCACCACAGTGCTCACACCATTTCTGTACTGCGTGTACAACAACTGGAGATGACTGTGGCTGACTAGTCTGCGTGAAGAGATCAATCTTAGCTGTGACAGCAACTATAGCAGCAGCTTGCTTTGAATCAGAACCTCCCCACTTAAAATATTCACTCTGTGTCTTAGTTTGGCTTAAAACCAAGTTATCGTTTATGTCAAAAGCCTCTTCAGGTGTCCTCTTATACACTAGCCCATTACAAGCTGAGTGAGTTAGAGAGTGATACATTGGATGAACATTCTCATAGAAGACCTTGACACGGTGATTAAGTGTCATGTTATGATTCGGGCATTTCATGATGGACTCCTTATATCTCTCCCATGCATCATACAAAGACTTATCAGGTTTCTGCTTAAAATGATAGAATACCCTCCATAAGCTTAGTAGTCCGAGAAGGAGGGCAGAATCTGAGGAGAAACTTGGATTCCATATCGTCCCAAGTACGAATGGAGTTCGAGGGAAGAGACTCATACCACATCATGACACAACCTGAAAGAGAGATGAAAATGGACAGAATATTTAACTTTTCAGGGGAGTTGCCCCTAAAAAGGATCAGCTAAACTACCGGCGTTGGTTATTTTTTAAAGCTCACACCGCTCCCCGGCAACGGTGCCAAATACTTGATGCATGCAAAACACACCTCAGGTTTTAATATATAAATGAACCCAAAGTATAAACTACACAGCTAGCAGTGTACCAATCGTGTGCAATATAGCTTTAAGAATCACCCAGGTTTTATCAATCTTAGGGAACGGAATAAAGAACGGAGACTCCAATAATACAACCTAAACCAATATTTAGCTATTTCATACTCTTTGAGGAAATTAACAACTAGAGGCAAAAATTAAAATTAATTAACCGAATAACTAAGACAAATGAAGTAACGCAAGAATAAAAAGTTCAACTAGTTTTTTTTGGCTTTTTTGAAATATTTAAAAACTAATACCGGCAAACATGAATTAAACTAAATAACTAAAGCAAGCAAGTAACGACAACTAAATTATTCGGAACAAACTAACAGAATTAGAATTAAATCAGATTAACTTAAGCAAGTAAATATCGATATTCAATTAAAATTTACGAAACCCTTATATTACGAAAACGTCACCCGCTTGGAATTAGATAACTATAATTAATTGGCGATGGATTGACTAAAAAAAATTGGTTAATAACCAATTATAAATTCAATTAAGCCCGGATTTTGGTTTAAATTGCCGATAAATTAATTACTTCAAGTTAAATTATTTTATCTTTATAACCATGTGATGAAAACAAAGCAACTAATCCAGACTCCAATAGTAACCAATAAATCTTATTATCGCAACACAATGCATAAAGACAATCGATTAACACCGAAATCCAACTAATTAACTTTGTCACTTTAAAAATCAAACTTTACATTTTATTAACCCTATTATCGCAAGAAAATGCCTAAGAATTAAAAAAAGCACAAAATTAAGATTAACAATCAACTATCAAATCATTATCGTAATACAATACCTAGAAGAGATAATCAACTATTAATTTTTCATTCAAAGCATCGTTTCTTTTAAAAATGCAGATTTAATTAACACTTTATTTTCGTAAAACAATGCTAAAAGATTAATAAAAATCTGATTTTTAACAAGAAAACTTGAGAAAATCAAGATTCCGACTAATATAAACCAAAACACATCAATCAACCCAATATTATACCAACTAATACATAGAAATCATTATCCCAAGCGAGTGAACAAGAAAATTACTCACCAAAATCAAAATTAAACCCAAATAATAACAACCATTACGAAATCAGAAAGTTTAAGGAACGATTATACCAAATTCGTTGCTATTTGTGCGAAAGTAACTCCAAAATCGAACCGAATGCTTGTAAATCCAAGAAAATCGAAACCCTCCACTAATCTATGATTAACTTCGGTGAAAATCGAAGAAAAACGAATGTAAAATCGCCCAAAACCGTCTCCAATTCCGCACACAATCGGCTGCTGCGAACTAGGGTTTTAAAATCTAATTTCATGGGCTGGGCTTCTTACGCGGCCTCATAAAGTTAAGTCACGCGACCGCATAGCTGCGTTGACTGGTTATACACCACCTGGCTACATGGCCTTGTAAAAATCTGTTTACGCGACCGCGTAAAAGAAAGCTACATGGCCGCGTAGGACACTTTTCAGCAAATCTTCGAATTTGATCAGGGAAGCTAAGTGGACTTCAAATCTTCATTCTTTTGGCCTCGATTTCCGTTCCAATGTCTATTTAAGGATTTCTGACCTGCAAAACATAAATATTAATAAAATCAGTATCGTTTTCACGCATTTCGGTCTGAAAACTACCTAATATGCAAGGAAAATGATACAAAATATATGTATAAATATGCACATATCATAGTCGATATTCTACCATTATTGTTATGATGATTATTGATTATAAATGATGCTTTTTATGAACTTAGTCAAGTTTATGTAATTTATTAACTGTTTGTTATTTCTAGCATTATTTTGATTATGAGATAGTGACTAGTTGATAAATTGTGAAATCATTGTATGGAAATTAGTCCTTATCAATATTGTGATCATAGGATTAGTTTAATCTTCGATTTCCTTAAATCTTGATTATGTTTATGCGGCTAAGTTGAATATTTAGAGTTAATTCCGAGCGCTTGACGTGTAGACAGATTTAATTTCTGAAAGCTAAATTTAGTTGACTTTATTGATCGTAGAAGACATTTTCTATTAATTTTGAGAAATTAGGAAATACTGGAGGATTCCATACTTGATTTTCTAAAATTAATAAAATGCGTTCATGAATCGGTTTTACATAAAAGTTTCCAAACTGTTGAACTTAAAATATTAAAATAGTTAGATTAAATTCTAACTTATTTTTCTTTGACAAAAAACATGCTAAGTGTTCATTGTAACATCCGGCATTAAACCAGGTTAGCAACTACGATCTAATCAGTATTTAATATCCATATATAACCTAATCAGTGGTCATTAGAAATTAATCAAAGCGATTAACAAGGTTCATGAATAAATTCAACTGAATTAGAATCAAATCCATCGGTGCGATGAATCGGGAAATCAATTAATCCGATCGATTTACGATATGAAGGATTAATTCAACTAAGTAAATAATTAAATTATGATTAGTGACACTAATCATACACTAATACAATTACTTAACATTAATTATGCAAGACTAAAACAATTCATTAAAACAATGCATCCAAAAGTATTTATGAATTTACATAAAAAGGGAAATACAAGAATACATTATAAATACTTTTATACAAAAAAATAAAAACCAAAATACATCATTTTTTTACCATAAAAATCAGCCAACACAAAAGGGAAACACACTTTTGTGTCCCCTTTGACTTTCATTATAAATATTGAAAAGAATTCAACACTTTTTCTACTTTTTCAACATGTTGGTAAAGTATTAAACATCACTTTTTTCTTTCATCATTTGCAAGACCAAATCCTCTTCTATAAATAGAGGACTCAATTCTTCATTTCATTCACACCTTGCAAGATCAAAATCCTCTCATCTTTCTCTCAAAAAAAAAATCGGCCAAAAGCAACCAAGAACACCAAAGTTCTTTCATTTTGATTCTTCAAGTTTTTCCAAGGAAGTTTTGGTGCATCTAGTTCAAGAACAATTATTCTTCTCATTTGCATACTTCTAATACCCCAAAGCAAGTAAATACTAACTTATAACCTCTTATATTTATGTTTATATAAGTCTTGCATAATATATATAATCACCAACAACAAGTTTCATAAAAACTCAAGTTTATAAATTTCTAGTTTTGTTTTTAAGTTGTTTTCTTCAAATGTGTTTATAAATATATAAACACATCATAAAAGTGTAAATATTATGAAAACAAGTGATATATATGTGTTTTATAACTTTTATACAAGTAGTCTTTGAATAAACAACAAGCATCACTAGTTATTTCAAGTTTATAAACTACGGATTTTCAGCAGAAAATTTACATCGACTTTGAAAAATCATAACTAATTCATGACTTAACGAAATGTGTTGATTCTTGTCTCAAAAGTTATATCTATGTCTTAGCTATAAATCTGGAAGTTTTCATAATTTATTTTGGAGTTAAGACCTCCAGAAATTATTTGGGAAACCGAAAGTTTGACAGCTCAAAAATGGCCAACATAGGGTTTTCAAAAAGCTTTTTCCCCAACCTAAACATCTCGAAAAATGGCCGTTCTTGACTTTAAAAATTCTTTGTATATAGTAGTTTGATGTCCAAGAAAACCAAAGCCTAAAACGATTTGGAGCTTGGTCAAAAACAGCCTCAAAGTAGGCCGAAAAACCTTCGAAAAGCTGGAAAATTATATATATATAAACTTGACGTTTTAAGTGGGTTTTATTTATAAACTTTTAATGTTGGGTGATTTAAAACATAACAACATTTATACATACATATTATCATATATGGGAGTTATTAAATCCCTTATATCATTTAGGGCTCGGTTAAACGCGTCCGGTGTCATCACTCATCAACAACGAAAATTGTCGTTTTTACGATTCTTTTGCCATCAACATGCGGTGAGTCTTCATAGCCCCTATTTTCACTATCTATTGGGGTGGAAATACATGCAATGTTTTCATATGGACATCAAAACTGTTTATTTCTTATATGTATTACACATGTGGATCCATCAGCCCTCAAATCATGAACCGTTAATTGCATTTATTTGCAAGCGCAAATATATTGTGGATAGATCTATCGGGAGTCATGTCCCCCATTCGGGTTAGTTCGGCTCGGCCAACAGCAGGTGCATATATATTCAACACACGGTATTACGTATGGGAATACTGCACAGGGCAAACTCATTTAATTAAGCTTCGGTTGCATGATGGTTTATGTAATACATACACGGAATTTATGCTTTATAAATTCAACTCATCTGATAATGTCCATACAACTGGTCTTTTCGCGTAAACCTATGAGCTCACCAAAAATTTGTTGACGTATTTTAGCATGTATTTTCAGGTGATTAAGGCATGCGCATTTATCGGAAGCATTCCAAGGCTTCCGTTCATTTTGGAGTCGCATCATTTTCAAACTCGGAGAATTATTTGCATCTTTCCTGATAAACTAAATTGTGTATTTAAATCTTGGTATTTCAAGAACTACTTACACTGTATTTTGGATATGTAAACCAATATGTATATTTGAAGTCAAATCAATGTATTTTTGAAAACGTCCATATAGTGGACCTTCGTTATGATTATGGTTACGCTTCCGCGACGTCACGCTTCGTTGCCAACCGGGGTAACGGGGTGTGACAGATTGATATCGTAGCCATAGTTATAGTGAACTAGGTTACATTAGTACGTAGACTATAACTGTTTCAAAAACTAAACTTTCTTCAAGAACTGTGAACATATATATGGACCCTGATGATAGTAACATGTTGAACAATACGGTCATTATCCTCTTTGACTCTGATGATAAACTCTCACCCATGGAACAAGGAAGCCAAGGTGACACTGAGGTGTACTTTGGATCGGAAACCCACCCAGACCCAATCAATGACGATGTAATGGACCCGTCAAAACACAATGAGGGCAACTGTTGCTCCACCATCACCACCACATATTCCACCCTACACCCTATTCAGAAACCATCCCAAATGGACCATTGAGGAAGTTCTCCCCTAGGAAAAGGGTGTGACTGCACAATGGGAGTCTATCCCGGTACCTGCCCATCAGCCAAGCCCGCCGCTGTAGCGACAGGCGAACGTAAGACAGTGGGGATGGATGCCTCACACTCTCCAAGAGTGGAGAAACGAGGAAGGGATCCAAAACCAGTTTGAAGTCAGAACACCATCTTCCTTTCATGTGCCGACACTTACCCAGAAACCTACATAACAAATGATGCCTCTGTTGGTGGCAAGGACCGCCAGACACTACCTCCAACTCCGACAAATCCACCAGGGGGTCGGTGAGACCTCTGCAAGGATTAAGTAGGAGGAAACACTCCAACATACATTAGGCCAACCAGAATACCTAGGCGATCCATCAAGACGGAACCGACGAATTATGATGGCGCTTAGCAGAGCGCGAAGCCGTAATGCAGAGCTAACCCAACAACTTAACGCACTGAAGTACGATGAGGCATCTCATACTTGGTACCCTTCTACCAGTTTATAGTATATCTCTAGGTTTTTACTATCAGATGTACGTAAGGCTTGAAAATTTATCGAAAAATCCCGACCATATCATATACAAAGATTAGGTATCAAGAACTTTAATAAGGAATTAAGTTTTAATTACAACTCTGCGTATGAGGAGATAAAGCTATGGCTATCTGCCTAAGTCAAATTCAAACCCATAGACTTATCCTCTTACCCCATTAGATATCACATATGCATTTCTACTATTTGATACTGGTGATGATAGGAGCTTTATATCCACTAAGTACAGTAAGCAGATAAATTCCATTCTTACACCATTAAGTGTCACTTATGCTATTAAGGTGGATGACAGTAAGACGCGTAAGACAAATAATATAAGTCAAGGATGCTCCTTACAATTTGTAGGCCGACTCTTTAAAACAGACTTGATGCCCGTCAAACTGAGAAGTTTTGACGTGGTCATAGGCATGGATTGACTATCGAAAAATCGTGCGGAAATAGTGTGCAACAAGAAGACGGTTCATATACCTTTAGCCAATAAGAAGGTCCTTACTGTCCAAGGCAAAGCAAGAAATACCAAAGTAAGCATCATCTCTAGCATTAGAACCCTGAGGTGTTGATAGAGAGGGAGCCAAAGGGAAAGCGGCTCGAAAATATTCTTATTATTTATGGTTCCCTTAAAGTTTTTCCAGAACACTTACCTGAGCTCCCAACATCAAGGCAAGTCAGATTCAAAAAAAAATCGGTCTAGTATCAGGTGCGGAACCAGTGGCTCGAGGACCATGCCGATTAGCCCCATCATAGTGTAAGAATCGTCCAACCAACTGTAGGAGCTCTTAGATAAAAGGTTTATCAAACCGAGTTCCTCGCTTTGGAGGAGCTCCAGTTTTGTTCATAAAGAAGAAGAATGGAACCTTCAGAATATGCACCAATTACTGAGAGCTAAATAAGCTAAAAGAACCGATACCCGCTCACAAGGATCAACAACTTGTTTGACCAAACTCCAAGAATTAAGCTTCTATTCGAAGATCAATCTAAGGTCTGGTTATCATCAGGTTAGAGTTCGCAAGAAAGATATTCCAAAGACAGCCTTCAGATTTCGTTACGGTCAGCATAAATTCCTATTAATGTCTTTGGATTAACCAGTGCCCCAACGGTCTCATGGACCTCATAAATCGGGTGTGCAAACCTTATCCAGACAAATTCGTGATTGTATTCATGAATGACATCTTAATCTACTCACGGAACAAGGAGGAGCACGAGCAAACAATTAAGACTGATTCTAGAGTTGTTGAAGAAATAACAACCATCTGCCAATCTTTCTAAGTTTGACTTTTGGCTAAGATAGGTAATTTCTCAGTCACGTGATCAATAGTAAAGGGATCCAAGTCGACCCCGCAAAGATCGAGGCTATCAGGAATTGGTCAACTCTTAGAACCCCCATAAAGATACGACAGTCCTTAAGACTTGCCACTTATTATAAGTAATTATCAAAATTTTCTCAAAGATCACCAGAGCTCTAACAAAACTGACCCGAAAAGACATTAAGTACGATTGGGGCAAGGATCAGGAGACATCATTTCAGTTATTAAAGCACAAATTGTGCAGCGCGCTTATTTTATCCAAGAGAAGCAAGAAATTTGTAGATTACTGTGATGCTTCACACAATGGGTTGATATAGAAAGATAGGGTCATAACTTATACTTTATGAAAACTTAAGGTTCACTAGGTGAATTACACAACGGATGATCTAGGTCTTGGAGCAGTAGTCTTTATCCTTAAGACTTGAAGACATTAGTTGTACGGTAAGAAGTGTACTACACTCACGGACCATAAGAGCTTCCAACACATCTTGAACCAGAAAGAGTCAAATATGAGATAACATCGTTGATAGAGCTAATAAGTGATTACAACTGTGAAATTCATTATCACTTGAGGAAAACTAATGTGGTTGCAAACGCTCAGAGTCGAAAGAAACGAGTTAAGCCGTTAAGAGTTTCAGCCCTAGTTATAACCATTCAACCAAACCTTCCTTTCTTAGTTCATGGTGCATAAGTAGAAGCTGTTAAGGAGGAAAATATGAAAAAAAAAAAATTAAGCCCTGCACGGAATGGATAAATAGTTTGGGATAAGGGTTAATGGAAATCGATACTTCATGAATAGAGTCTGGTTACCCTGTTTTTAATAGAGTAAGAAAACTGGTTACGAATGACGGACACAAATCAAGATATGCCGTTCACCCCGGATCCGATAAAATGTATCATGACCTTAAGGAGCTGTATGGGTGGCCTATCATGAAGGATGACATTGCCACATATGTCAACAAATTCCTAGCATGCTCCAAAGTTAAGACAAACATAAGAAACCATTTGAGTAATAGTCGACCGCCTAACAAAATCCGCGCATTCCTACCAATCAAGGAGAACAACAGAATGAATAAGCTAGTCCAAACGTACCTCAAGGAAGTCGTCTCCGGACACGGAGTGCCTATTATAATCATTTCGGATACGGATAGCAGATCAACATCTTAGTTTTTGGCAACTATTACATCAAACTTTGGATACAAACTTGGACTTGAGTACCACATATCACCCTCAGACCAATGGTCAGAATAATAGAACGATCCAAACCCTAGAACATACATTAAGAGCCTGTGTAATGGATACTCATTTGCCTTAGTGGAATTATCGTACTACAAATAGCTATCACTCGTGTATTAAAGTTGCTTCGTTTGAGGCCCTCTACGGGCGAAAGTGTCGATCGTCGATTTGTTGGGAAGAAGTAGGAAATAGCCAAATCACTGGCCCTAAGATCATTCACGAAACTACCGAAAAGATAGTACATATGCGGAACTGACTAAAAGTTGCATGCGATTGTCAGAAAGTTATGCAGATGTAGGGGGAAAATCCCTTGAGTTCTAATTAGGAGAACGAGTACCAATGAAAGTCTCGCAATGGAATGGTGTGATACGATTAGGAAAATAAGGAAAAACCAAACCCTCGATACATTGGCAATGCAAAGTCTTAAAGGGAATAGACTCGTAGCTTATCGTTTAGAGTTACCACCCATGCACAATACCTTCCATGTATCGAATATGAAGAAGTGTTTGTTAGAGTAGACACTTGTTACCCCCTTGGAAGAGATCCAGCTAACTGATAAACTTCGCTTCATCAAAGAGCCGGTTGAAATCATGGACCGTAAGGTCAAAGGATTGAAGCACAGTTGTATACCCATCCTCAAGGTCATATGGAATTTTAGACATGGACCAAAATTCACTAGGGCATGCAAAGGCCAGTTTAACAAAAGATACCCTCACCTAATCCTAAGTAACAAGACCTCTGAGGAAACAAGACAAAATTTCGGGACTAAATTCCCTTAACAGGAGGAGACTGTAACATCCGGCATTAAACCAGGTTAGCAACTATGACCTAATCAGTATTTAATATCCATATATAACCTAATCAGTGGTCATTAGAAATTAATCAAAGCGATTAACAAGGTTCATGAAGAAATTCAACTCAATTAGAATCAAATTCATCGGTGCGATGAATCGGGAAATCAATTAATCCGATCGATTTACGATATGAAGGATTAATTAAACTAAGTACATAATTAAATTATGATTAGTGACACTAATTATACATTAATACAATTACTTAACATTAATTATGCAAGACTAAAACAATGCATTAAAACAATGCATCGAAAATGTATTTATGAATTTACATAAAAAGGGAAATACAATAATACATTCTAAATACTTTTATACAAAAAAATAAAAACCAAACTACATCATTTTTATACCATAAAAATCAGCCAACACAAAAGGGGAACACACTTTTGTGTCCCCTTTGACTTTCTTTATAAATACTGAAAAGAATTCAACACTTTTTCTACTTTTCCAACATGTTGGTAAAGTATTAAACATCATTTTTTTTTCTTTCATCATTTGCAAGACCAAATCCTCTTCTATAAATATAGGACTCATTTCTTCATTTAATTCACACCTTGCATAATCAAAATCCTCTCATCTTTCTCTCAAAAAAAAATCGGCCAAGAGCAACCAAGAACACCAAAGTTCTTTCATTTTGATTCTTCAAGTTTTTCCAAGGAAGTTTTGGTGCATCTAGTTCAAGAACAATTATTCTTCTCATTTGCATACTTCTAATACCCCAAAGTAAGTAAATACTAACTTATAACCTCTTATATTTATGTTTATATAAGTCTTGCATAACATATATAATCACCAACAACAACAAGTTTCATAAAAACTCAAGTTTATAAATTTCTAGTTTTGTTTTTAAGTTGTTTTCTTCAAATGTGTTTATAAATATATAAACACATCATAAAAGTATAAATATTATGAAAAAAGTGATCTATATGTGTTTTATAACTTTTATACAAGTAGTCTTTGAATAAACAACAAGAATCACTAGTTATTTCAAGTTTATAAACTACGGATTTTCGGCAGAAAATTTACATCGACTTTGAAAAATCATAACTAGTTCATGACTTAACGAAATGTGTTGATTCTTGTCTCAAAAGTTAGATCTATGTCTTAGCTATAAATCTGGAAGTTTTCATAATTTATTTTGGAGTTTAAGACCTCCATAAATTATTTGGAAAACCGAAAGTTTGACAGCTCTAAAAATGGCCAACATAGGGTTTTCAACAAGCTTTTTCCCCAACCTAAACATCTCGAAAAATGGTCATTCTTGGCTTTAAAAATTCTTTGTATATAGTAGTTTGATGTCCAAGATAACCAAAGCCTAAAACGTTTTGGAGCTTGGTCAAAAACAGCCTCAAACTAGGCCGAAAAACCTTCGAAAAGCTGGAAAATTTTATATATATATATAAACTTGACGTTTTAAGTGGGTTTTATTTATAAACTTGTAATGTTGGGTGATTTAAAACATAACAACATTTATACATACATATTATCATATATGGGAGTTATTAAATCCCTTATATCATTTAGGACTCGGTTAAACGCGTCCGGTGTCATCACTGTTTTCATATGGACATCAAAACTGTTTATTTCTTATATGTATTACACATGTGGATCCATCAGCCCTCAAATCATGAACCGTTAATTGCATTTATTTGCAAGCGCGAATATATTGTGGATAGATCTATCGGGAGTCATGTCCCCCATTCGGGTTAGTTCGGCTCGGCTAACAGTGGGTGCATATATATATTCAACACATGGTATTACGTATGGGAATACTGCACAAGACAAACTCATTTAATTAAGCTTCGGTTGCATGATGGTTTATGTAATACATACACGGAATTTATGCTTTATAAATTCAACTCATCTGATAATGTCCATACAACTGGTCTTTTCGCGTAAACCTATGAGCTCACCAACAATTTGTTGACGTATTTTAGCATGTATTTTCAGGTGATTAAGGCATGCGCATTTATCGGAAGCATTCCAAGGATTCCGTTCATTTTGGAGTCGCATCATTTTCAAACTCGGAGAATTATTTGCATCTTTCCTGATAAACTAAATTGTGTATTTAAATATTGGTATTTAAAGAACTACTTACGCTGTATTTTGGATATGTAAAACAATATGTATATTTGAAGTCAAATCAATGTATTTTTGAAAACGTCCATATAGTGGTAGTTCGTTATGATTATGGTTACGTTTTCGCGACGTCACGCTTCGTTGCCAACCGGGGTAACGGGGTGTGACATTCATTCACCTTTTAATTCCATTAATCTTAAAAGATGTATCCAAGTAAGTGTTGCTTTTATTATATCTGCTTTTTACCTCATTATTAATTTGATATCTTGGAATCTTTATAATTATGCTAGTTAGTTGTAGTATTTAGGTTTAGATTCAACCGGCAAACATCCTAGTATTGGTATCTCATTTCCATTTGTCGTTCCCTGTGTCCGATAAAGTCCGAGGTCAGCTTCAAGCTGTACTATCTACGACTGGTACACTGTCAGTGATATTTGGTATAACTTAGGCTTTCTTCATTCTTTTGTTCTTATAACCAAATCCGCGTAGATGATACAGCATGGGCTCCACCACGGTTGGTTTCAAACAGATGAGGATACTTTAGTAGCATATCAGCTTTTGTCTCCCAAGTGTGGTTTGCTCCTCTATGGTGCTTCCAACGTATGAACACCATTTCTATCTATTTGTTTCTCAATTTCTTTACTTTTGTATGCCCATGCCCAAGTGTGGTTTTCTCCTTTGTGGTTTGCTTAATTTCATTAAAATCGTCTTTTAATCCGATTACAAACAAGATTATTTTTATACGGTATTCTCGACCATTCGATTGGAATCTTTAAGGAAGATAGAATTTTAATGATTAGTTCAAACAAAACGTAATATTTACCTAAAATCAAAACTTCGAAACCTGTCGTCGAACTTCGAACTATCACTCTAACAGCTCTCTATCAAGACTCGAACTCGCTATATCTCTGATCTTGCTTATGAATTCTGTTTAATACTAAATGGCTATATATAGAGAGCATGTTAGAGACGTTTGTTATATGAATTTTTTTTCGTACGATACTAATCCTTATAACCTTGGTTAGTTACGTTATTTTTAATATCAATGCTAATTCACTCCTGCTTCCTTATTCTATTCCTGCCTAAAAGATAACATACACGTTTTCAACAAGGCCCCTACACTTTGAAAACTTGATAATAATTACTAATTAAGATAATAAATAGAAAGAAATTAAATTTTTTTAAGTGTTACAATTTTGACCATCCAACTTTCAGATTTTTTCGATTTAGCCACTAAACTATTTTTGTCCCGATTTAGCCATTAAACTATATTTTATACACGTTTAACCATTACTCTTTTTTAAACTGATTTAACCACGGAAAATTGTCTTGATTTGACCACTAAACTATCATGTTTTCACCGATTTAACCATTACTTTTATTCATTTTTTCCAAAGTAGAACAATAAACTAAAGAATAATGGCTAAATTTGAACAAAACACAATTTAGTGGCTAAATGAGACAAATTTAAAAGTTGGATGGTTAAAATGGTTCTTAACCTTTAAAATGTATCGATGGAAACTCATTTGATTGTGATTACTTTGTAATAATGTTAGTTTAATTCTATTTTTTGAAATGGACTATAATAATATATTTTATGTCATGGCACATAAATGAGTTCGAAACGTGTTTACACTTAAACTTTTTTTATGGGTACTTCACACATAAACCAGATGACAATACATAGAATATGGGCACAATTATGTTGTTTTAATTTTTGTTAACAAAGACAGTTTATTCTTTACTTTATAAATGTAGATGTTATGGGTGATAAGTTAGGTCTCAGAGATATGTATATTATATCCTACTAGGTGGTTATCTTGACAATGGTCTTCAACCATTAAACGACAACTCTGATGCATCTTTGTTTTTGAGTCACACTTTGAAACACCGAATTATTTCAGTGTATATGTTTGATGTGAAATTTGATGATGATGGGGAGTCAAATGAGGATTTTAATATGTTTATTTATTAAAATGTTACAAGTACCACCTAAACCTGTTACATAATGATCACATCCATAACTTCTTAACGCACGAGATCCTTTTTCGATCATGCAACTCTTCGTTTAAAACATAGAAATCAAAGTCTAAGAAAATACCAAAGTATCTAGAAACTAGTAAACATCATCGTCAGTTTGCAAGCTAACTAAACCTGAATATAAATCATGATTATCCAGTAGTAGTAAAATTGTTTGTGGGTTCGTATCCCAACTCAGACATTACTTGAGCCAAAAATTAAGAGATGATTCATTATAATCCAAACAGTCTATGAAGTTTAATCGTAAAGAGCTCAAGTTCATGACCTGCGTAAACGTAGAACAGAAGTATTGAACTATGGTAGATCTTTTACGATACATGTACATACATACATACATACATACATACATACATACATACATACATACATATATATGTGTGTGTGTGTGTGTGTGTGTGTGTATGTATATCCTTACAGTTTTGTTGCTTTGCATGACTTGGTGGCTCGTTTGGTGATCGAAAATGCCAAAAATGTGTGCTCATTTCTAATTGTTTGTTTTGACGATATGCAGTTAGAGTAGGGTCGATGTATTAAACATCGAAACCATATAAACCATATTTAGAAGGATACGAGACTCAAAAAAAATTTTGGAACACTTGCAAACACGTTGGCTTGACTAGGCAAGGTGTATACTGCCAAAGTTATTTTTCATTCATGATCTTCAAAAATAGAAGCGATATAAATGTTCAACAAATTCACCCAAAGTGAAAATTTGGCAGACATATTTACCAAGTCACTTCCAACTGGAATGTTTAAGAAGTTGTTTCATCTATTGGGTTGCATCGAGTTAAAGTTCTAAATGAATGTGGTCATTAGGGGGGGGGAATTTGTCTTGCACTATTTTTGACTATGCATGGTTTTGTCCTACTAGGTTTTCTTCGCTAGTTTTTTAATGAGACAACATCCCTATGCGTATTTTGGATGTGAATAGTCAATGGGTGGTATTATGAATATTTATTAATGACTATTCCACATCAACCTCCTAATATGTTTACATATTAATGTCATATTGAATTCTCATAAATGCTACACTTATGTTGAGACGGTATTACCTTATAAATAGAGACCATGTATGTTGGCTAAAGACATTAATAAGAAAAGTATTATCCTCACTCTATATTCTTGTGTAGTTATCATTATCTTATAACAGCCATGACTTTATATATAAAATAACAATAATTAAACAGCTTAAATTCTGTTAGAATATAAGCTGATCGATACACTTTTTTTCGCAATAATCTCACTTTTCATGAGGTAGTAAAAGGAAAAACTCTAAAATTCTATAGGATTATGATTATCAATGATGAGGTGGTATCACTATTCCATCTGAAATCTTTTGCCTTGCATAGGTTGCTTCAGCGAAGCCAAGTCAATAGATGTTTTTGGTAAACTTAAAAGACCTCCTAAAAGCTGAGAACATGATGGAGACCAAATTAAAATACATTGGTGGCTTTTGAGTTTCATTAGAGTTTATTGATCAAAAGGATGCCCTTTGTTCGTTGAAAAACACAATTAGGACTTGGTATAATTGGTTTAATTGGATCGATTTTGGTAATGATGTATTACATATGGATAATCATATGACTTAAGTTATACTAGAGGGTATTTCGATTAAAGCATGTAGCCCATAGACATTTAATTTAGTTGCAAGCACATGGTGACAAATTGTTGATACAAAGGATGACTCCATATTAACCTCATTGTTGGCAAACTATCAACAAATCTTACGGTCACAAACATTTATTTTTGCAATATTTTTATTACAATTATTGTTAGATTATTAATTTTTAAAACGTTACAACATTTTTCATAATTTAAACCAAACACCCCTAATTCTAACTACTAAAACCTTTTTTGGATCCATGCACACCCCCTATCCAGAAGTTATATGACCAAGGTACTCCACCAAAGTTTGACCGAAGTAGCATTTTTTTTAGTTTACCACAAACTGATTCTGCCGTAAAACTTCCAAAGCCACTTGTAAATCAGCAAGGTGTGCTTCCCAACTCGAACTATAAATGAGGACATCATAAAAAAATGACCACCGATTGTCGTAATAACGGTCTGAAAGTATCTAACATGACAGCCTAAAATGTAGAAGGAGCATTCATGAGGCCAAAGGGCATGACCAAATATTCATAGTGGCCATCATGAGTACGAAACGCAGTCTTCTCAATGCTATCATCCTGCATCCGAATATGATCATAGCCAGATTTAAAATCCAATTTGGAAAAAAACTAAGCTCCATGTAACTCATCTAAAAGTTCTTCCACCATTAGAATAGGGAACTTGTCCGGTACTGTAGCTTTATTAAGAGCTCGATAATCATCCACACACATTCGTCACAAATGATCTTTCTTTCTAACTAAAATAAAAGAACTTGAAAAAGCACTTATACTAGGACGAATCATTCCTAAAGATAAAACTTCCTGAACCTGCTTCTCAATCTCAGCCTTTTGAACATGTGGATATCGATATGGGCGCACACAAATTGACTCAAGGGGTTCAAAAGCAGAATTCCATGATTATGAAAGTGATGGGGAGGTAAACCCAACAATGCCTTAAAAACTTCTCCACAACTCTCCAAAACATGTTGTAGATCAGCCTGTTGTAATGGAGACAACCCAACAGACATAGGCATTGATAAAGACTGAGAAAAACTACCTATACGAATAGAGTATTGACAAGACAACCACTGATGTAAAGCAACTTGATGTTGATGTTCAGTAGTTACTCCTTGAAGTTACACCCGAACTCCTCTGTGCACAAAACGCATCCACGATGCTTGCCAATTATGCCTCTCCCAAAGACGGCAGCCACTCCATTCCCAACACTAGGGGTGAGCTCGGTACCGTACCGAACCGAACCGGTACCGATCCCGAAAATACCGAAACCGAATTATTAGTTTTGGAAGAACCGAATACCGAACCGTATAATTTTATATGGTGCCGGTTCGGTTCCGAATACCGAATTTTAGCTAATTTAAGAACCGAATACCGAACCGAAAGTACCGAATACCGAATTTTAGCTAATTTAAAAACTGAATACCGAACCGAATATATTAATTCGGTCTCGGTCGATACCGGTTCGGGTTCGGAAAATGGTACCCGTCGCTCACCCCTACCCAACACCATGTCCAAATACCAGTATCAAAAACTAAAGCATTAATAACAAATGAACTGGCACCAAAAGACATAGGAATGTTGCAACATTGCTGAGAAATTAAGACCTTGTAACCATTCCCAAACTGAATTCGTATTCCATCAAACGAAATAACAGATAGCCCCAAAGAATGAACCAATTTACGAGAAAAAAATTATGGGTAGCACCACTATCGACCAAAATGACAACTGGAATGTTAACGATAACACCTTCAAGTTTTAACGTTCTCCCTCCCGTAACTGTAGTGTGTGCCCCAAAAAATTCTAACACCGAACAAGATCGCTGAGGAACATTATCAAGAAATTGCTTCTCACCAATAGAGAGGTCCTCCAAAATAAACTGAGCACCTTCTCCCTCTTCTTGCTCATCATCGCCTAACAAAAGCACCCGCAACTTACCTTCTCGACATTTGTGCGCCGGCCCAAATTATTGCGCGCATCAAAAACACAATCCTTTTTTACGAGGCTCCTTCGTACATGTGAGGGAACGAACCCCTCTATCACGATTGATGATATTTCGAGATGTCGCTGAGTTAGACCCCCCCCCCCCCCCCCCCCCCCCCCCCCCCCCCCCCCCCCAGGACAATTAGGGTTATGCATTCTTGAAACGTCACCTCAAATTGGGTCACTCCCCGTTTTAGAATTAACAGGCCCATGATGATCATCACGGCACTACAAACGATCCACTGGATTAACATCTCCAAGCCCATTGTGTTGTTGATAATAAAACCGGGAATGAGAAAGTGACTCCGACGATGGATAAAGCATCCTTTCTACATCTTTCGCCAAATACATGGCATCCAGACGTGTTTGAGGTCTGTGCAGGCGAACCCAACTGACGCGTGCAAAACACACCTCAGGTTTTAATGTCTAAATGAACCCAAAGTATAAATTACACAACTGGCAGTGTACCAATCATGCACAATATAGCTTTAAGAATCACCCAGGATTTATCGAACTCAAGGAACGGAATAAAAAACGAAGACTCAAATACTACAACCTAAACCAATATTTAGCTATTTCGGACTTCCTGAGGGAATTACCAACTAGAGACAATAATTAAAATTAATTAACCGAATAATCAAAGCAAACTAAGTAACGCAAGATTAAAAGGTTAAACTTTTTTTTTTTGCTTTTTCAATTTTAAATAAAACTAATACCGACAAACACTAATTAAATTTAACTAATGAACACAGCAAGTAATGACAACTATATAAAACGAACCAAACTAACAAAAACAAAATCAAATTGGAGCTAACTTAAACAAGTAAACATCTATGATAAATTAAATTTTACGGAACTCTTATATTACTAAAAGTCACCCACTTGGAATTAGAAAACTACAATTAATTGATGGCGGTCTGAATTGATTGATTAAAAATAAATCGGTTAATAACCAATTATAAATATTCACTTAAGCCCGGATTATGGATTAATTCACCGAATATTTGATTTCTCCAAATAAAGATTAAATCATGACAAAACACGTGAAGACAATAATGTTAATTGAACTGAATTCCAATATTAACCAACAATCTTATTATCGCAAAAAGATGCTAAAAACTATCAATTAATACCGAGAATTCAACCAACCAACTTTATTTCTTTGGAAATCAAGCTTTACGGATTATTAGTTTTATTACCGCAACACAATGCCTAAAAACTAAGAAACACGCAAAGTTCTAGATCAATAATTCATCACAAAATCATTATCGCAAGACAATGCCTAGAAAACATAATCAATTATTAGTTTTTCATCCAAAGTTTCAGTTTTTATTAAAAATGCATATTCAACCAACAATTATTTTCGCAAAACAATGCTAAACGATTGATAAAAATCTGATTTTTAACAAAAATATGTGAAAAACATCAAAAATCTAGTAAATATAAACCATAAACCGTCAATCAATCCAAAACCATTCCAATTAATACATAGAATTCATCATCCCAAGCGGGTGAACAAGAAAACTACTCACTAATCATACCAAAAACCGAAAATAAACTCAAACAAATATCAAACATGACGAACAGGAAGTTTAAGGAACGAGTGTACCAAATCCGTAGCTATCTGTGCGAAAGTAAACCCCAAAACTTGAACCGAATGCTTGAAATATCTTCAATAAATCGAAACCCTAAGCTAAACTATGATTAAAATACGTGAAGGATGAAAGAAAAGCTCTGAAAATCGCCCTAAGTTGGGTCTGAATCGCACAAATCGATGCTTAATCTTTCTGCCGCAAGCTAGGGTTTTAAAAACGAATTCTGATGGGTTAGGCCCCGCACACAGGTGCGTAGGGGTAAGCCACGCGGGTGCGTGGACTTAACCTAGCATACGCCCCTGCGTGGGCAAGTTACGCCGGTGCGTGAGTTGCTTTGACTGAAATTGGACACGCGGGTGCGTGGGATGTCCTACGCGGGTGCGTGGGATGCTCGACTGGACTTAGCCACGCAGGTGCGTGGAGAGTCTTACGTGGGCGCGTAGATTCACTTTTCGCCAAAATTTTCTTTCGATCACGGGAGATGGCTGGATCATAAAATCTCGTCATTTTAGCCTCGAATTCTGTTCCCATGTTGATTTAATGGCTTCTGACCTACGGAACACACATATTAATGAAATCAGTATCCTTTCCATTAACAAGACGAGACGGACAGAAAATTGAGAAATCACAGCAAGTCAATGGCAGGTCAGACCAATGATGAGAATCGATAACTCAATTATAAGAACAATAGAGAAATTGAAGGTAAGATGCAGAAATAGATTACTATAGATGTAATCACAAAATGATCCTAGGGAATCTCCCTCTCTCTAAGCATTAGCCAAGAGCCAATACAATTTCTGAAAAAAAAAAATGATAACATGCCTAACGTCACCTCCCCTCTCCCTTTTTATTCTTCTCTCTCTCTTCTAACTGACTATATTAGCCACACTACAAAATAAAAGACTTTTAGTGACTGAAAAAAGAGTCAGTAAAACTCAAAATTCAGTCAGTAAATCCATTATGACTTTCTCCCTCTGAAAATAAAAGAGTCACTCAAGCCACAGTCACTAAAAGTATCTACAGACACAAATATTTAGTCAGTATATGGTCAATGGATTTAGTGACTGATATATTTCAGTAGGCATAGGGTGTTTGACAAATTGAAGCAATCCTTGTCTTTTTCTTTACTTACTCAAATTTTAGTCAGAATAAGTTAAATATGATTTATAATGACTTAAAATTTCAGTCACTAAAGCCTTAGTAATATAATTAATATTCAATTTATTTTTTTTCCTATATATTTACTAATATTTATAACTAAAACATTTAAAAATTACAAAATATAAACAAAAGTAATTTCATTACTTGAATAACAAGTTGTTTATTTAAAAATATCAAAAAAATGTTTAATATCAATAGCGATTGTATTCAAACTATAATACACAATCTTGACGAAAACGAAAATACTAGAAAGCCTAATGACATTCGTTTATGTCTTCAAGCCCATAATTTCATGTTTGTATCCGTACCTTTCCTGTAACATAAAAATATTAATATGATTAATTATGAGAGAAATAAATACTTCTACTATAAAGTATATCTAAAATTAACATAACTGAATTCTCATTAAGAAAATATGATAAAAAAGAATGCAATAGGACACTCTAAAACATGTACGGTGGTCCTAAAACGATGCACATATGACCTTATATTGGGATGTCCAATATCACCCTTATAATTAAGAAAAACGAGCCACCCTTATAATCAAGTAATTAACTACAGGACAAAAACAATCAGTCTCATGGTAATTAAGAAAACGAAGTCATCGTAGTTGATATATTATCACAGTAAAACGCATTTTAAGAATATGTTAAGTTGATCTGCCAGCATAAAGACCAAGATAGAGATGTGAGGGACATTTAATCGTGATATATATAGTTTTTGATGTGACTTAGTTTAACTCTGAGTTAGTAATGGTTCCTGTTTGCTACTAGTGCAATTGACACCAACTCTGGTTTGCTTCTGGAACATCTTTATCTTATGTCAAGGGTGCATTGTGTTGTTATATTAGTGAGTGGTGGAATATTACTAAAAGTCATATTATTTGAAAAATGAGTGGTGCATTGTGTCAATAGAAGGAGGACAGCAAGCTGTGATTGCTTATAAACTGAGACTATGATCATACTATATGAAGCAAACACAACTTGTTAATTCGTTAATTATTTCTAGTTTATAAGGCATATAAGTTAAGCAACGATTATAAAAATTATTCTTTAATATTATTATATATGTTATCAGCTACAATAAAAACCAAAAATAACTATACTACTAACCAAAATTACAGGAAGAAATCACATCAAATTCTTTAGGTCACAGGGTCCATTATCACTCAGTAAGAGAAAATACATAAAAACACAAGCAACATTCCAATATTCAATTTATGATCAGCTTTTCTAAAATAGATTAGGAAATCAATATGAGCTCAAACAGAGAGAATTCTAACCTGAATTAATTGAGATAGTTATACAATTGCAGAGGCTAAGACGTTGTGTCATCAGTTACAAATTGCTGTGAACTAGTGAGGCAAAATTCACTTGTGAGAACAGAGTGCACGATGCCACACTTGCATATATAAACATAACCAAAAGACGTGCTTTGGTCCTAAGAAACCCGATCTACTACTTTTATTAAAATGAAAATAAGAAATACTTTAAGCTAATGATATGTCTTACTAATATGATGCAATGAATTAACAAGATGATAAAATACTTCAAAATAAAACGGAAGGAAACGCTGTTAGTCGAAGGTGAATTGGAAAAGTTGGAGAAATATTAAAAAAATAGTGTCCTTAAATTCGATAATTTGACCTACACATGGGTCTGCCTAACTCCCTGCAACAACATGATAGCATATTTTTATATAATCTCCAAAGAAAGAACATCACTAACTTGTCATATATAAAGCACATGTGAAAGTAAATGAACATCAAGGACCAAATGCACAATCTTGAAGTAGACAACTACTTCAATGTACCACTTGATTATATACTAGTTTCACGTACCTCTGCAAGTCTAGAAGCATACAAGAAATAACATTCGGCTCCTGCTGCCATTTGGATGCTTTATTTTTGAAACTTGCAATCACAATGATGTTTCAAATTTTATTCTTTACGCCATTATACATGTGTTCTTTGCAGAATATATATCCATGCCAATTTCATTATATCTATGAAATGATGACAATGGGTATTAAAAAAAAAAACACACACACATACATATATTAAAATTGTCAAAAAGCATTTTTACCTTCTGTCACCAAGTGTGTGTCCAAGTACACCTGCATTGAGAACCATGCACTACTTAGCTCCTTTAGTCTCCAAACCATTTAGATTAAAAGATTAGTGAAAAACCACATGTCACATAATATTCATTGACAGTAGTAGCACTAATCATTTTATAAAGTTGGGGTTAGCCAAGAAGCTAGATTTAGAGTTACCCCACATCAAGTATAAGAAAAGTAACAGTGGCTTAAAGGATTCGAGCTCCAACTTCAATATGTAAGTAAGTGAGTTCACAAAATGTAGGAGTAAAATAGTGTGACAATTTTTTTTTACAAATTGGTTAGAACTTTACCAATCCATTAAAAAAATACAACTAGAAGATCATCAATCTATCATTACTGCCCATAAATTTAAACTGAGATCTCATTCATGCTTTTTATCGAACACTTGATGTGCACGTAAAAGAATAACATTGTTCAAATAATCAATCATATATAAATAAACTAAAATGGAGTTGGGACTGAATAATATAGAGAGAATGCATTAAAACCTGAAAGAAACACATACAACTGAATTGGTACCACTTGAACAATCAGTCAACACTTTCTATATTAACAACATGATCATCCAAAAAAAAAAAAACAAATTCCATTAATCAATTGATTTTATTTCTCTATCATTGGCTAATTAAGTTTCGATATTGGCGATAGCATTAACTTATACGAAATTCCAATCGGTTTTCATTAAAGAAATATGATAACAGAGATTAAACATAGGAAATCAACAAAAAAATAAATAAACTTTGAAAATCAACAAAAATAATAACAGAGAACAACAAAAAACAGAATCTATTTACCTGAAAACAAAAAATGGAGTTGCAGAACAAATATGGAAGAAGAGCAGACAGTAGAGAAATATGTTGCAAATCGAAGATGAAGTTGCAGATGGATTAGGGTTTGAGATGCCTTATTCGTATTCACTTTTGTGCGTGTGTGAACTACATGGATCAGAGTCGGAGATGAGGTCGAGCTGTTGCCGCTGGAGCCGAGGCGGAGTGAAGGCATAGGAGGGAACGACCGAACGAGAGTATAGGGAGAGAGTGTGTGGGCAAAGCAAAGGGAAAGGCAGATGTCAAATGTTAGGGGCTTTGGTTAATCGGTTGTCTTTGATAAAATAGTTTTTTTTTTTTTTTCTATTTTCTTTTAGGAATTCACCTACTACAATTTCAGTCAGAATAGGTCTTCTGAGACATTTAGAGACTAAGTCTAATTTCAGTCACTAAAAATCTCAGTCACTAAATGTCATTTATCTTGTAGTGCCTCATTCCTGATTTACCTCTTTCTTCCTTCTAGAATAAACATGTACAATTCTGGGTCTTTCGTCATTAGACCTCAACAGGTCAACATTCGTATCAATCTCCAACTGTTTGAGTTGTTCAAGGCTTTCAAGAATTGAAAAGGTGAATATATCCCTCAAAAGGTCACATTTATAAACAAACAACATCTTAAGATTGCACAGTTGAGGAAAAATCACATTTGTAAACTTTTGGGTCGTCATCGAATCACTTCCTTCACCGACGTAAATAGTTATGTTGTTGGCTTTATTGAATTCAATTGCCTCCGTCACGGACTTACAATACCATACATCCAAAATTTCAACATTTTTCATGTACCATGCCGCATCTACTCCTATTTAGGTTTAAGTTTGAGGCTAATAAATGGTGCTTTCACTATTACACAACGATTAATGGTGCTGTGAACAATTTCCATGTTTCAAAGGAGAATTTAAGCATAGTTTTAATCATCATACATGTCACAAAGATATTCATACAAGTCTTAGTATAGATTTTGCTTCATTTTATGCATACATGGTGTTGAAAAATCGTTACAGCAGTCGTTGGTCCCTGTTATGGACTTGTTTATGGTACTTAAAGTCTCAAGGGTATGTTTGTTTGATG
This sequence comes from Centrapalus pauciflorus, assembly GCA_020465985.1. NCBI lineage: Eukaryota > Viridiplantae > Streptophyta > Magnoliopsida > Asterales > Asteraceae > Centrapalus > Centrapalus pauciflorus. The sequence goes on along the minus strand of JAANYP010007042.1, from coordinate 47,593 downwards.
GTTTTTGAAAAAAGAAATGGGTATGGGTTTGAAAAATATTGAATGATTGATTGAAACAAAAAAATGGAAATGAGTACCCAAAATTGAAACACTCATTTCTCTCTTCTTATTTATTTCATTCCTTTTCTTTCAAATCTATACCTAAACTCAATGTCATTCCCAAAACCATATAGAATCAAACGGCTCCTAAATATTGTATTTAGGGCAGGTTTTCATATATAAAAATTCATAATACTATAATACAGTCCTTAGGTATGTATGTTTCTATAATCATAGAAACCATATATACCGATGTACAGTTATGCTTTACTAAGAAACTTTGTCTAGATCCACAGCTTCACTGATGGTGTTTTGTTTGCTTTGATGCACTTTATAGCCCATTTTTTTGTTATTCCAGCTCATTCAGGATGCATGATCAATTGAAGATTATCATTAAAATGCTCGAGATTTCTAATGAATATGGTTTAAGTGCGAGATTATAATCATCATATAGAATTTGATGGTTTAGGCTACTCACACACTCTAATGTACTTTGAAAATGTTCTTATTCTGTGGTTTTCTATGTACCAATATTACAGTTAAATCTTTGAATATGTGTCCAGACTGCCTTTACCATAGTGTCGGGAGGTAAGTCACATTCTGGGATAAATTATTTATATGCCGGAAATTTATATTGACTATTGCAGCAGTGTTTTGACACCTTAAATAAACACAAATTACTGAGAGTTTGGTACAGTGGAATGGAATTGCATGAGATTGCAATTTTTTTTCCGTCATGTGACGAGTCATGTTTTCTCAATGTGAGGCAGTGAGAATGAAATTTAGTATAAATTTTATTCTTCGTTCCATTGTCAACATTAAAATAACTGAAAAGATTTAAAAAAATTTCTTCATTTTTAGTGTCATGTGTATCTATCATGGATTAAAATAACTTACCAATTTCATTTCATTCCACTTACCAAATGACCCCTAATTTCTTCCATAGAAATACAAAGCAAAACTGAGAGGAAAAAAAAAGGTAAGCCACCTTCTAGGGTCTCATTGACCGGTTCTTTGAGTAATATGAACGAGGTAAATCATATAATCATAGTTAAGACACAAAAATATATTTTAGTTTCATTCCATGTAACTAAACTACCATCATATAAAAAGACAAAAAAAAACACAGAGCTAGGTAGTGCACCACAATGTTGAACTTTGGTCCACAGTAAAGTTTCAAGTTGTGCACCAAATTGGAAAGTTTGTGGTTCAACATTCTATATTAGCAAAAGGTTGTTACTAGCTCAAAATTGGGATTTTTCGTTTAACTTGATGAACTGGGGTGTTTAATAAAGCAGAATGCGAATACAAGGGTTGATCATTGTTTACCGATATACTTAGAGCTATTGATCCAACGAAAACATAGGCGGTCTGCATTCTGGATCATGTGGAATAGTTGGTTGATTTGAAAACATTATTATCAAAACGTAAAACCAGATATTTGATGAAATGGCATGACATGATGGAAGGGATACATTTATTAGATAAAAGGTCGATATGGACGATCATTCAAGTTTATGTCATATATATCAATTTTCGATGGTAGAATAATAGTCTAGTGGTAATATAGCCACGATTCAATAATTTTTAAGTGTGTAAATATACGAACAAATTTTGTCTAAAGTTAATTGGTTGTTGTAATGGGATATTTTCTCGAGCTGGAAGTCTGGAACTCACCTAATTTATAACTATTAATAAAAAAGTAATTAATTTCTCATTTGTTATCTTCTCATAATGTCAAGTGACATCTTCTACTATTAACATGTGTTATTTAATTTTTTAGATTAATTTTAAATTTTAAATCAATTTTCTTTAAAGATATGATTATGCTAGATCCACTAAAAACTCAACAAACAATTTTAAAAGATTTTTTAATAATAATAATAAATTTAAAAGTTATTAATGAAAATATTAGTTTTTTTTAATTTTCAGTTTATATAGTTTTAAGAAAAGATATTTATTAAAACGTGTAATACAAAGGTTAAGAAACTAGTGACAAAAAAAAAAGGAAAAGAAAGAATCATAAGTGAGGAAAAAAGAACTATTAAATTAAGTTGTAGTTGGTTAATTAGTGGTTTCCATTCCAGAAATTGTTCGATACTTTTGACATTCCGTTTTGCTTTTGGAAAAAAAAAATATGGGAACTTCACTTATGTCATTACGAGTTAGAATCAAATAAAAATCAAAGGTGACAATTTCGGTCCACTTCAAGTTTTGAAGCTCACATATATTCGATCTCCGACGCACTATGTGAAACTATACATCGATGAAAAGTCACATCGAGAACAACTTTCTTTTACATTTTTTCAAATTATTTTGAATGGATTTCGCTAAAGAATAAATTAGATGACTTTTTACATTATGTTGATGTAGAAAGTAGAATATTAAATAGGAAATAATCCAAAAAAATATTAATATTGAAACTTTTGTCATTTTTACAATTAGTTTCTAAACTTTTTTTTATTGTTTAAGTTCCTAAACTATTTTTGTTTTATTTAAAAATGTATATTTGACCAGTTTGACCGGTTATCAAAAAGTAACTTTAATTTTTTTTAGTTGATTAATGTTGGAAAAAATCCACTATCTTCCTATATTGTGTTTTACTGATTAATCTGGTAGCCTGTCAAAAAAAAATTAAATAAGACAAAAAAATTACAAAAATAGTTTAGGTATTTAATCGAAAAAAATAAGAAGAGTTGATTGAGTTTTTTAATACTAAAAAAAAAAAGAAAAAAAAAAAGATTTAAGCCCATATGGCTAAAAAGGACATACATCCAGCCCCTAAAAGAAGTGAAACATTTGCTCCTAACTGAAGCCTTGAATTGCTTTGCATCCTTGGGTTCATAAAATCTGCAGCCAACAGATCAACAAGTGCCATGTAAATCAGTATCCCAGCCGAACCCGAGTTCAAGATTCCTTCGACTATCAATGACGTATCGCTGTCTTCTTTGTAAATGCTCGATATTCCGATACCTATTGCTATTCCTATCGGTGTCGTGAGAGAGAAAAATATCGCCATGATCGCTGTCGACAAAGATTTATATTTTGCCTGGATATATGCATATGTAAAATACCCACATGAATACTTTCAAATTTTGCTATACGTCTGTATAAAATATACTTAAAGTCTTCGCAGTTCATGTAAATATATAAATTTGAGGGAAAAAAAGTTCACTCTGAAAAAAGTGAAAATTAAAACCATTATGTGTGAAACTTCAATTAGTTTATATATAATTCTACGCGTCTATGCACTTTTATATATGTGTATATGTGTAAAAAAAGCGTGTAAACTGTAAAATTTGTTAATTAGTTGTATTGAACCGATTATTACCTGAGCGATGCATCCACCAAGTCCCATTCCTTCGAAGAATTGATGAAATGACAAGGCTGCAAGTAAAGACTTGATCGTCGAAACGTTCTGAGAAGCTCCTAATGAGAGTCCAATTATCACCGAGTGAACGATAATTCCAAGTTCCAACACCTAATCAATCAAATACATAGCTGTTAATTAATATGTTTGCGTGTCATCTTAATTAAACAAGATATAAACTTTATGATAAAAGGTTTGTAATTAATTACTTGTGATATAATACGGTGTCTCATGAGTTCTAGTTCATGAGAAGATACAACGGAGCCATGCGCATGACCATCTGTGGCATGCGCATGGACATGTACATGACCAGCATGGTCATCAACAACAGGATTAGACTCGAGGTCCACCACCTGTTTAGCCTTTTGCTTGTTGAAGTGAATCTTTTTATAAAAGCTCGTTGCAAGCGTGTCCACAACAAGTGCCCCGATGGCACATACCATTGCAACAAAACCGGCGAACGGGAACTTACCCCATGGATTATGAGGAAGACAAGGTGAATTTAGATGTTGAAAGGCATCGGGTAAGATATGGATAAAACCAGTGGCTAGGATTACACCAGCCGCAAAGGCCTTGATCATGAAAAAGATATCGTTATCGGGATTGAGAGCTTCCACTTTCTTACCAAGCTGAGGAATGCTGACACCGAGTCCTCCGGCAAAAAGGATGGCAAGAATGGAAGCTATTTTGTACTTCTGGGACTCGTGTTTGGTGCTACTGCTACTGCTATCGTCGTCGTTTGCCTTGCAATCTGCTGCCACCATGATAGGCAGGAGAGCAAGGAAACATAAGATCACTAGTAATTTGATGGTTTTGATGGAAGAGTGGTGAAGGTGATGGACCATAGTGGGGTCCGTTAGTGTAGTATAAATAATTGGTCTGCTTCTATGCAAGTGTTTTTTGCTAAGGACAAGATGTTGTCTTAAGTGTTTCCACAAGGAAGCTTGTTCTTGTTCATCATCTATATATATGTGATATATATATATATATATATATATATATATATATATATATAGAGAGAGAGAGAGAGAGAGAGAGAGAGAGAGGAAGGGGAGGGAGGTGGAAGGAGAATATAAAAGGGATGGACTAAGTGGTAGGGAATCTATGAAGGAGATTGAGGGACAAGAACGAAAGAGGCTTGGGATATATAATTACAAATAATTCAAATGAACTGAAATTTAAATTAGGTGACGTTTGGTTAAGGAAATCGAACAAAGTCAAAATATGGATAAAGTCAATGATTTTTAGACCATATAATTTAAAAATACAATAATTATGTAGTTGTTGTAATTCTCTTTTCTTATTGTTAGCTTTTATTAATTTTCTATCATTTGTTAAAAAAACAAGATAATTGAATTTTATCCTATATATTAATTCAGCTTGAGAATCCATAGAGATGTTATATCAATAATTTTGTTTTCATTTTTATTTCTCTTTAATTCCCTGAGAAATGAAAATGAAAGAAAATGAAAATGTTTGTATTGTTTTTTCATAATCATAAAAATGAAATTACATTACAAAAGAATTTATTTTCATTCATTCTTTCGATTTGTTGGACTTACTTGATTCTTCACGTTTTGGTAGAGAATTGCAAATACACTATCGATTAGCAAAGGGAATGAAGTCGACTTTTTGTTAATGTATCATGGCTAAAAAAAACAATGTAGATTTCTTCATTTCCATTTCTTTTCATCCCAGGATACCAAACACTCCCTTTATGTGTTTAGAATTTTGAGCTAATTGATCTAAGAATGCACAGATGAGATGTGTGGAAATTTCCAATTCATTTAGGGTTTAGAACTTTGGATGCATTTGGTAGGATGATATTGAAAAATAAAATCTGTGTATGGCTTACAAGTAGTTTTTATAAAGATAATATTTAACAGAAAGAATTGAAAATTGATTGTATTGTAAATTTCATTTTCTCAATTTCTTTGTTAAATTTGAAACAAAAATAGGGAAAGAAAATAGAATTTTATTTTTAAATGAATCTTTATTATCATTTTCAAAAGGGTTAAATATAAATTTGACCATCCAACTTCAGATGTCCATTTAGCCACAAATTATTTTTTACATACATTTAGCCACTAAACTTTAATTTATTGTTTAAGAAAAGACAAAATAATAACTTTTGTCTACGTGGTTTAGTGGTTTACTCTATTCAATTCCTAAACATTAATAATGTAATTGTCGACCCTATTATGCAAAGTTAGTCCGGATTTAATACATTGATCGATAAACTTAATGACCTAACAATTAACTTTTTTAAAATGACAATTTTATCCCATTAGTGGAATGTTTTTAGTCCATGTGTGTTTTTTAATTTCATTTAATAGTCCAAATGTTAATTTTTTATGTTTATATTTTTTGTTTTGTTAATTATATTTATTATATTTATAAATATGATTATTTTATTTAGTATTTTATTTATATACATATTTTTATATCATTTTTTATATTAATTTAAAAAAATATTGTTTTCTTTATTAATTTAGTTTAAAAATATCTTTTTCTAAGCATATACCTAATATTTAAACTATATCTTTTAGTTTAGTTTAAATCAAATTTGTTTTATATATATATGTATATAGAGAGAGAGATTTGGGTTCAGATAAGTATTATTAGTTTTGCGGAGTACAGGAGATACCTCGCTTAAAACCATTTTTTTTTTGAAATTTTTTGCATAATCATGTTTAAATTAATAATACAAGACTATTTGTAAAAAAATCACACTTAAACACACACTATAACTATGTGAAACGTGCAAGTTCACATGAACTGCACTGTTGTGAACATATGTTCACACCAAGCATGTTCACATGAATTTTTTCATGTTCACGTGACTTTTAAGAAGCTAGGAAGTGTGAATGTATGTAATTCTTTTACAAATGAAACTTATATTATTTGTATCTAAATGAATATGGAAAAAAAAAAAGTTTGTAAAAAAAAAAACTTATTTTCGGAGCATGTTCACATCTAAAACCCGTGTGTTCACAGGTACTCACAATACTCTGCATTTTTTAGGTACTCACATATATATAAATATATAGGGTTTTATCTTTCTCTCTCCACCTTTTTTTATTGAATGCATTTATCTCCTTTCATTTTTTATCATCTTCCATTTTCTCTCTTGGAAATATGAGCCGCCACCACTGCCATTGCCGTCAGACTTCTGCCGCCGCCGCCATCGGCGCTACCACGATCACGAAGCCACGATGATCTCTTTCTTCCCCTTTATATCTCTCACGATTTTGAAAGACGGATGATCAAGAATTGACGATTTGAAAGTCGGATGGTCAAGAAACGAAGATTTAGAAGTTTGACGGTCAATAAACGAAGATTATTTGAAAGAAATTAGATTTATAATGAATGTAATAGTTATTAGATATTTTTTGTTAAAAAAGTTTTTGTATACGATTCAGAAGATTAATGGTTTTTTTTTTTAAATTGTGTTATTGGTATATTTTATATAAGTTGCATACCAAGTGTTTGACAAAATGTCTAAATGAAATATTCTTTTTTTGTTTCAGTTCGTCTACGACACTCTATGTAGATTATCATATAATCTATATAGATTATCATGTAATCTACGTAAAATATATGATACTTGACATTTGATCGGATCATTTTATACCGACTTTAATGTGTTTAAATGATATTGTTTTATGTATAAAGTCTTGATATAATGCTACATGTAATTTTTATTTATCAATTGAAGGGTTAAAGCTTAAAAGGAGTTAAAATGAGTAAGTTGTGCCTTGGAATGTTCTACTATTGATAAAACTCATTACGCATGTAGGTAATCATTTCAAGTACAAGTCTCGCAAATTTGAGCGCAATCGGAGCACATTTGTAGAAAGTCAAGCGCAGACTGGGGCGCAGCCCTGCTCCCCAACCGAGTGCTCAACAGAATAATTTTGCTGCCAAAATACGCGATTTTTGACCCAAGCGCAGGGTGGGGCGCAGGCCTGCGCCCAACCCATAAAAATTAAATTTCGCATATTTTTTAGGGTTTCAGAGCTGCCTATATACATGACAAGCTTCCAGACGAAAAAACACACATATTTTGATGAGAAATTGAAGAGATAGGAGGACGAAAGGTCCAGATTCATCAATCGCGATGTAGTCTGCACGAAACCAACGGCGAAGGGTTGGGGGTTCGGTTCCTTCTACGCTCCATCTTTTCCCCATCAATCCGACGACTACGAAACTTGATCCTGACAAGTTCAATGTTTCGTACGCGTTGGTTGATGATCATATTGTTATCGTTCAAGGGTTTGTTTGTTAGCTTAGTGTTTATGTTTTCCGTTAGTTTATTATTGTAACGAACGATATGTTTTCTCTAGTTTTTTGTGTGATTATTATTTAAATATATTGTTCCGTTCGCTTCTATTTATATCTTTATCATAAGATGCGTCGTAGCCGTGTTACATGCCGTGCCGAGCTCATTAGATTAGGAGTTAAGACGGACTGTGAACATGACATGATTCGTGCCCAAATACGGATTGCGATAGATGTGATTGTCATAACTATGTCTATGTGGTTAGGTTACAAAGATAATTAAATGGAATAATAAATAATTAATTTATTAGCAACCCTAGGTTGATAATCCATAATTCCACCCAAACCCTAAATCCAAAGTCGTTGGCGTTCTTATTTCAATCTTTAAGTTTTCGTAACAAAGCTATAATTAATTTTCCAAAGTTCCTTTCAATCGCTTCCTTCCTTCAATTAGTTTAATTATTAGTTTTTTATTAATTAGTTAATAACTATCGTAGAATAATATTGATAACCACATGCTCCTTGAGGAGACGATCCCACTTACCCTAGCTATAAGTTAAGGTGATTGGTGTTTTTATAAATTATTTTTGAACGTTTTACGACGAGCGGTTGTCAAAATGGCGCCGTTGCCGGGGAGCTAGTGCACTTATTAATTTTGTTTTACGGTAGTTGTTTAAGTTTACTTGGTTTATTTTATTTTATTTTATTTTCGTTAATTTTTATTTAGTTTTTATATTGTTTTTTTTTTTTTGTTTTTTTGTTTGGAATGAAATCTTCTTATAATTATGATTATTATCCATACAAACATAATTACTCGGATTATAATGATCAATACTATTCAAATTATGATAATCATGATTCTTACTACTCGAGTCGTGATTCATACAATCCATGGGAATGGTATCCGGCTTCTGATGAGTATTATTATAATGATTATTATCCATCTCAGCAGCGATCATAGGATGAAAATCGGTGCTATCAAGAGAATGTTATGATATCCATGGGAGAATGCATGACATTTATGGAGGAAAATACCAAGAATCTCCAACATCTCGTAAACACATGGGGACAAATCACTGAGTTATTCTTAAAACAAGAAGCTGAGAGTGAGAAGTATATGGAACCGGATGACGACTTTGATGAGGAGCGAGGATTCGAGCATCAAGATTTCCATCAAGAATCATCCTCAGAATTGTTAAACTTTAACGAGGAAGAGAGAGTCGAAAGTGAAGTTGTTATAGAAGATCTGCTACAACCATCAACGGAGACAACTCCATATTTCGAACTCCCTTATTTCAATTATTATTTAAGAAGTTTAATGCTTGAAACTAGCTCTAGTGCAATGCTAATTATTTTTCATGATATTTTAGGTACCTATGGAGTACGAATCGCACGAAGGGGAAAACCGATCAAATATCCGGGTAACGTGTGTGGACAAGGTGACAAACCACCTTGAAGAGGTACCGTCTGGCTGAAGACGTAAAACTTAGCGCTTCTTGGGAGGCAACCCAATGAACTTTGTGGGTGTGTTCAATAGAAACCCTCACGAGACTATAACTCATCCACCCGAGCTACCGGGGGGTTTAAAGGCTTGTTGCACATGCTAAGTGCAATCGTGATCCCTACGAAATTGAGGTTTAGTTTATATTTATGCTTTAAGTTTTCTAAGTATTTTTTAGTGCACTATAGTTTATAGTTCTCAAATACATATCATGCGTGATATAAAAGAAAAAAATAGGTGCAGTAGGGAATTAAGTTTGGGAGGTTTGCTCTCACCCCACTTACCAATGCTTAAAATGATTTAATACACCTTTTAATTAAATCATGATATGGATCGCTCATATGCACTTTAGTTAATGCATTTAATTAGCTTGCATCATTATAATTTGTCAATTTATTTAGTATTATTCTCATGACTTTTAAGTAACATAACGAGAATTGTTAGGCAATTAAGTTGGGGAGGTTATTCCAACCCCAATTGTGACCTCAAAACGACTATCTCGCTTTTTATTTAACTATGTCATGAAAATAAATACATTCATTTACTTTTTTTAGTAAGCATGCTTTTGCATTATTTGTACACTCATCCACTTGAATCTCAGTTTAGTTTGTTAAGAGACGGGTAGCTAAGGAAGACTTTGAGAATTATGGAGTCATCAAATACTTTGGATGACTTGGATAGAAGGAGTGCTTGACTTGCAACGAGATGTGGTGTATGAATATGTTGTATATGAGGGGATGATTACATTGCGGAAGATAGAAGGCGACCGACCCAGTATTGTGCACTCAATGATCAGGTTCCTCCGTTCCTTTTATTATGCTTTAATAGTAGTGTGTGAGTGTGAGTGCATCTAAGTTAGTTTAGTTTTTCATGATTTTTAGTTTTTAGTTTTTATTTTACATTTGTGTGTTCACATTTGAATAATAGTGTTCTGATTAACCAATTAAAAGTAGAATTGCACTGGTTTTACCTTCCTAGTTTATTTTGGTTTGAGCAAGTAACTTAAAATGATGATTCTAGTTAGGAAATAGATTAATACCAAGTGATATCAGTGACGATCGAGTTAATTTGAAAATTATTAAAAAGAGTCATAATAAATATGCATGCATGATTTTAATAAAAGAATTTGAGTATGTTACACTTGTGCGTGGTTTCAAAGAATAAAACACTTTATCAAAATCAACATTTCAAAAGACATCGATACACCTAAGCAATAAGGGGGAGTGTTGCAAGTAAACCCGTGAGACGTAGGTACTTAAATTGTAAGGGGTGGCCTAACGAGTTCGGAAAAGAAGTCTGAGGGGTATTTTATACCTAACCCCCTAAAGCCAACTGGTTTGGGAGCGGTTGACCAATTTTTCGTTACATGGACTCTTTAGAAAGTCATGTTCAAACCCTTAATAAAATAACTCATGAGTGTGCTAAAAAAATAAAAGAGAAAAATTATCAAATGATAAGTGGGTTCATTATAAACGTCAAAACCAGTAAAATTGCATACATGTAACCTTGAGCAAAAATAGGTGGTTTATGGTGAGGAATGTTTTGGAGGTAAAGTGTTGATAGCGGTTTTAACACAGTGTAACGGAAATGTTATTTAGTTATGATCATGCATGAACATTTAGTATGAAGGTTGTTACTAATTTGATAATTCAATTAGAGAGTCACTGATTTATCACATGCTTGGTAAATGAAATCTGAAACATTAAAGTCTGATTTAGTTTTCTTGCTTGGAACGATCAAGGTTTAAGTTGGGGATGGATCATTTTATACCGACTTTAATGTGTTTAAATGATATTGTTTTATGTATAAAGTCTTGGTATAATGCTACATTTAATTGTTATTTATCAATTGAAGGGTTAAAGCTTAAAAGAAGTTAAAATGAGTAAGTTGTGGCTTGGAATGTTCTACTATTGATAAAACTCATTACGCATGTAGGTAATCATTTCAAGTACAAGTCTCGCAAATTTGAGCGCAATCGGAGCACATTTGTAGAAAGTCAAGCGCAGACTGGGGCGCAGCCCTGCTCTCCAACCAAGTGCTCAACAGAATGATTTTTGCTGCCAAAATACGTGATTTTTGACCCAAGCGCAGGGTGGGGCGCATGCCTGCGCCCACGGCTGCGCCCAACCCATAAAAATTAAATTTCGCATATTTTTTAGGGTTTCAGAGCTGCCTATATATATGACAAGCTTCCAGACGAAAAAACACACATACTTTGATGAGAAATTGAAGAGAAAAGGAGGACAAAAGGTCCAGATTCATCAATCGCGATGTAGCTGCGCGAAACCAACGGCGAAGGGTTGGGGGTTCGATTCCTTCTACGCTCCATCTTTTCCCCATCAATCCGACGACTACGAAACTTGTTCCTGACAAGTTCAATGTTTCGTACGCATTGGTTGATGATCATATTGTTATCGTTCAGAGTTTGTTTGTTAGCTAAGTGTTTATATTTTCCGTTAGTTTATTATTGTAACGAACGCTATGTTTTATCTAGTTTTCTGTGTGATTATTATTTAAATATATTGTTCCGTTCGCTTCTATTTATTTCTTTATCGTAAGACGCGTCGTAGCCGTGTTACATGTCGTGCCGAGCTCATTAGATTAGGACTTAAGACGGACTGTGAACATGACACGATTCGTGCCCAAAATACGGATTGCGATAGATGTGATTGTCATAACTATGTCTATGTGGTTAGGTTACAAAGATAATTAAATGGAATAATAAATAATTAAGTTATTAGCAACCCTAGGTCGATAATCCATAATTCCACCCTAACCCTAAATCCAAAGTCGTTGGCGTTCTTATTTCAATCTTTAATTTTTCGTAACAAAGCTATAATTAATTTTCCAAAGTTCCTTTCAATCGCTTCCTTCCTTCAATTAGTTTGATTATTAGTTTTTTATTAATTAGTTAATAACTATCGTAGAATAATATTGATAACCACATGCTCCTTAAGGAGACGATCCACTTACCCTAGCTATAAGTTAAGGTGATTGGTGTTTTTATAAATTATTTTTGAACGATTTACGATGAGCGGTTTTCAACATTCTACATAGATTACATGATAATCTACGTACAATATGTTCGTCAATACTTTACAAAGAATATGTCAGGTTCATTTTTCAAAGATTTTGAAGTTTAAAATCATTTTTTTTTTGTTAAAAATGATTTTTGTATATGATTCACAAGATTTGAATGTTTTTTTTTTTGTTAAAAATGTGTTTTTGGTATATTTTTTGGTTTAAAAAAATGTGTTTTTGGTTTTTTTTTTTTGCTAAATAATGTTTTTCTTGTTTCAGTTCGTCAGCGATACTCTACGTAGAATATATGGTACCTGACTTTCTACGCGATACTCTACATAGAATACTTGACATTCTACATAGATTAAGTTCATCGGTTCGTCGAAGATTCTGGTTCCTAATGGTTGTGTCTTTGATGGTTCAACGTATTTATGTATTATATCTAGATTTGGTTTGTATTTTTATAGATATATGATACTTTATATAGAATACATGATATTTTATACAGAATTGATTGTAACTAGTTTTGTATATATGTAGAATTTTGTTATTGTTGTACTAGTAATTTGTATCTATATAGAATACATGATACTCTACATACGTTATGAATAGTAATGTGAATATACATAGATTATGAATACTAATTTGTTAAAACTGTGTTTTTACATATCATTCTATGTAACATTCTACATAGATTATGAATAGTAATGTTAATTCACATATATTATGAATAGTAATTTGTTAAAACTGTGTTCTTACATATCATTCTATATAACATTCTACATAGATTATGAATAGTAATGCTAAACTACATAGATTACGAATAGTAATTTGTTAAAAATGTGTTCTTACATATCATTCTATGTAACCATCTACATAGATTATGAATACTAATGTTAATCTACATAAAAAGGATATAGAAATGTATAAGAAACATAAAAATGTATAAGAAATATAACATTCTACATAGATTTTGAATAGTAATGTTAATATACATAAAAAGATATATAATTATATAACATTCTATATAGATACATAATAATTCTATATAGAATACATTAATTTTTTAGCAGTTAAATAATTTTCTATATATAAAACTTTTTTTGTAAAAAAGGTTTTTTAACTATAAAAATCAATTCTCATGAAAGAAAATGAAAATGAAAAAAAGTAAGAGAGAGAAAGTGAAAAAGCAGATTTTTTTTTCTTCAAAAAATACTCTTTGCACACATTTTCAAGATTCCCCACTATCAAAATTCTAAATAATTACAAAAATGTCTCGACAAATTTGAGCCATAGATCTTCTTGATCTAATGGTCCAAAATGGTTCTTAAGTTCTCACAAATATTTAGATTTTTAGAAGAACTCTTCCCTATATATATAGTCAAGTTCAAAAAAGTAACTCTCGAAATCAAGTGCACCCGAAGGTACCAACCTTAAAAAAACTTTTTTTAAATTTTTTTTTCACATAACCATGTTTAATTTAATGTTATACGTATGCTATATGAATTTCACATAGATTCACACTTTCTGTGTCCTTGAAAATTATGTGAATGCTCAATGCATATTTATGTTAATAGTCATCCAAGTGAATGATCATTCACACCATTCACATGATCTTTTTTTCCATTCACAAGATTTATGATGTTGCTCCTTTTGAAAAAAAAAAGTCTTATAATGTTGTTTTATACATGTCTATTCAAAAAATATATATGTGAATAATCATTCAAATTATGGTACGCTGGAAAATAATAGGTACGCTAATGAACCTGATTATATATATATATATATATATATATATATATATATATATATATATATATATATATATATATATATATATATATAGTCAGGTTCAATTCAGAACTTTTATGCATCTAGGTACTTAAGAACCATCTTACAGCCGTTGGATCAAGTCGATCTCGTGATGCATCATACCTGATGCATCTCGTGATGCAACATATTATATGCATCTAATGAAGGGTAGTTTAGGAAAAAAATATCTAGTTTAATTAATATTAATTAAATATTGCATCATATATTTAAATAATAAATGTTAAATAAATTTAATTACTAAACTTCCAAAATTAACAAAAATAATACAAATTCAAATTAAATGATGAAGATTTAGATGCATCGTTGTCGTTCATCCTTCATGTTCATCATCTTCATTAGTTATCTTCGTGTTCATCAACTTCATATTCATCATTCGTGATGCATCAAATGTGTTCATCTAAAAACCTTAATCTAACGTGTTGCAACAACATGTTTATCCAAAAACTTAAATCTAACATGATGCAACAACATCCAAAAAAACTTAAACTAATGTGTTGTTATGCATCATCATTGTTCATCGTTCATCATCTATGTGTCGTCATTGTTCATCATCCATCTATGCATCATCATTGTTCATCATCCATCTATGCATCATCATTATTCATCATTGTTCATCGTTCATCATCTATCTATACATCGTGTTCTTCATGATCATCATCGGTTGCATATTTTGTTCATGTTCATCATTATCTTTGTTCATCGTTCATCTTCGTCATCAAATCATCATCACTATACAAATCATGAAAAACACGATTAGAGAGAAAAAAAGAAGGAGAGGGACGGCTAGAGAGAGAGAGAGAGAGAGAGAGAGAGAGAGAGAGAGAGAGACAGAAATGGGGAGGAAAATGAGGAGTGTAGTTAATATGTGATTTTAATTCTAAATGAAACTCCTAATTATCTTTTAATGATTTTTAGAGATAAATTACCAAATCTTTAGTTTTCCCTAAATGCCCTTTATGCACCCTTGATAGATTATCCGATGCACAAAAGTTCCTCGAGGTTCTCGATGCATAAAAGTTCTCAATTCTCTCTCTCTCTCTCTCTCTCTATATATATATATATATATATATATATATATATATATGTATATATATATATATATATATATATATATATATATATATATCATTCACATTACTTAATTGATCATTCAAATTACTTAATTGATCATTCACAACATTTATTGATCATTCACACCACATATTTGATCATTTACTAGAATTATTTAACTATTTACAATTCTTCTACACTTATTTGATCATGCACAACACTTATTTGATCATTCACAATTCTTCAACACCTATTTGATCATTCACAAGAATTATTTGATCATTCACAGTAGTTATTTGATCATTCACAACACTTAATTATTTTATCATTTACAATAATTATTTGACCATTCACAGTATTAATTTAATCATTCACAATAATTTTTTGACTATTACACTTCTTCTACACTTATTTGATCATCCACTAGAATTATTTGATCATTCACACTTCTTCTACACCAATTTGATCATTCACAACCCTTATTTGACCATTCACAAGCCTTCTATATTTATTTGGTCATTCACAACACTTGTTTAATCATTCATAAGAATTATTTGACCATCCACAGTATTTATTTGATCATTCACAACACTTATTTGATCACTCACATCAACTATTTGACCATTCACAGTATTTGATTCATCATTTACATTAATTATTTGACTATTTACACTTCTTCTACACTTATTTGATCATTCACAAGAATTATTTGACCATTCACAGTATTATTTGATCATTCACAACACTTATTTTATCATTCACAAGAATTATTTGATCATTCACAAGAATTATATGTTCATTCAAAGTATTTATTTGATCATTGACAACACTTATTTGATCATTCACAAGAATTATTTGACTATTTACACTTCTTCTACAC
Source organism: Centrapalus pauciflorus (assembly GCA_020465985.1). NCBI lineage: Eukaryota > Viridiplantae > Streptophyta > Magnoliopsida > Asterales > Asteraceae > Centrapalus > Centrapalus pauciflorus. The sequence goes on along the minus strand of JAANYP010007042.1, from coordinate 31,618 downwards.
TCATTCGATCATTCACACAATATTTATTTTATCATTCACAAGAATAATTTGACCATTCACAGTTTTTATTTGATCATACACAACACTTATTTGACCATTCACAATTCTTCAACACCTATTTGATCATTCACAAGAATTATTTAATCCTTCACAGTAGTTATTTGATCATTCACAACACTTATTTTATCATTTACAATAATTATTTGACCATTCACAGTATTAATTTGATCATTCACAATAAGTTTTTGACTATTACACTTCTTGTACACTTATTTGATCATCCACTAGAATTATTTGATCATTCACACTTCTTCTACACTTATTTGATCATTCACAAGCCTTCTACACTTATTTGGTCATTCACGGCACTTATTTAATCATTCACAAAAATTATTTGACCATCCACAGTATTTATTTGATCATTCGCGACACTTATTTGATCACTCACATTAATTATTTGACCATTCACAGTATTCGATTCATCATTTACATTAATTATTGACTATTTACACTTCTTCTACACTTATTTGATCATTCACAACACTTATTTGATCATTCACAAGAATTATTTGACCATTCACAGTATTATTTGATCATTCACAACACTTATTTATCATTCACAAGAATTATTTGATCATTCACAAGAATTATATGATCATTCAAAGTATTTATTTGATCATTGACAACACTTATTTGATCATTCACAAAAATTATTTGATTATTTACACTTCTTCTACACTCATTCGATCATTCACACAATATTTATTTTATCATTCACAAGAATAATTTGACCATTCACAGTATTTATTTGATCATTCACAACACTTATTTGATCATTCACATGAATTATTTGATCATTCATAATACTTATAAAATGATCATTCACAACACTTAATTGATCAAATAAGAGTTGTGAATGGTCAAATAATTTTTGTGAATGATCAAATGAATGTTGTGAATGATCAAGTAAGTGTAGAAGAAGTGTAAATAGTCAAATAAGTGTTGTAAATGATCAAATAAGTGTAGAAGAAATGTGAATGGTCAAATAATTCTTGTAAATGATCAAATAAGTGTGGTGAGTGATCAAATAAGTGAAGAAGAAATGTAAATATTCGAATAATTATTGTGAATGATGATATAAAATCTTATTTATTTTAATATTTTATTTAAAGTTTATAGATAAATTATATAATTTAAGGTTTTTTTTAAGTTTAGATTTAAATTAGATAAAAATTATCAAATGTCAAAAAGATAATAATGATAACTAACATAATTAGATAATGTAAAATAATGGATAAAATTATATATTTATTAATGTTTATAGATATTAGAAATAATAAATTTTATTTATCTTTTATTTTATTTTATTTTAAAAATTATAAATTCTATTTATCTTTTTAGGTGCAACGTGGTCATGCCATGTGGCGTTTTGCGTTCTCCTTTATTATATATGTAGATTTTTACTTTTCAAATATTTCAATTTTTGTATGGTTAAAGTCGTACTGTAACATCCCGAATTTGAGTCTGGTACGTGAATTTAATTTATTGGCTCTTTAATTTAATATTATTGCGTTGAACCAATGAGGTCCCGTTTTATGGACTATACGTGTCGGGACCGAGTGATACGTGTCGTCGGACTGTTAATTAGTGGAATATTATTATTATTGAGATCGTGAATTTAATTGTGTTAAAATGATATTAATAGTGAAAAAGTGGTATCGGGTTCGGATTTATCGGGTTCAGGCTTTCTAATTAAGGAAAGCTTATATATGAAGCTATGTTTGAGCATTCTTCTTTTCCTTCCCTTTTGCCAAAAACAGTGTGTATGTGTGTGAGTAATCTGGAGCAGCAAACATCATCAAGAAATCGAATTGGTTGCTGAAGTTGATCCCCTCCTTCATCTTGTTGTGTTCTTGAGGTTTTGGAGGTAAGAATTCTTGATTTGGGTAGCTTAAATTCGAGATGTGTGTGTATGATATTGTCGGTTTTGGTTCTGGAGTTATATGGGTCGAATATATGTGAGTTCATGTGTATTTTGTTGCTTGATATCGGGTTTGGGGGATGTGAACCCCCTGGTGCCTGGAGGCGACCGCGATGCGGCGCCTGTTCGGTGGGGGTTTTGGGCGTCGGTTACTTGTTTGGGGTCGTGTTTTGAGTCAGGTTCACATAAGATAATTGTGTTCGGGTTTGCGTTATTTAGTTATTGAGACTTGCGTTAATATTTAGGATCCGTGGTGTTTACAGGTTCGAGCCGACCGCATACCGAGCCGTGATAGAGTTTCGGGTCACAGTTGATTTTGGGTATTTGGTGAGTACTCGAGTTCTTTCAAAACGCACGTGCATTTTACGAGTCCTTTATGTGATTGTGATATGTGTATGAGACAGAGATGTGGCAAGCAGGTATGATTTTACCTACCCTATATGTGCTATACGTGTTTGAGTTGCAGGTGTCCGTGATATGTGATCGCGCAGGCTGACTGTCCCTAACCAGTCATGAAGTTTGAGACTGTATATATACAGCATTGTTATTGCCAGGTCGATCATGTGCCTATTATGTAGCTAACCGCTTCTGTGTGCGACCTGTTAGCTGGGGAACGACGTCCCCTTTGAGCAGAGTTGTGTATTGAGCATTGAGCCATGTGTTATATGTGTTGAGATATCTCTGTATTGTGCATGCTATGTGTCATGTTGCAGAGTCTAACCCTCGCGTACTCACGAGCTTCCCAGCTTATGTTTTCGAGTCTTACGTGTCTCAGGCAGTCACACAGTAGGGTCACAACCGCAACATCCGCCGAAGTAGGAGTCGGGACAGATTGAAGTTTGTGTGTGTACTTGCTGTCTTTTGATAGTAAACTTCAGAAACGGTTATCTGTATTTTGTGGCTGATCATCATTTATGTTAGCTATCAGTAGTTGATGTATGACAGTTAGTTCAGCGGTTATCTGTATCTGCATATGACATGTTGTGAATACTTCTGTATTAAAGTTTTTAATTATGAGATGTATGTGATTCTGCCACTTATGATTATATATTGACGTGGCATTTGTGCATGAAAAGAGGGTGTTACACGTACAAATGCAACATACTTTTCTTAATTTACCTAAATGACTAATTAACTTTCTTTTTTGACCGGATAATAGTTGTACTCCAAAATAACTTGTCGATATGGTACGTGTAACCGGTAACTATGTTGATATGACAGTTTTCGCTGATTCAAATGATAATGTAGCAGGTTTTTTAATGACATGATGCTTACATGGATTTACATGGATTTACCATATCAACATAGTTACTGGTTACACGTATCATATCGAGAAGTTATTTTGGAGAACAACGTGGATTTTGATCTATATAAATAATTTAGAAAATCCACATAAGCATATATTTCCTTTTCATACTTCTAAAAACACAAATATAATATGATTACCGGTATACTTGGTAATCAAAAGTATCATCTCAACAATAAATTTTAATGACAAGTACCAATGGGATAAAATAATTATTAGATTACTCATTTGAGTAATTTCAGTAGAGTAACATACATTTGTATGACTTTAACCCATTTTTATATAATCTATATTCGATCAGATTTGATATTTTATTTTGAATTAATATATTTTAATTGATATATGAGATTTTAAATTTAATTATGAATAGAGATATAAATATGTATTGTAACACATTGACTAATTATACAAACCAGAATTTACATACAAACACAATTGTTATTTGTTTGGTTGGGTTGATTTGTGATTTATAGAATTTAGCTTTGCGTTCGGCTTCATCTTTAAGCATTTTCTTGCTTGGTGTCGTATGGTTTTTGTTAGGGTGTTCTTTATTTTTGTTCGGTGGAATAAAATTGGCCTTAAAAAAACATACAAATACCACTATAATCATCATGGATATATTAATCTATAATAAGTACTAATAAAAGAGTAATTTTACTCTTCTCTTGTGAAGTCACGTGTCATCACCACGAATCGACACGTGGCATTTATGGGTTTTGAAAATAATAAAGAAATTTAATTTAATTCTATCCAAATCTAGTATAAATTACTTTTAAATTCAAATCAAACAAAATCTAATACTTTACTAACTTATTAATTCTAATATAATATAATAAACGTTTAAAAAATATAAGAAAATAATTATTATTCATATATATGTACGTTTATATAGCTTTGTTTAAAATATCATATTTATATATTTACATTTTAATTTATTATATTTTATATACATATTAAAAATATCCCCGTAATACGCGGGTAATAAACTATAAATATTATATTATGTGTGTTTATCTGTTTTTTATTGTCATCAACTTAATCCAAAACTAAATTTAAATTTATTTATACATATCTATATATCTATCTATAAAATTAAACTTATAATATCATATTATGTCAATTAAAAATATATTAATTTAAAATAAATAGATATTATATAAAAATATTAAATATATAAAAAGTAATAATAATACAATTTTAGTAATGTAACACCCGTTTCCAAGATAAGTTTGTATTGCATTTCAAGAGAATATGTATTCTTAATTATGAGGTGGAATATTATGATTGGATAAGTACATTGTCATAAAGTGCTAGACCTCTTTTATGTTGCATAAAAGATTTAGTGGTAAAATTGTGAAGGTGAAAACTTGTTTTAAAGTGATGGGGGCAAGTCCACAGGTTAGTTGTGTCAATTAACGCCCCAAACTAGTTCCAAGACCGGTGATAAAAATAGGATTAGAAAGTTCATTGCTCACTTTGTTGTCATCTCCTTGAACGGGTTCTTATTCCCAACACATACAATCCATCAATTTTTCAAATTGAACTTGAAAATCCATTGCATGTAGTTAGGGTTGATACCCCGTTGAGTGTAAATGCTAATTATTGTTGTATGATTGGCGTTAGTACAGATTTGGGGTCTTATATGTGACCATTATCTTGGAAGAAATCTGATTCTTGTGGCAAACATCAAACAAGGAATGCATGTTTGAGTTTTAAAGAAACATTGGGTTTTTATGAACCCTAGCTTTGCTTGATATGATTTAGTGTTGTTTGGAACTAAATAGTTGTTCAAAATGGTTTATTTATGTTGTAGAAATATACCCAAACCTTTCTTATGAGGTTTATCAAGATGTGATTGAGTTTATTAGTAAAAATGACGATTTTCAGACTAAAATGGACCTGTAGGTGTTGACTCGGCGAGTCGTAGTGTTGACCCGGTGAGTCAAGTGATTCTCGAAAGAGATTTGATACATTTTTAGGTTGACTCGATGAGTCGTTTTTGTGACTCCGCGAGTCAAACACTGTTGTTCGCATACCAGTACTGTTTTGTTTCGTTTGAGCTCATTTTAACTCCGTTTTAGCGTCTTTTTTTCATGGCTTCATATTTTAGTCTTTTATCTATATATGAAATAAGTGCATTGAATTTAGGAGATTACAAATGTGTTAATCAAGCCCCTTGGTTTAACATCGTTTCGATGAGGTTTCGTTGGATATTTCGTAGCAGATTGCTTATAGAAGCACTATATCATTATGTTACATGTTCTAAGGGATATATTAGAACATAAATAAGATTTGAGGATTGTGTAAAAGTAATTAAACCCGTTGAGATCGAGAATTAAATTGTGGCTTATTGTAGTGAGTATCATTTAATTGTTCATTTATTCCTTAAATGGCAAATGACAATGTGCCTATGTTACTTAAATTGTTGCATCACATTTATACGTTGCCTATCATATGTGAAGTCATGGGATATGTGGTTATGTGGATTGACGATCATTTATACATTGCCAATCATATGTGAAATTGTGGGATTATGTTGAATTGTGTGATTGATTGTGGATTGAAAAGGGACAGTGGGCAGGTTCTCTCGACTTTGTGGTGAGAGTTCCGGGTCGTTCGATTGATGTTGAGAAGGGATAGTGGACAGGTTGTCTCGGCCTTATGATGAGAGTTGCAGGTCATCTGATATACGTGTGGATTGAGTCCATTTAAGCGGGAGCCAATGTGAGGCTAATATTATAACCCTTGTGGATTGGGTCCCCTTAAGTGGGGGCCGATATAAGGTCAATTTACGGATCCTTGTGGGCTGAGTCTCCTTAAATGGAGGTCGATGCGAGATCCATGTGTGCTTGGTGACTAATCATTTGAAAATATTTGTTACATATATGTATTGTTGTACTATGGATTGACATATATGAATAATTAAACAATTAATTCGAACTCACTAAGTTCTTGTAGCTTACTATTTAGCTGTAAAATTTTTTCTCAGGATAGGATAATGACAATAGGGTTGTCAAATTTACAAGCAAGTGATACTTGAAAGTGTTCAAAAGTATTAAGATTTAATTAATAAGCTCATGGAATTTGGTATGTCCTTTGGTTAAGGTTGGGTTGTAATTGTCAAGGTTATGTCCTTGATTTGTTAAAGCAATGAATTATGTAAGAAATATGTGTTGTAGCGATAACTTATGTATGCTTGAAAGGTGGTATTTTGTAAAACTTAAATTATGTTGTGATTTAGTGTATCCCATGATTAATGTGAAGGTTCTTGAGTGTAAATTGAGGTTTTTGAAATAATTAGGTAATGTGTTACAAGCTCTATCACACCCATGTTTAAGGTAATTAAGCATCAGCGGAGGATAATTAATCTTAAGTTAGCATTATGATTATAGTTTGTGGGCTTAGGTAACACTAAGGATAAGATATAACATTTTAAAATTGAATGAATTAATATATTACTAATACTAATCTTTTTTCACTAATTCTACATTTGATATGTTTATTCAAGATCATTAGATTAATCTAATCTATGGACGAGATTGGTTTTACACCAAATTTAGGTTCTGCAATGATCATATCTCTCTCTCTCTCTCTCTCTCTCTCTCTCTCTCTCTCTCTCTCTCTCTCTCTCTCTCTCTCTCTCTCTACACACACACACACTAAGGTTGAAAAAAATACCACTCGAAATCGAGTGCACCCAAAGATACCGTCCTTAAAAAACTTTTCTCATTTTTTTTTTCACATTCATGTTTAAATTAATGTCTACGTCCTTAAAACTTTTATGAATAGTCATATATATTTCTATGAATGATCATCTAAATGAATGATTCAGTCACACCATTCACATGATTTTTTAACCATTGACAAGATTTATTTTTCAAATCTTAATGTATAAAGGTATGATTCTTTTGATAAAATTTATTATAATAATGATTTATACATGTTTATGTAAAAAATTTGTGAATGATCATTCACAATGGGGTACGCTCGAACGTTTGATTTTTTGAGGTAGGCTAATGAACTTGATATTATATATATATATATATATATATATATATATATATATATATATATATATATATATATATATATATATATGGATGGGATCCATTGTGAACAAGTTATTCGTTGTCCACGTTGTGAACAAATAATAAAAATACATATAATCATTCATATATATCAACAAGTGTTTGTAATATGATTCAAAAGATTCATAGAAGTGTCTATTTAAGATTCAGAACATTCAAAAGGTTCATAGTACGTAGTTTTTATAACAAGATGCACAAGATGCATAGGATGCAACAAGATTCATAAGATTCGACAAATACATAGGATTCAATTAGATCCAAAGGATCCAATAATATTAATAGGTTAATAGAAGAGTCCAGTACTATTTTCAACAAGATTCATAAGATTCAGAAGCTATTTTATGGTTGTTCACAACGTGCACAACGAATAAAGTGTTCACAAAAGATCCTTAGTCTCTCTATATATATATAGGGGTGGGTTCAATGGAAAACCACTATGCACGTGAAAACCATGGAAACCTACGTAAACCGTCCGATTTGGTGCATTTAATGAAAAACGCGGTGGCATGATCGTAAATAAGGTGATGCATCACGCGGGATTTTGATGCATCATGCGGGAAATTTGATGCATCACGCGGGATTTTGATACATTACGCGGGGAATTTGATGCATTTGTAGTGGTGCAGTGCGGTTTTCACAAGTTTTCGGGTGCATTGTGGTTTTCCATTGAACCTCCCTAGGGGTGGGTTCAATGGAAAACCACTATGCACCGGAAAACTGTGGAAACCTACACATACCGTTCGATTTGCTGAATTTCATGAAAAACGCGGTGGCATGATCGTAAATAAAGTGATGCATCACGCGGGATTTTGATGCATCACGCGGAAATTTGATGCATCACGCGGGATTTTGATGCATTACGCGGGGAATTTGATGCATTTGTGGTGGTACAGTGCGGTTTTCACAAGTTTTCAGGTGCATAGTGGTTTTCCATTGAACTCACCCCTATATATATATATATATATATATATATATATATATATATATATATATATATATATATATATATATATATATATATATATATATATATATATAGTCAATTTTATGGAGAACCATATGCATCGGGAACCTAAAATGAAACAATCACAACCCTTAGATTACATGCATCATTGGTGCATCACGCGTTGCACATATTTGGTATGCATAGGGGTATTTGGGAAAAATAATATATCTAGTCAATTCAATTTTAATTTTGTATTAATTGAATATTCAATTAAATAGTTAAACAATAAATGCTAATTAAATTTCATTGATACACTTTCAAAATTACAAGATCTAAAAAAAATTCAAAAAAGATTATTAGATGTCGATGCATCCAATGTTTATCTTTCAATTCAAGATGCATCTCGGTTATATTCATCCTCATCTTTGGGCATCATCATGCATCGTGTTCGTTATCAACGTGTTCATCATGGTCGGATGCATCGTGTTCATCTTCGGCCATATTCATCCCCCTATTCATCGTCTTCATGTTTATCCTTCACAAGCCAATGCAATGATGGTGGGTCTAGTGGTGACACAATGGTGATGTGGTGGTGGAGATGGCGGCCGTCCATGGTTGAGAGATTTGTATATTAATAATATCAATATCTCATGTTTCCATTCATTATACATGTATTTGCACCAATGAGTCGAGATCTGCATTTTGTTAACGATAATTGATTGATAGATAGACATGTTTCGTTCAGTTTTGGTGAAAACACTGCCACTAAACATCATTCCTGAAGAACACCACAACCAACAGATGCGCCTCACTCATGAACATTCTGACTCGATTAACCCCAAAATAACCTCATCCACACAACGGAGGCCTCCGTTGCCTTCTCCTTCCTCCTCCCGCGGCAAACCCTCATCGGATTGGGGATCTGGAAAGAAGAAATTGCTCGAAAAACAATCTTTACTTGATGGCTCCTCGTTGGACAATCCTGATCTAGGCCTCTTCCTACTGAAGTGATGCAGGCCCTAGTGTGGATAATTGGACCATAATGTTCCTGTAGGCCCAAGACAGGATGCATAATAAAAGGGGGTGAATGGAAAAGGCCTTAACTTTTCACTCGGCTCTCCGTTTGGGGCTCGTCAGGTGTCCAGACATCCGTTGGCTCGAGCTCCACGCAGTGACAAACAGCCAAAGGCGGTTTGCCCAACCGTTTGGCCCAAATTCGACCCGGAGCGAAAGTTATGAGCTTTTTAGTGATTTTTATGTTTTTTTGTTTTTCTTTTGGTTCCCTGGGTCGACCCGTTGGGTTTTTTTGACACGTGTTTAATTTCTCGTCTCTATTTAAACTATGTTGAAGCTTTATAAGTCATCTGATTATCAATTATGAAAACACTTTAATTTTCCAAATTCTTAGTCCTATCAGTTTTTGAAGTCTAATTGTTTGGTATTCTAAGGAATCAACAAACTTTAGTAGAGTTAATCGGGGAATTCTTAAAAATCAACAGATTAATCTGTTTTCCATTTGCTACGCTGCATCATTGAGCTCGCACGTGACATCATTGTTTCTGGAGATGGGCCACCAAGGCTCTGGATTATGCGCTGTGGGCATCCAAGTCGTTAAACACTGAATAATTGAAGCTGAACCAACCCTTGATAAGGTTATGTGTTTGCCTACAGCCTTGGAAGGTTTGAGGAGGTTGTTCCAGTGTCATATAGTGTCACTAAGGTTCTTGAGGCCTCAAGTGGCGTGGATCGCGCTCTAGCTGCATTTTCAGGGAATATACAGTTAGGTGATACTCATTCGATGCTAGGGCAGCTTGATCAATCCATTGAGTGTTACAAGAAAGAGTTAAAGATTCAGAAGGATGCGTTAGGGGGTACAGATTCAAGAGTTGATGAAACTTGCAAGTGAAATTAACATCATTACTTTTGATCTAGACAATGCTGATTTCTTTGATTCCAAGGAAACACAACTACATTACATCACTTTTATAGTAAGTATTCCAATAAATACGAAAGGTAGTTAATGATTTAGTTTACCTTCCTAATCCATTCCTAATCTATTTCTCAATTATATGTGTGTGTTACTATATGGACCCTAAAAATATATATGAGGCGCTAATAATTTCTTATTGAAATTTTTTAATATGTTTTAATTAACATTACAAAGATAATATATAAATTTCTCTGACATTCACATTATTTTTAAGGATTTAGTTGATGTAATTGTATGTGAAATTTAGGGGTGAGCTCGGTACCTGGACTGGACCGAACCGAACTGGTACAGAAAACGAAAATCCCGGAAGCGAAATAAGAGATGTGGAAGAACCGAATACCGAACCAATTAAACTTATATGGTACCGGTTCGGTATAAATATGGTACCGAAACCGAAAAAGAGATTCGGGATAAATATGGTACCGAAACCGTGGGTACGGAAAACCGATTTTTAACTAATTCAAAATTCGAGTACCGGACCAAATACATTAATTCGGTATTGGTCAGTACCGGTCCCGGTTCGGTACCAGGTCGGGTACGGGAAATCGGCTCCGTCGCTCACCCCTAGTGAAATTTACATATCATCTTTATAGTGTTAGTTAAAATATGTTTTTGAAAAAAATTCTAAGTTTTATTTAAAGGTGGTGTCTTTTGGTGCGTTGCATAACGAGTGATACTCTCACAAATTATATATATATATATATATATATATATATATATATATATATATATATATATATATATATATATATATGTATATAATAGAACATATTATGAAATATCAATGTAGAAACAAAAAACTTCAATTATGTAAATGTGTATATATTTTGAAAATGATAAAATATAAAAATGAAAATTCTGAAAATCAACAATCAAAATTATCATATTAACAATTGACGTTTTATCAATTAAATTTTAAATCTTGTTAGCAAAATAATTAACAAAAATTTTTAACTTTATTTACTACACTTCTACATTTAAATCCAAATTTTTACATTTGAATTTAACTTTGATCATTAAGGATAATAATGACACATATTTATTTTAGGTAAATATTAATTTAATATTAATTCATTAAAGAAAAATTTAAAATCAAAATTTAATGTAATTAAGTTAAGGTAGTAAATTTGGAAAATAAATTTAAAATGGCATACATATAATTATTGATTTTAATTAAGGGTATAAGAGACATTTCATAAATAATTATGAGTTGTCATTAATCTGGACCATTGATTTCTTCCATCCAATGGTCTGAAAACTTCAAGTGGTTTTTCTTATTTTATATAGTATAGATATGTGAAAGCGCATTTATGTAATGCGTGATTTCATGCACTTAGAGTGTTCGAATTTGCGTGAAATTCACATATGATATGTGTAATGTTAATTAGAACATGTTCATGAAAAAAATTTCAAAAAACAATAATTTTAAGGTGGTACCTTCTGGTGCACTGCATTAAAGGTGGTACTCACTTGAACCTAAATTTATATATATATATATATATATATATATATATATATATATATATATATATAGGGTTGGGTTCCGGTAAGAACCCTTGTTACCGTGAGAACGTGAGAACCACTCCAAAATGCACAAATTTGTACATCAAATGCACAAATTTTAAAATTAAAAGTTTTACTTAAAATCATTATTTGTCTTAAATATTAATAAATATCATAATTTAACATTAAAATTACATTAAAAACTTAGATTCATTAAATTATAAACTAAATGCACAAATTTGAACATCAAATGCACAAAATTTCTTAAATGCACAATTCGTACATAAAATGGATAAATTATAGCATGAGATGCGTAAATTTTTACATTAAATGCATAAATATATCGAAAATATTTAATTTTAGTATCAAATGCACAATTTTTACTGTGGGTGCACAATTTTTAGAGTGGTTCTCACGTTCTCACGGTAACGAGGGGTTCTCATGTGAACCCAATCCTATATATATATATATATATATATATATATATATATATATATATATAAAATAAAAACAGATACACCAATTAATTAAATTATCTAAAAAGAATGTTACTAAAATAATTTTAGAAACAAAACCTTAACATTTTTTAGTAATAACTTATAAGGATCGGTTTTTGTAAGCCAGTCTTGTATGAAGAAATCAAACTTAGAATATATGTTCATTCTAAATCTATTAGATTCTTGAATAAAACCAATGGTTTGCTAGCTTGAGCTTTGACCCCTCTCTCTTCTAATTTAGTTTTTTTTTTTCATTTAAAAACCAATCTTAGAATCAAAACTTATGACAAAAGTATATTTGGTAAATATAATGAAAAGATTGGTGTGAAAACTTTTTGTCTAACTTTTATAAAACCACAACTTAACATATCGAATAATCTTTTTTATTTTTCCTAGTATTATACAACATTGAAGCTTTGGGATTATTAAGGGGTGTTTCATAGCACTTATCAGGTCTTTGTTATAACTTCGTATTAAGTTTTTATTATGCTTAATAGATTAATACATTGAATATATGTAATTTATATGAATATTAACTTTATGAAATAAAAAAATTAGAATGAATTACATGTTAAATAATATATTTCGTTAAGTTAAAATTACATTGAACATAATGTTTATAGAAATATAAAAAATTAAAATACATAATATAAAAATTAATACATACACGTATAAATTTGGAAAAAAAATGAAAATTTTTTTAAGTATATATGTAAAGTAGTATGAAGTAGAGACAAAAAAATAAATAAATTAAATGTATAAATAGTTAAAAACTTTTAAATGAAAAGTAATAAAATAAATAAATACCCTTTTAAAAAATAAATATTGTAACATCCCGGATTTGAGCCTGGTACGTGGATTTAATTTATTGGCTCATTATATTAATATTATTGCGTTGTTCCAATTGAATCCCGTTTCGTGGATTAAACGTGTCGAGACCGAGTGATACGTGTCTCCGGGTTAATAGTTAGTGGATTATTATTATCATTGAGATCGTGGATTTAATTAGGTCCAAATGATACTAATATTGAAAAAATGATATCGGGTCCGGGTTAATGGGTTCGGGACCGGATAAAGATAGAGACGTATATATGGTCACTTCTTTTCCTTCTCCCTTACCCATTTGAGAAAAAGAACCCTAAAGGTGTGTGTGTGTATTTTATGTGGAGCTCCAACAAAAGGAAGCCAAATTCAGCTGTGATTGAGTGCTAATCTTGGCCATCTTCATCACTCCTTGTGTTCTTGAAGCTCCAAAGGTAAGGATTATGGATTTTGATGGCTCAAGTTTTAGATATATATGTGTTATGTTGAGAGTCTTGATTCCAGAGTTCATGAGTTGTTATATTTGAGTTTTGTGTATGTTTTTGCTTTTGGAATCGATTAAGGGGCTTGAGTTATCCCTGGTTCAGCCATGAGATCGCAGGTCAGGATGCAGAGAACTGCTTGGTCGCGGCGCGACCCTCAGGGGCTTAGCGGCTCGAGCTGCGGCCTGCTGGGGAAGTCACGGCTTGGGTCATATAAGGGGGTTTGGGGATTGTTACTGAGTTGGGTTCCTTTGGGATAATATCGAGTGAAGTTATTTGGGGTTTTGGGTATCGATGGGAGTCTCGTGAAGGGATTTCGGGAGTCGGTTATTCGTATGGGAACGTGTTTCGGGTTTAGTTGATTGTGATAATTGTATTCGGGTTTGTGTTGTTTGATTATCGAGACTTGCGTTAATATATGAGGTCCGTGATGTTTACAGGTTCTAAACCGATCGCGTGTCGAGCCGCAATAGAGTTTCGGGTTTCAGTCGAATTCGGGTAATCGGTGCGCACTCGAGTTCTTTCTAAACGCACGTGCATTTTACGAGTCATCTACGTGATTGTGATATATGTGTATGAGACTGTGTTGTAGCGCGCATGTATGAGTTTCTCTACCATATACGTGCTATACGTGTTTGAGTTGCAGGTGTCCGCGATATGTGATCGCGCAGACTGACTGACCCTAACCAGTCATGAAGTTTGAGACTGTATATATATGCAACAGTGTTTATCGCCAGGTCGCTCCTGTGCCTATTGTGAGCTAACCGCTGCTGTGTGCGGCCTGTTAGTTGGGGAATGGCGTCCCCTTTTGAGCAGAGATATGTGTGTGCACTGAGCTTGTGTTATGTGCATTGAGATATATGTGTTGTGTATGTTATGTGTTCTTATCTGCAGAGTCTAACCCTCGCGTACTCACCAGCTTCCCAGCTTATGTTTTCGAGTCCTATGTGTCTCAGGCAGTCATATAGTGGGATCACAGCAGCAGCTGCCGCCAAAGTAGGGACCGGGTCGGGTCAGAGCAATGTGTGTGTCTTCGTCTGTTGTTTGTGAATGTCGTTTTTGAGAAACTGTTGTATCTGATCTGGCTATGCATGTTAACAGTGCTCAGTTTTGGATATATATTAGTATCAGTTTATGACATGTTGTAATGATCCTCGTGTATTAAAGTTTTAATTAACAGTGTTTTTCGCAAATCCTATGACATGTGTACTATGAGATGCTTACGATATTGCCACTTATGGTTATATATTGACGTGGCATTTGTGTGAGAAATGTGGGTGTTACAGCTTGGTATCAGAGCTTGTGGTTTCGGTATTGAGTATCAGTGCATGCTTGAGCTTTGACCGTGTTCAGATCCGTGGGATTCTTCCATGAGCCTGAGTTTAGCGGAATTAACTGACCTAACTTATTGTATAACGCTGGGGTGGTCGATCTTGTTATCTTACCTTGCGATATGTGCAGTAGTTATGGCGGATCATGGAGGGGATCCGGGCCAGAGAGGCCAGCAGAAGCGGAGATGAGTATATCCGTCGATTGAGCTTCGAGAGGTCTTGGCTGAGTTTTAACGAGAGAGAGATCATCGTCAGAGATCAAATCCCCCCCCAGTTACCAGTGTTGAGACAGGGGTTGGTGCATCCTCTTCTTCATCTGTGAGGGGTGGGTCCTTTAAGGACTTCATGACAGGAGTCCCACCTCAGTTCAGGGGTGGCGGGTGGCGGTGAGCCGGGTGCGGCTATGGCGTGGGAGAGGGAGATCGAGGCGGCTTTCCGAGTCGCCCATGTTGATCCACGAGATATGGTCGGTTATGCGACCTATCTGTTGAGAGGAGGGGCTTCACAGTGGTGGACGTCCATTGAGTCTTCGATGACTACAACTGCAGCATACGCCATGTCGTGGGAGCAGTTTCGTGCTATATTTGAGTTACAATACATCCCCCGCGATGAGCGCCGGGAGATGGAGCACCGTTTCCTGCATCTCCAGCAGGGCAGTATGTCAGTTCAGCAGTATGTAGACCGGTTTAATGAGTATGCCCAGTTTGCACCCCAGCATGTTGATACAGAGATCCGTAAGGCCGATGCCTTCATTGATGGTTTGAGATCAGACATTCGGGAGTTCGTCGGACTCCATGACACTCCTACGTTTGCGAGAGCCTTGGAGTTGGCTCGTGTTAGAGAGAGGGAGATCGAGAGACAGAGGGGTCAGCCTCCAGCCCAGAGACAGAGGATCGGGACATCCGAGCAGTCCCCTAGCTACTATTGAGAGCCTCAAGATTCTCAGAGAGAGAGTCAACCCGAGCAGCAGCAGAGTCAGGGACAGGGTTCGGGGTCCCGTAGAGACAGAGGCAGAGATCGTAGATCCAGGAGGTCAGGGACGGCCGGACAGAGTTAGGGTCAGACTTCGCGTTTCAGTGCTCCCAGCCAGAGTTGGAGTAGCGTGGGGCAGGGGTCCCAGCCATCAGGGAGCCGGGCCAACAATTCATCTAGAGAGAGAGACTGCCAGAGATTCCGCCGTCGCCATTCCAGGTCTTGTATGCCGGAGCAGCCCCGATGTTACCGTTGTGGGCAGTATGGCCACACCTCCTTTACTTGTATTTCGAGGGATTCCCTGTGCTTCCGCTGTGGGAGGCCAGGTCACGTTGCGAGAGATTGCCCGGATGCGACGCCAGCTGTACAGGGAGCGAGTACCAGCGGTGCCAGAGCAGAACCTTCATCTTCGAGCGACTGTGAGTCAGCACCTAGAGGTCGTGGTAGAGTGTTTCAGGCTACGACAGAGGAGGCCCGCGAGTCTACCGATGTAGTATCTGGTACGTACATTCTGAATGGGCTTAGCGCTCGTGTCTTGTTTGATTCTGGAGCGGATCGCTCATATGTATCTGTGATATTTTGTGCGTACTTTTCTGTGCCTTCTACTGCTTTGTCCGTTCCGTTAGTTGTTGAGAGGGTTGATGGTAGTACGACTTTAGTGAGCCGGATATTCAGAGATTGTGTTTTAGAGATTGATGCTCACCGGTTTTCAATTAACCTGCTACCGATAGAGATTAGCAGTTTCGACGTGATAGTGGGTATGGATTGGATGACAGCTAGACAGGACGACATTCTGTGTGCGAAGAAGATGATCCGGATACCCATTTCAGACAGGGAGACTGTGACTGTGTATGGTGAGAGGCGCCGAGGCGAGATCGGTATAGTTTCTATGGTCAGAGCCCAGAGATACGTCGCTAAGGGGTGTGAGACCTTTCTGGCTTATGTTATTGACGCCAGATTGGAGAAGAAGACCATAGAGGATATACCCGTGATCCGAGAGTTACCTGAGGTATTCCCAGAGGAGTTGCATGGGTTACCTCCAGATCGTCAGGTTGAGTTCCGTATCGACCTTATCCCTGGAGCGGTGCCTATTGCGAAGACGCCTTATAGGCTGGCACCTACCGAGATGCGAGAGATGATGTCACAGCTTCAGGAATTGCTAGATCGTGGATTTATCCGTCCGAGTTCGTCCCCGTGGGGAGCTCCCGTGTTGTTTGTGAAGAAGAAGGACGTCACTATGCGGATGTGTATCGACTATCGAGAGTTGAATAAAGTGACGGTGAAGAACAGATATCCGCTTCAACACATCGACGATCTGTTCGATCAGCTACAGGGTTCGAGTTTCTTCTCAAAGATAGATTTGAGATCGGGTTATCATCAGTTACGGGTCAGAGATGAGGATGTTCTGAAGACTGCGTTTCGGACACGATACGGCCACAATGAGTTTCTTGTGATGCCCTTTAGACTGACTAACGCACCCGCGACATTCATGGATTTGATGAACAGTGTGTGTAGATCTATGTTGGATCGGTTCGTGATAGTGTTTATCGACGACATCCTGATATATTTGAGGAGTGCCGAGGACCACGAGCAGCACTTGCGAGAGGTGTTAACCGTGCTGCGAAATGAGAGGCTGTATGCGAAGTTCTCCAAGTGCGAGTTCTGGTTGCGAGAGGTCCAGCTTTTGGGGCATGTTGTGAGCGCCGGGGGTATTTTAGTGGATCGGCGAAGATAGAGGTCGTTATGAGTTGGGAGCCGCCGAAGACTGTGCCCGAGATCCGTAGCTTTCTGGGATTAGCCGGGTACTATCACCGCTTCATTCAGGACTTTTCGAGGATTGCCATGCCGTTAACGAGATTGACACGGCAGTCCGTTCCTTTCGTGTGGTCCGATGAGCAGGAGTTGGCCTTCAGGGAGCTGAAGTCCCGGTTATGTCAGGCTCCGGTATTAGAGTTGCCCTACAGAGGATTTCGTGGTCTACTGTGATGCATCAGGTACCGGTCTGGGTTGTGTTCTAATGCAGCGGGGCAAGGTGATTGCGTATGCGTCGCGACAGCTGAAGACATACGAGGAGAACCATACTGTGCACGATCTCGAATTAGACGCGATAGTGTTTGCGTTGAAAAAATGGCGTCATTATTTGTATGGTTTGCGGTTTGTGGTGTATACAGATCACAAGAGTCTTCAGTACTTGTTCAGTCAGAAGGAGCTGAATATGAGACAGCGGCGCAGCCTAGAGCTTCTAAAGGATTATGACTGCGAGATTCAGTACCATCCGGGTAGGGCCAACGTGGTGGCCGATGCGCTGAGCCGCAAGGCGTGCGGCCAGACAGTGGTCTCCCGAGCAGCGAGGCTCGAGGTCACGTCGACTCTTATGAAGAGTTTGAGAGTGGCTGACTGCGAGCAGAGAATGTGAAGAGGGAGCGGCTTGCAGGTCAGCTTGATGTACTGAGTAGGGACAGCAGAGGCTTGTATGTGTTTCATGATCGAGTCTGGGTCCCGAGAGTCGGTAATCTGCGTCAGTTGATATTAGATGAGTCGCACCGGTCGAGATTGTGTATCCACCCTGGGAGCACCAAGATGTACAGAGATCTGCGTGAGTTCTACTGGTGGCCTGGGATGAAAAGAGATGTGGGTCGGTATGTCGAAGAGTGCATGACTTGTCTGCGTGTTAAGGCCGAGCATCAGAAGCCTCATGGGTATCTGCAGCCTCTAGAGATCCCCGAGTGGAAGTGGTATCATATCACGATGGATTTTATCGTTAGACTTCAACGCACGGTTCGAGGCAATGATATGATATGGGTGATTGTGGAGCGATTGACCAAGAGTGCCCATTTTCTAGCGGTTCGAGGCACCATTACGATGGATCAGTTGGCTCGGTTGTACATCAATGAGGTGGTTTCAAGGCACGGCGTTCCGATGTCGATTACGTCCGATAGAGATACGCGGTTTACTTCGAGGTTCTGGCTGAGCTTTCAGCGCGAGTTGGGAACGAGAGTTCAGTTGAGTACAGCGTACAGACCTCAGACAGACGGGCAGACAGAGTGGACAAATCAGACTCTCGAAGATATGCTCCGAGCGTGCGCAATTGATTTCAGTGGTAGTTGGGACGTTCACTTGCCGTTAGTCGAGTTTGCGTACAACAACAGCTACCAAGCCTCCATCAAAATGGCTCCGTTTGAGGCGCTTTACGGGCGTAAGTGCCTGATCCCTGTGTGTTGGAGTGAGGTCGGCGAGTGACCTATCAGTGGGCCCGAGTTGTTACAGGAGACGAGCGACAAGGTGGCGGTTATTCGTGAGCATATGAGGGTAGCGCAGAGCCGGCAAAAGAGTTACGCAGATCATCGTCTGACTGAGCTCGAGTTCAATGTTGGAGACCGTGTTATGCTGAAAGTATCGCCGTGGAAGGGAGTTATCAGATTCAGACACAGAGGTAAGCTGAGTCCGCGATACATCGGTCCGTTCGAGATTATAGCCAGAGTCCGAGATTAGGCGTATAGATTGAGACTGCCTACAGAGTTGGCCGGAGTTCATGACACCTTTCATGTGAGTCACCTGAGACGATCACTTGCGATATGTTGAGCAGCCCGAGACTATTACTGACCGAAAGGAGAAGAGATTGCGGAATAAAGAGATTGCATTAGTACTCATTCAGTGGAGGCATCATAAAGGTACTAGTGCTACCTGGGAGCCCGAGGCCGATATGAGGAGCCGATATCTCCATCTGTTCCAGTCGGCGAGCTAGATTTCGAGACAGAATCTTATTAAGAGGGGAGGATTTGTAACATCCCGGATTTGAGATTGGTATATGGATTTAATTTATTGGCTCATTATATTAATATTATTGCGTTGTTCCAATTGAATCCCGTTTCGTGGATTAAACGTGTCGAGACCGAGTGATACGTGTCTCCGGGTTAATTATTAGTGGATTATTATTATCATTGAGATCGTGGATTTAATTGGGTCCAAATGATATTAATATTGAAAAAGTGATATCGGGTCCGGGTCAATGGGTTCGGGACCGGATAAAGATAGAGACATATATATGGTCATTTCTTTTCCTTCTCCCTTATCCACTTGAGAAAAAGAACCCTAAAGGTGTGTGTGTGTTTTATGTGGAGCTCAAGCAAAAGGAAGCCAAATTCAGCTGTGATTGAGTGCTAATCTTGGCCATCTTCATCACTCCTTGTGTACTTGAAGCTCCAAAGGTAAGGATTATGGATTTTGATGGCTAAAGTTTTAGATATATATGTGTTATGTTGAGAGTCTTAATTCCAGAGTTCATGAGTTGTTATATTTGAGTTTTGTGTATGCTTTTACGTTGGAATCGATTAAGGGGCTTGAGTTACCCCTGGTTCAGCCATGAAATCGCAGGTCAGGATGCAGAGAACTGCTTGGTCGCGGTGCGACCCTCAGGGGCTTAGCGGCGCGAGCTGCGGCCTGCTGGGGAAGTCACGGCTTGGGTCATATAAAGGGGTTTGGGGATTGTTACTGAGTTGGGTTCCTTTGGGATAATATCGAGTGAAGTTGTTTGAGGTTTTAGGTATCGATGGGAGTCTCGTGAAGGGATTTCGGGAGTCGTTATTCGTTTGGGAACGTGTTTCGGGTTTAGTTGATTGCGATAATTGTATTCGGGTTTGCGTTGTTTGATTATCGAGACTTGCGTTAATATATGAGGTCCGTGATGTTTACAGGTTCTAACCGATCTCGTCTCGAGCCGCAATAGACTTTCGGGTTTCAGTCGAATTTGGGTAATCGGTGAGTACTCGAGTTCTTTCTAAACGCACGTGCGTTTTACGAGTCATCTACGTGATTGTGATATATGTGTATGAGACTGTGTTGTAGCGCGTAGGTATGAGTTTCTCTACCATAGACGTGCTATACGTGTTTGAGTTGCAGGTGTCCGCGATATGTGATCGCGCATGCTAATTGACCCTAACCAGTCATGAAGTTTTAGACTGTATATATACAACAGTGTTTATCGCCAGGTCGCTCCTGTGCCTATTGTGAGCTAATCGCTGCTGTGTGCGGCCTGTTAGCTGGGGAACGACGTCCCCTTTTGAGCAGAGATATGTGTGTGCACTGAGCTTGTGTTATGTGCATCGAGATATATGTGTTGTGTATGTTATGTGTTCTTATCTGCAGAGTCTAACCCTCGCGTACTCACGAGCTTCCCAGCTTATGTTTTCGAGTCCTATGTGTCTCAGGCAGTCATACAGTGGGATCACAGCAGCAGCAGCCGCCAAAGTAGGGACCGGGTCGGGTCAGAGCAAAGTGTGTGTCTTCGTCTGTTGTTTGCTAACGTCGTTTTTGAGAAACTGTTGTATCTGATCTAGCTATGCATGTTAACAGTGCTCAGTTGTGGATGTATATTAGTATCTGTTTATGACATGTTGTAATGATCCTCGTGTATTAAAGTTTTAATTAACAGTGTTTTCCGCAAATCCTATGACATGTGTACTATGAGATGCTTGCGGTATTGCCACTTATGATTATATATTGACGTGACATTTGTATGAGAAATGTGGGTGTTACAAATATATAGATAGTTCAATATATGTTTAAAATTTATATGTAAGAACAATAATATTACTAACAATAACAATAATTAACAACAATACAATTTAAATCTATCTATATATATAATAAAAGAGAACACTAATTGCCACATGGCATCACCACATTTAATCTAAAAAGATAAATACATATTATTATTTTAAAATAAAATAAAGTAAATACAATTCATTATTTCAAAGATAAATACATTTTATTTTAAAATAAAATGAAAGATAAATACAATTCATTATTTTAAATATTTTTAAATATTAATAAATAATTAACTCTATCGACTATTTGACATAAAATATTAAATAAATAATATTACATTTGAAAAGAAAAAAATAATGTTAATAAAGAAAATAAATCATAAAGATTATATAAACAATATTATATATTTTAAAAGGTATACATAATACAATTTTGATAAAATGATGTAGAAAAAGTATAATATTAATGAAGAACATAAATCATAAAAATTATAAAAAATATTAAAATTTCAAAAAGTAAACGTAATATAATATTAATAGTATCTATGACAATTAATTTTATTTTTCTTTTATTTTATTTATAGGAATGAGTATTTATGTCATTTTAATTATAGGTTTACATATATTTAATGAAAACAATTATTTACTAAAAATTATACAAAGTTCTACTTTTGATCTGATTGATTGTACTGACAGCTGAGTTCTTGAACTCCGTGCCATTATCTGATCTGATTGATTGTACTGACAGCTGCTGTTGGGTCTCGACACTCTTGATAAAATCAATGATTTCTTGAGCTGTCTCGTCCTTGGAACGCAAGAACCTTACCCAGGTATATCGAGAGTAATCATCAACGATAACCAACACATATCGTTTTCCATTTATGCTTTGTGTTCTCATCGGTCCGCATAAATCCATATGAAGTAACTCCAAAACTCTTTTTGTTGATGGTTCGGGCTTTGGTTTGTGAGATGATCGTTTCATTTTTCCTTTCTCACATGCTCCACACAGATGGTCCTTTTCATAGCGTAACTCAGGAAGTCCTTTGACCAATTGCTTCGCAGCCAGCTTGTTGATGTTATCAAAATTCAAATGGGATAATCTTCGATGCCACAACCAAGAGTCTTTTGACGAGGCTTTTGATAGTAGACAAATGTTATCCTTTACTACAAGCTTAGATACGTCAATGGTGTAAAGGTTAGATTTTCGGGAACCAGTCAAGATTTCTTTTCCATCCATGTTCTTAACACTGCAGTTCTTAGCCCTAAATGTTACTTCTAGTCCTTTGTCACAGAGCTGTCCTATGCTAAAAAGATTATGAGATAACCCCTCAACATAGTCAACGTCCTTGATGACCAGATTATTTAGAACTAAGTCCCCGTATCCTTTTATTTGAGCCTGATGGTTGTTCCCGAATTTCACAGTTCCGCAATACTGTTCAACAACGTTGGACAGTAATTCTCTTCTTCCTGTCATGTGCTTGGAGCAACCCGAATCCATATACCAAATGGAATTAGCCTGAAAAACACATAAATTCATATAATGAAAAACTATATGCATTCAAACACATCCATTTTTAATTGACAATCAAACCGTGTTCTGAACCGAGATGTTCAGAAAACATGATGAGTTAAGACCGGGTCCTGGGCTGTGTGCACAGAAGCCAAACGTGTCGGTTTAAGCACAACCGACAAGCAAAAGAACGGGTCCTAGTCTAAGGTAACTAGAAGCCATTTCTTTGAAGCACGGGTCTTGATCAGAAGTAACCAAGAACCATCTGCATTAAGATCACACAACCTTGGGTACCCACCTCAATATGGGTCCCTTTTTGTTAGGATTTCCAGATTTATATGGCACGTGTACAGATTTAGAAACCCAACTAGCATTTTTGTGTGGTCCAGATGCATAACCCTTTGGAATCCATTGAAGATTGGATTTATTGGGTTTTGGAACCTTAGGCGCTGAAATTGCCTTCGGTTTTTGTCTTGTTGAGACCTTTTTGACCGTTGCTTTGGTTTTGGGCCTTGGCAACGGACATGTCTCAACTTTGTTTGTGGCCGATGATGCACTATTTTTAGTTTTCTTTTTCCGAATACGTTTAACAGGATAAGGCACAAAAGCATTCATTTCAGGAACCTGTCGTCTATATTTAGTTGGACATAGATTAAACAAATCCTTGAAAGAGTACTTTAACGGAATAGTAGAATTCGGTACATCATTACAAACATTGTCACACGCTTTGTTACACAAATTGTCTTTAGAGATTACAGACATCCTATCTCTAGTAACAAAATCACTTGGCATTAAAGCCTTCTTCAAAACTTGTAAAATCCTGCATGGTGGTTTTTGGGACTCTCCTTATATGATCTGTAGGAACAAAACGATTAGAGTCAGTAAGCATGGAAGATTTAGACTTGACAGACTTTTCTTTTTGGAGGTGAGTGGGTTTCTTAAAAGACTTGGATTTTATCTGAGTCTTTTTAGAAACCTCATTCTTGAAAGAATTTGAGCACTCACCTTTGACAAAGATAGAAGAAGTTTCAGCTGTAGCCTTACCTTTATCTGATGACATACATGGAATTTTTAGAGAATGAGAAAGTGTTTGTTGTTTTGAAAGATCTTTCAATCGTTGTGAAACTATTTCAAAATTTTCTCTGTAGACAGTGACTTCCACAGTTTGTTGAAAAGATTGATTTATCAATTCTTCTTCTCTCTTAAGAAGAGCATCTTGAAGATCAAGTGCTTTCTCTTGAGACGACTTCAATTCCTTTTCTAAAACAATGATTTGTTGTTGAAGAACTTTTGCAGGAATATAAAGTTGAGGATTTGATTTTTCAGTTTCAGTGTTCAATTCAGTTTCTGAATAAGTTGACGAGAGATCTTCCTCTAAAGTGGGTACTCTAGAAGAATAACTCTCGTTAAGTTCTTCATAATGAAAAGAAATTTCTTTATCTTTACGCGCAACACGTTTCTCATTTTCTTGGTTTAAAACTTCTTTTGATGACTCAAAAAAGAAAGATTTAATACCGGCTCCCATATAATTCATGTCATAAAATACAGGTAAGACATTTTGTGCTTTTTCCAAATATTTAGGATTTTTAAAACCAATTCCCTGTTTAGAATGGTAAAACCTAGTTTCTTTGGGCTGATTTAAATGGATAGTTTGTTCTGTTTGACCCCTTTTCAAAAATGCATCGTCAAGGGTCTTTATTCTTGCGTACAAACTTATCCTTTCTTCTTCAATCATTTTGTATTTTTCTAAACTGTCTATATTTTCCATATTTACCACATCTAATTGTTTTGTAAGAACAGAAATTTCTTCTTTTAACGAGAGTTTTTCTTTTGAAAGCGTTTCCATGCAAGATTCAAGGTATATATTCCTATCCTGAACATCTACTTTTTCTATCAACATCTCTTTTATAACATTATGATTAGTTAACCATTTTGCATGATATAATTCAGATGATTCTTTCAGAATATGAGCTTGATGTTCAGCCTGTACACACTTTGCAGTTTCAGCTTTTAATCTATCTTGTAGATCAAGTATTTGTGTGTGTAGTGTACATTCATTATCTACAAATAATTTATTTACATGTGCAGGAATGTAATAGGAATATACCTCACTGGACTCTGAACCGGATGTGGAGCATTCGGGATCGTCGGTTGTAGTCATCAGACATGCTGGTGGATGTTTCATTGTCTCCCCCTCAGCAGCAGTGTCTGAATTTGCATCAGTGACATCAGTACAAATCTCCAACCCCTGACGATCAACCATATAGCAATTCTTGCCCTTTTCATCCTCGTCGTCTGAATCTTCAGCATCCCAGTAGTCCTCCTGGGCGACGAGGGCCAACGCATCCGATCTCTTCTTTGCAGCCTCGAGCTTTCTTTCGTAATACGCAACGTCTCTCTCAAAATTGTTCTTGCATTCCCTAGCAAAGTGGCCCGGTTTGCCACATTTGTAGCAGAGACGTTCATCAGTGGCCTTTGGCTCGTCTGCTCTTGGCTTCTCCTCTCTTCTTTCCGCCGGCCTTTTGTCGGCCCGGCGGTGCTCACGGCTATCGTCACGCCTTCTGTCCCGGCGGTCATCCCGACGATCATCCCTTCGATCGTCCCGCCTGTCATCTCTCCTGTCATCTCTCCTGTCATCTCGCCTTTCGTCACGCCTTTCATAACGGCGATCATCGCGATAGTCGCGTCTGTCATCATACCGGCGATCATCCCTGTCATCCCTGCGGTAGTCATCTCTGCGATAGTCATCGCGGCGGTCATCCCTCCTGTCATCTGAGTACCTCCGAGGACCAGTGTCATATCGGAGTTGGTTGTTGGTCTTGTTGGAGAACCGTCGTTGTTGGAGACGGTTGGTCCACAAGGCAATCTGTTCTTTGATCGTGGCTTCCTCCTCATCATAGACCTCACGTGGAGGGGAAGCATACCTGTACTGAGATGATGAAGAACTAGGAGCAAAAGATGGTGTCGGAATCTGCGTGTTGGTGATCAAGGCTAGGGAATCATTTGGTTTCAACCCTGTGTTGGCTGATAGCAGTAGAGAGGCCAATTGATTTGCCATCAGCTTCTGTTGATCCACATCCCCTTGATATTTCTTAAGCTCCTTAAAGACGACATTTATGGATACCTCAGGAATATTCAGAACTCTTTTTGTTGCCCTACATGCAAGCTGCCACTCGGGGGCTAAGGCGGCAAAGAATTGGATGTTTATGTCATCCCGATCCTTCTTGACGTGCAGTTTATTTAATTCGTTAAGGACTGCACAAAACCTGGTGAACGTGGATTGCAGAGATTCCCCGTCTTTGGCGCGGAATTCTGAAAACTTTGCCTTCGCCTCTTCAATTTTGGCACGATCATCAAGATCTGCCCCCAGCATTTGGATTCCCAGCTCGTCCCACATTTCTTTTGCAGACATTTTACTGTCTACACCTACCAAAATATCAGTGGGGAGGGCTTGATAAATCAGATATTCTGCCCTCTTATCAGCGTGCTGGCGATCCCTCTCGGCTTCATTTGCCGGCTCTCTTTCAACTTTGAGGCTAGGACAGGAGGATCAGCCTCGGGTCTGGCAGCAATCTCTCTATAGTAGATGACGGGTCCTTCGGATATTGATTGAAGCATCAGATTCCCGAGAGGTTGCATTCCAACGAATTTCAGGAACCGGGCTTTCCATTGTTCGTACTCATCAGGATAGAGAACAGGTGGTCTGTTCTCAGATCCGAGTACAAGAGCTTCACGAGACATTATGAGTATTGGATTGGTGCTGATAAAGAATATGGAGATCTTAGAGGTGGAAACTGAACACGGATGGGATGGACTGAAACCAGAATGTTCTGAATTCGGATGCTTGAGTTCGGATGAACAGTGATTCGGATGGAGGAACCGAATTCGGATGGATTGAATTCGGATGAAGTGATTTCGGATGAATAGTGAGTCGGATGGGTAGATTTCGGATGACTGGACTTCGGATGGGCCAATTTCGGATGAACAGTAATCCGGATGAAGGTCCTAATTCGGATGCGTGTCGTAATTCGGATGAACTTTTCGGATGACCTAAGTTCGGATGGACCTATGGACCGAATTCGGATGAACCGAATTCGGATGAACAGTGAAATGGCCGAAATATGATGGTTCCGAAATAGGGACAGAGGAACGAATTCGGATGGTCCGAAATTAAAAAATTAAGAACAAGTCCCAATCAGTGAAAAATGGAAAGTCTTTCCTGAACTTCGGATGGTCCGAAGTTCGGATTGGACCGAATTGGGGTCCGAAATCGACTTCTGGGGTGTCCGAAATTCACCTAAGTATGGTCCGAATTAGGATGATTGTGGGGTCCGAATTTGGTGCCTATGTGGTCCGAAATGCTACAGTATGTAATCCGAAATACAGCAGGTTTTTACGTTTTTCTAAGGCAGAAAAGACAGAATTCGATTTTTATCAGTTTTAATGCCTAAAAACAGTTCTAAATGATTTATAAACTATTTTAAACACTTTTGGTGATTTAAAACAACCTAGAAAACACTTAAAACTAGCATGAACACATGAAAAACCCACTTAAAAAACCCATATTTTCAAGCTTCAAAATGGTCGATTCTTGATGATTTTAACAAAGATATGGAAGTAAATGAGTTTAAAATCAGTATATAATGATAATGTGATGTTTATAGAACCATTATAACACAAGAAACTCGAAAAACCATGAAAAATGAAGATCTAACCGGTTGAATATTGAAGAACTTCGAAGAACATGAACAACCCAGCAGAACCCGTAAGTAATCAGTTGAAATCCACCCCTCTGAGCTCTGATACCAATTGTTAATGTGAAATCCCGTATGTATTCAGCACCTTAATGATTTTCTCATCAAACACATGAAGAAAACAAGCTCAATAAATGTGTTTAATAAAGAAGAAGACAATATGAATGTTTGAATGCTTTGATGGAACAGTGGCGGCTGAAAGTAAATATTCAAATGGTCAACCGTGTGTGTTTCTCAAAAGTAACCCTAGGAGCCTTTTTATAGGCTCCTTTAATTAAGTTACAACACTTGGCAACAATGGCCCCTACACTTTTACATAGACATGAAATACATAGAAATAAAAACAAGACAAATTACAATGAAAATAAATATTACAAAATAACTCCTAGGATCGAAATAATAAATCTAACATAAATAATAAAAGAATAATAAACCAGGAAGAAAATGAAATATAAATGAAATATTTTGATTAGGGACCAATAATGCAATAAAATGAAGGGGTAAAATCGTCAATTCTAAAAAATTGTTGGAAAAAGGGACCAAAAGCAAAACAAAACCCTAACTATAAATACTGTAATTATAAATTTACCGTGAAAAGGACGGTAATCATAATTTTGGTATAATCATAGGGACGAAAATTGTAATTTACCCTTAATTATATTATTATCATTTTTAAGGATTCTATTTTTTAATTTTATTAAGATTACTAATTTAATCATTTTTTATTTTTAGTTTTTTGGAAAAAACTATGACCCTTTTCGTTTTTTTATTTTTCTGAACAGAAAACTACGAACCAATGTCGTTTTCGTTTTTTCGAATAGAAATTCTTTTTACTCGTTCTGATTTTTGAACGAAAATAGAGCAAATTGTTTCGTTAATTAGTTTTTAGTTTTTCGAAACGAAAAAACTCCAAATCGTTTTAATTTTTAGTTTTTCAGAAAAAAAAATTCGTTTTATATTTTCTGAATAGAAAACTACGTACCATTTAGTTTTTTTTTTATTTTTATCGTGCAAAAAAACAAAAAAAAATGGTTCGTAGGTTTTTTGTGTTCGGAAAAAACTTAAAAATGAAATGGTTGGTTGTTGTTTTCATTCGAAAAATATAATAAAAGGGAATGGTTCGAAATCTTTTTCGTTTAGAGAAACTAAACAACGGAATGACTTGTAGTTTTTTGCGTTCAGGAAAACTAAAAAACGGAATGACTCGTAGTTTTTTTGTTCAGAAAAGATTAAAAACAAAATTATTCGTAGTTTTTTTGTTTGAAAAACTAAAATCAAAAACTAAACAATTGGTAGTATTTTTCGTTCGATTTGTAGTTTATTTCGTTCCAAAAAAACTAAATAATGAAACAATTGGTAGTATTTTTCGTTCGGTAATTCTAAAAATCCATTCGGGTCAAATTTTAGTCCGTTATAGTTGTAAATTAATAATCAGGATTAATTTTAAAAGCTTACAAATATACCCTGGTTAAATAATTTTAATAAAATTAAAAAATATAATCTGTAACAACAATCTATCTATACTATATATAATAAAAAAAACCACTTGGAGTTTCTGGACAATTGGATGGAAAGAATTCAATGATCCAGATTAATGATAACTCATAATTATTTCTGAAATGTCTCTTATACCCTTAATTAAAATCAATAATTATACCTATGCCATTTTTTAATTCATATTCCAAATTTAGTACATTAACTTAATTACATTAAATTTTAATTTTAATTTTTTCATTAATGAATTAATATTAAATTAATATATGCCTAAAATAAATATGTGTCATTATTATCCTTAATGATCATAGTTAAATTCAAAAGTAAAAATTTGGATTTAAATGTAGAAGTGTAGTAAATAAAGTTAAAAAAATTTGTTAATTATTTTGCTAACAAGATTTAAAATTTAATTGATAAAACTTCAATTGTGAATATGATAAATTTTGATTGTTGATTTTTAGATATTTCATTTTTATATTTCATCATTTTCAATATATATACACATTCACATAATTGTAGTTTTTTGTTTCTTACATTGATATTTCATATTTGAAGTTAATAAAAATTAAAAAAAAACATTTTTTGCGAACACGTATTATCTGTTTTTAATAATACAATATAATAATATGTTTTTATTTAATATCAAACAACTAAGTATTTTTTTTATCTTTAATTTACCTAGCTTTCAATTTTTTTATTTTAATTATATATTAATTTTATAAAATTTATTAAAATATAAAAAAATATGTATTTTTAAAATCAACTCATGTAATACATGGGTTGATTAACCTATCTATCTATATACTATAATAAAGCAAAACATTTCATGTCACGTGTCACTTCTGCAATGCACGAAAAATTCATTTTCCCGCCTCTTTTTCTTAATTTATTTCATTACTTCATTAAATTAATTACATTTCATTAATGAATTAGTAATAAATTAGATGTTGTAACATATTATATTAATATTTACCTAAAATAAATATCTATCATTATCATCCATAATAATCATAATTAAATCCAAATGTATAAATTTAAATTAGTTGTGGAAATTATTATTATTATATATAACAAAGAAGAATATCAAATGTCACGCATCTACGTTTCACTGAAAAATATAATTACAACTTATTATTGTAAAAAATAAAAGATTAATAAAATTTATTATTTTTATAAAAGATAAATACACTCTGTTTTCTGTCTTTAAATAATAAAAGATAAGCACAATTATTGTTTTTTCTTATTTGTATTTTTACTTATGCATATTATATATAACTAAATTTAATTAAAAATATCCACGTAATATGTGGGTCATAAACTAGTAATAACAATATAATATAATAACTTTGATTTTATAAAAAATAATAAAAAATTAAAAACTTAAAGTTCATTACAAAATTACAAAATTTCACAAACAGCTCCTGTATTATATTTCACAAATGATCGTATGAGACAAAAAAGATGAAATTATACTCATACTAGCGGTGATATCTAACGTCAATTACTTTAAAGGACTTACAACGTGTAATGTTTTAAAAAAAAAGATAAGAACTGTCAGTTTAATAAAAAATTTTCGGACGCCAAATCATAATTCATGACAAACTATAGGAACCATTTATATAATTTACTTTTTCTCTAAATAAATTAATATTTAAAAGGATGACAACATTGTGTGTACATTGAATGCACATTAACCACCTTTCCCTTTTGATATTACCCACTCTCACCGGTTGTCATGTCCTCATTCAACAATAGATATAGAGTAGAGCTACTTTCATTTTATATATATATATATATATATATATATATATATATATATATATATATATATATATATAGGGGTGGGTTCAATGGAAAACTTTTATGCATCGGAAAACCCGGGAACCACTTTATAGCCATCGGATCATGTGATGCATCACGCAGAAAGTCGATGCATCACGTAGGAATTTGATGCATCACGCAAGAATTTGGTGCATCAAGCGGGGAATTTGATGCATCACGCGGGAATTGTGATGCATTTGTGGTGGTGCATGGTGGTTTTCCAAAGTTTTTCGATACATATTGGTTTTCCATTGAAACTCACTATATACATATATATATATATATATATATATATATATATATATATATATATATATATATATATATATATATATATATATATATATATATATATATATATATATATATATATAGTCGAAATCCATGGAAAACCATCTTTGACTGAAATATTCGGAAAACCATCTTAAGCCAATCATTTTCTATATGTTCAGCATGAGATCATGTGCAATGTTTAATATGTTCAGCTTACATCAAATATTAGTGTACAAGTTCAACAACAAAAAAATAACCCAAAAAGTACGTTACTGTATTAAAACGGTGTTCAATATGTACTG